>ML685770.1:16109332-16163664 GCA_007922175.1 Pelusios castaneus
CCCCAGGCACGCCACTAAAAAGCTGCTCTGAGTGGCTTCTTTATGTGGCATGCCTGGGACACCCCACCTCAGCCGCTGCCGAAGGAAGCTGCTCCGGGTGGCTTTTTTTGGCAGGGTCCTTGGGGACATCCCCCACTGCCACCGAAAGAAGCCACCTGGAGTGGCTTTTGGTGGTGTGCCTGGGGACTCCTGCTGCAGCGGCCGCCTGCTCCAGATGGTTTCTTTCGGCAACATACCTGGGGACGCCCCACTGCACACAGAAGCCTCCTGGAGTGGGCCCCTGCCAAATTTTTAGGCAGTGGCCACTTTTTTTCCATCAGAGGGGGCCACTGGTACTGGTTGAGCCTCGAGGAGGGGGGGCCGGTACAGGGCCTGCAAAGGTTGCTGACCCCTGATTTACACCAACTGAGGATTGCCCCAGCATGTCTAAAACTCTTCTAATATAAAGAGCAGCATGTCAAATTAGAGTGAGAGAGAAGATCTAATCATACAAGATGCCCACACCCACCCAATATCTTAGGAGAGATTTTGCTCCATGATCATGTTTCTGGTGCATCTTAAACACACACACACACACACACACACACACACACACACACACACACACACACTTGTAGCAGGTTAAACGTCATGGAGGATCACTGTCTTTTTCAGAGCCAGCAGTCCTGAGATTGATTGCTTAAACCCACTCTGATTATAAAAGCACCCATTTAGACTTGCATTAAAAGTATTTGTAAGTAGTCTCTGTATACTATAGAAATAATTGATAGGGACGGCTTCTAACCCAACACTGTCCATCAATCCCAATAGACGGGTATATTAAAATTGACAGCATTAGGGCTCTATGATTGATTACAAAATAATAAATCAATCTCTACTGATCTGTTATCCAATATAGCATTTTCCCCAAATAAGAGAGAGATGGGAAGTGTTTATCAGCATAATAATCTATATGCTTATTTATCATACTAATTCATCAGACACAAAACTTCTCATAAACAGTGCATAACTTTAAAATATTTGTCAATGTCACTCTCTACATTTAACAAGTTCATGTAAATCATTTTGTCAAACATTTCATATTTACTTTTTTAAAAATGCACTGAGAGAGAATGTCTGGGCATACACTTGGGATTCATGGAATGTATAAGAATATCATCCAATGGCAGAAATCAGTAGTATTAAATCACACATGGATTATATTTTAGAACCGAAAACACTTTATTCTGCGGGCAAAAGCTGCACATTTTTTGTAAACCTGCATTTGCTAAGAGTTTAGCAGGACTTTTTAAAGGATTAGACATTATAGGAATAACAAAGACACATCTGCAGATGCATAAGATTAGATAAACATTTGTAAAGAGATTTATGTCACGCATATGCCAATGTCTTCAATATAAGCAATGCTGTGGAACACACAGACTGATGATCTTTCAAGGGATGGCATCACGATTGTTGGATCTCAACACTCTTTCTTGCCAATTCCATCACTTAGTAGGCCTTTTAAAAAACCATATGATTCAAATATTATGCCACTCTAAGTTATGAACCTGAGGGGGGTGGGGGCATATTTTGATATTGAGCTTTTCTGGTGTATCTTCATCACCATTCAGATTTCCTCAATATTCTATGGTGCAACACAGAGCTAAACCATGTGGGCCAATTTCAGCCCAAGTGAAAGTGTACTATGATGTCAACAGAGTTCCATTTGGGATGAATTTAGTTTCATAAATCTGATTTGTTTCTTGCAACAGTTTTACTCTAGTGCAACTCCACTGCTGTCAGGGAAATGCTGGCTGATTTATACCAGTGTAGGAGAATCAGGCCCCCTGCATGATTAATTGGTCGACTGCATATTTTTACATAGTTTTGTGCACTGTTGCCATCCACCAGAACTTTGGGCTATTATTATTATTATTCATTAATTGGAGCTTATTAATAACAGGTTGGGCAAACACCTGTCAGGGATGGTGTAGGTATACTTCGTCCTGCATCAATGCAAAGAGCTGGAGAAGATAACCTCTTCAGTTCCCTTCCAGTGCTACATTTCTGACTCTAAACTAACCACTGACTGCCTAGGCAAGAAATTTCCTCCATTGGCATTCTGACTTTAATGGGTTTAAAGTTAAGCATGTGTTTAAAAACTTTGCTTGATTGGGGCCATGCTGCATAATTGTTCACCACTGGTCATTAGGGAAGCAACTTCTTCTGAAGTGTCAAGTGCTGGTGATTGTCCGAGACAGGACAGTGGACTTAATGGACCATTGACCTGATCCAGAAATTCTTATATTCCTACATTTCATTCAGTTTAATCCTGTTCACATCACAAGTTTATATCATAGTACCAACTTGCTATGAACATCATTATTCAATACATCAAACAGGTTTTACTGTTAACATATCTTTGGCCTCAGTGGTTCCTAAAGGCATTAGGTAAGCTTCGGTATTTGAGAATCAGCAATCTCTGTATAGAGTCTTACAGGAAAAGGGGCTGTCTGGCAATAGCTCTCATTGACTTCAGTGGGAACTAATGGGATTCAGTACCACTTAGCTCTGAGAAATTAGAAAGCATGGAACACGTGTGGCTTCTTTTTTCTCTATTAGAGATTAAGACAGAGGTCTCAGCGATGTGTCAGAATGGCTATTGTTACCTTTCACCACCAAACTTCCCGTGCTGCTAGCAGTCCCAAAATGGTTTGTTGCTATACAGGAATAACTTCCACCATCGGCTTTAGTGACATTGACAATTCGAAGGCTTCCATCATCCAGTATGTTGATTCTGGAAAGAGAATCAGGCACAAAGGTTGTTTTTCATTTTTAAAGATCTTTTCGCCTTCCTCTGTAGCACAGGGCATGGCTCACCTACCAGTGAATTCTCTGTATCTTAAAGTCCTTAAATCATGATTTAAGGAGGTAAATAACTGAGTTATAGGTTGGTGGCCTATTGCTGGAGTGGGTGGGTGAGGTCTTGAGGTCTGCATTTTGCAGGAGGTCAGACTAGATGATCGAGACTAACACGTAGGCATCACTTGATGAGAGATTGCCAACTACCTATATAAACTCCTCCACCTATATTCTAAAAGATGTGAATGCACTCTTCTTAATTCTGAAATCGTATTTACTTTAAAACTGACAGATACCTATGGAAGACAAAAGGTTTTTAAATATATCAGACCCTTAAACTTACTGTGTGAACTGTGACTCGTTGATTAAGAGGGCCTCACAGTCCATTGTGCAGAAGGTGTTCTTCTCAGTTATACATTTTGCTCCTTAATATGAATCACGTGGTAAAGTTAACAGGAGCAATTATTTCAGCACTTTCTTAGTGAGAGTTCAAAAAATAGGAATGACTTCCACTGATTTTTCACTGCTTCATAAGTTTTCTTTGTAGATATAGCCACATTAAGTCACAGGAAAAGGCTTATTTTAGGCTATTGGAAGCTCTCAAACTGCTAATTGGGTTGAAATGAAACAAGTCTTCCTCAACCACTTCCAGCAGTTTGGTTAAAATGTTCTTTCAAGATCAGAAATTCAAATTAAATGAAGCATTGCTCAGCATACTTTTTGTTCTAAAGTATACCCACCAACACATTATCTAATTAGTTGCAAGGAATGATGTCAACTAAAGCAACATTTTCTATATTACTTTAGAATCAACTGTCAATTGGGGAGTACATTTTTTCTTCCAATTAAATAGGCCTTTAAAACTACTTCAAACTCGAAAACAATGAAAAACCAGTAGTTTTCCCTGGACAGTGTGCTAACAGTGCTACCATCTGCAATTAATTTACAATTATAGATGCCTAGCAACATAGTTAGGAAAAAGTTTCCACAAAGTTCATTTTGTTTATCGCAACTCAATGCTAATGATTTTTCAGTCTCTGTCTATCATTATTATATATATAGTGTTACACAAGCACAGTGTTATTTAAATATTACTCTTTAATACACTTCCATTGACTTCACTAGGCTTTGAATTAGGCCTTTAAGAGTTACTCTTATCCTAAAGATCCACAAGGGACAGATTAAAGCTACAGAGATATCTATTCAGACTCAGCAGGCAATAATCACTTCGCTGACATGAAGAAGGTCTACTGTTACTGAAACCAAGGTCATTACATCTTCACCTCTTGGAAAGGTCTGCCAGACTACCTTTTTCATCCTTCCACATTTCCCTCTCCTCTCCTACTTCCCCCCCCCCCCAATCTCCAAAGTGCTAAGCGGTTATTTATGAAACATGTGACTTCAAGCAGCAAGGCACCCTGGCAGCACTGATACAGGACAACTGAATGATGAAAGCTCACTGAAGTTATTTTATACAGTGACCACAAATTTTTCGGCAAAGCGATAAATACATTAAGATGCTACTTAAACTCATCATGATAATAACAATAAAAACAAGGAAAGTCCTGTGGCACCTTAGAAGACTAACACGTTTCTTTGGGCATAAGCTTTTATAGGCTGCAGTCCACTCCACCAGATATGTCAGAGTGCATCTGATGAAGTGGATTGCATCCTACAAAAACTTATGCCTGAAGAAATTGGTTGATCTTTAAGGTGCCCCAGAACTCTCGTTGTTTTTGCTGTAAACAGACTAACATGGCTACCTCTCTGAAAACAATAATAAAGAATATTTAAGACTGATCCAAATTCCTTCCGATCAAAGAGATCCTTTTTATTGAATGTAATGGGGTTTGGATCAAACCCTTAATTCTTAAAATCTGGGCATTACAACATGCTATAGGATTATACATCAGACTTTCTTCTTGCTTGAGTAGTTATTCATAACGATAAGAGAGCACTGAAACAGAAAGTGTCTGACACTTGCAGCTCTATGTCATGTTCATGAGATTCTGATTCTTTAAGGTTAGCTGTTAGGATAGCATTTACATTGAGCAGAATCAAGAGTATTAGAAAGTCTGTTCATATAACTGCTAAATTCAAGATAAAAATTGGTAATTTTAGCTTGATTCAACCAAAGATAGGTTGATCTTGTCAGGGTAGAAGTTGATTTTTCGGGTTTTCTATAACAAAGAATTCAACACCTTTTAAAGTCAGGTCTAAGTGATTGAAATAAGCATTTCATTCATTTATGAACATATTTAAAAATGTAATGCTCCAGATTTCCTAAAACTGTATTTCTAACTCCACTTATAGAATATATTCTATTCTATATATTCAGTTAAATCAGGCTCATGCAGAGAGTTTTGTGATGGTAACCACCATGGGAAGCAGGTTGCAGAATATTTTCATCCTAACAATGAATAACTCAAAACTGAAGTACCCGTATTTAGTGGCTTATGTGTCCTCTTAAAAGAACTGACCGTGGTAATGTTTTTTTAACTAATGGGGTAAGCCACTATTATAGAATACTTTGACATGGTTTATAACTTGAACCTGAGAAAAGTTATATGTGAATAATGCCAATGGTTTCACAGAGTACTTCAATTGATTTCATGTGTTTTCAGAATTGGAGCCTTGGAATGTATTGGAGCCTTGGAATGTACCACAATCACAGAATACCTTTAACCCTATCTTTAGTACCACAAAAAGCTTACTATCTGTTTAAGTATTATAATATTATTTGATTAAAGGATAAAGTTTATACACAAATAATTGGTTAGACAGACTGATCAAATTTATTTGCTCTTTCCATGAGTAACAAGGAGATTGAAAAATTCCATTGATGCTAGTGAAACTCTCCTTGTTCATGCACATATTTTTCCTTTTGAAGTCAATTTGTTATCTAGGTGGTATTTTCAAGGTTCCAGGGCTGATATACTTCAAAGCCTTCAGATTTTAAACAATTGACTGACTTGCAAGTATTAATTTGACACTGAGTGTTGGGTTCCCTACTAATTCCCATGAATCCTGATAACACTAGATAAGAAGAACTGAAAACGTAAATCTGCTTCAATTCTTGTATAGGCTAGTGAAATTGACCTACCTGTAGGCTACCTTTTAATCACTGATACTATCATAGAAAAGTCAGAGAAGATAAAAGTATCAAGGTGGAAAAATAAAGAAGATACAAGTACTTCAGCACCCTTCTATAAAGACAGGTCATCTTATCTGCAACATATTACATTATCTGTAATGTACAGAAGCTGCTGGTCTTGGCTGTAGAGATTTCAGATCCATTGAGAGTAGGAACATATCTGGACTTATGAGATAAATTGAATCACTGTTTCTTAAAAAGAGGCTTTGGGTTCTAACCATTGAAGAATTGACCTTGTTATTCTTGTAACTCAAAACTAGCCTGGAGTCATAATAAAATGCTGATTTTTCTTTCTCTGCAGCAGCAACAGCGAGTGACAAAAGCTGCGAGCTGCATACTTCCTGTCACCCTAAGCAGGAGGTCTAGCCCCAAACTGATACATAAAGAGTTTTCATGACAGCTTCTCATTGATGTTGTATAGCCAATGTGATGGCAAATGCCCCTTACTGTCTCTGAAGCAACAGGAGGAAGTGTCTTAAGGGATTTGTACATTTGGCTGGCATGGACCTTGGAAAGGAGAATATACAGAGAGAATTACAGGCTAAAGTCTCTCTTATGGAAAAAAATGTAAACACAAACAGAATTTTCAGTAGCAGTCATAGTTTTCAATGATTAACAAACTTAGGACCAGATTCTGTCCCACTGAATTCCATGAGAGTTTTATCATTGACTTAATGGAAACAGGATCAAGCTATAAATGGTTGGTCTGTCTCCTAAGCACCTAAGTGGCTATGGGTAGCTCTCCTGCATCATATGTCTGATGATCCAACTTTACACAGGAAAAGGATCCCATAATCTCATCATGGACTGTACTATCAGTGATGAACTCTACCAAACCTCAGAGGACATATGACAGCTCTTTCGTGAAGACATCATGAATTTCAACCAAAACATGCCTTTGATCCATTCTTCAGTTTCTAATACCTATTTCAATCTGGTATTCAATTAGAAATCCCAACCTGACATTTACTGTAAAAGCCTGTCCCAAGTAGCATGTTTAATTAAAAAACCCAATCCATATGGGACCAAGGACTAAATCTAACAGTTTTGCTGGCCAGGGATTGACACCATAATCCCTATCTTGCAATGATCACGGAAAAGGATGCTCTTGCACTTGTGCATGTAGGTGCTATGCTGGAATGCAAAATACTAACACTTTTCATTCTGATTTATTTACTAACCCTCAAAGTACATGCAACTGCACCGATATCTGAAAAATTAGATTTCAGCCAGAGTGATGAAATTGCAGGTACTTATGTTTATGAAAAGCTCTGTGGTTTGAATGGTGTGGGGGGAGGCAGTGCATGTGGTAGGTTAAGTGTGCAACATTAACATTTTTACCTTCCATAAAGAAGTGATATGGACGCAGGCTACAGCACTTTTGGGCTGCGTATAGACTTGTAGGATGGTTTCTTTAGAACAAAGTACTCATTACAATTATATGGTGGTTTTTCTCCAGATTGGGGCTTATTAGATCTTCTGCAGTGAAATCAGTTATGTTGTTGCTCATAAGATAATATTTGTATTTCAATTTATGTAATACAGGAAGATCTTTACTTGCTTTGGCTGTTGATTAAAGATATAAATCAGAAATATTTCATGCTTAGCCAAGTGAATGGTTTTAATTTTAGTTCCCCAGGAAACAATTTTTAGGATGTCTGATCCTTTTCCTATTACGGGGAGAAAAGATGTCTTAGAGCAAGAATTTAAATGAATGTCAGTTGGAAAAAACACACACAGAGTGCAATTTCAGATAAAACTACCATTGATCCCTTCATGTACAGCCTTTATGGCAGTGGCTGACATGGCTATTGAAAAGAGACTATGGTGACAGCGTTTTTCTAAAAGATAATCTGTCTTCTGCTGGAAGATTTAGGTTAAATGCACCTGTATTTCGGTCTGCATGATAAACGGCTGACTGGCCATCCACTGAACCTTATGGGAGGGGGGAAAAAAAGAAGCACTGTTCAGGCAGACCAGAGTGATCAGACTGTATTCCTAGCAATTTATTTGTTCACTCTCTAGACATTCATTCTACAGACAGTATCAGGCCCTAAAGCATTTTAAGAGCTTATTTAACCTAACACATGACCCAATCCTGTCATGAATTCAATGGAAGAGTGGAAGTGTTGAGCACCTGCTAAGAAGTGCTCAGCATCTGGCATTATTTAGGTGCATTTTATTATTTACCATATTATCTCTTTCAATTTATTTCCATCTAATAGCTTTATAGACATTTATTACACTTTTCTATTAATTGCCATTGAATTAAGCAGAAGGTTGAGATTATTAAAGTGATCTCATACACAGTTAATAGCCATGGATCTATTTCAGTAAAATAAGCAGAGGTTCCAAAATACTTATGGGGCAGATTGTGAATCCCTTACTCACGATGGTAAGTAATGATTCATAAATGTGTTGCTACTGAACCCAGTGAGATTGCGAGTGACTGCTCAACATATTGTGAAAGGGGATGGTTCAAAATATGGGGCACATGACTTATGAGGAGAGACTGAAGGAACTAGGCTTATTTAGTCTACAGAAGAGAAGACTGAGGGGAGATTTGATAGCAACCTTCAACTACTTGAAGGGGTGCTCCAAAGAGGAGGGAGCTAGGCTGTTCTCGAGGGTAACAGAGGACAGAACAAGGAGCAATGGTTTCAAATAACAGCTGGGGAGGTCAAGGTTGGATATTAGGAAAAACTTTCTCACTAGGAGGGCAGTGAAGCATTGGAATGGGCTACCTAGGGAGGTGGTAGAATCTCCATCTTTGAAGATTTTTAAGGCCCGGTTAGACAAAACCCTGGCTGGGGTGATTTAGTGGGAGTGGTCCTGCTTTTTAGCAGGGGGTTGGACTAGATGACCTCGTGAGGTCCCTTCCAACCCTATGATTCTATGATTCACATACTGTAAATGCTTTGGGATAGTGACTTTGTCTTCATACTCCAATATCAAGTTTCTATCACCCTGAATGTTATATAAATAAATAAACAAGCAAACAACGATCAAATATTGCATTTAGGCCCTTTCTTTACTATGACTGTGAAATTAATCACTAAGAACGTGAAGGCAAAGGCTAAATTCTGCACCTTTAATTGTACTGAGCTGCTGGTAGCAGAAATTGGCCCTAATGGCCCAATCTAGATCCCATTTAATTCAATACTATTTATTTTAATGGGAATGGGATCACACCCAAAGCCAATGGAAAATTGAAAGTGCTCATCAACTGTCTTCAACTGTGTCCAGTTCTGGGTGCCTCATTTCAGGAAAGATGTAGAGAAAGTCCAGAGAAGAGCAAGAAGAATGATTAAAAGTCTAGAACACTTGACTTATGAGGGAAGATTGAAAGAACAGGGCTAATTCAGTCTGGAAATGAGGAGATTGAGAGGGAACTTTATAAAAGATTGCAAGTATCTAAAAGGTTGTTATGAGGAGAAGGGAGAAAAATTGTTCTCCTTAACTGCGGATGATAAGACAAGAAGCAATGGTCTTAAATTACTGCAAGGGAGGTTTAGGTTGGACATAAGGACAAAATTCCTAACTGTCAGGATGATTAATCACTGGAATAAGTTGCCTTGGCAGGTTGTGGAATCTCCACCAATGGAAATTTTTAAGAGCAGGTTAGACAAACACCTGTCAGGGATGGTTTAAGAGGATATGTGGTCCTGCCATGAGTGCAAGGGACTGGACTTGATGACCTCTCCTAAGCTATGTCTACACTTACAAAATTAAGTCGACTTTGTTAAGTTGACTTAACAAGGTCAACTTTAAGTTGACTTAAAGTCGGACTTGTTAAGTCGACTTAACAAATTGGCTACACTTTAAGTCGACTTTGTTAAGTCGACAACAGCAGAGATAGCTGTTATATTGGCTTTAAGTCAACTTAATAAAGTCAATTTAGTGTTAATCCCTGTCTACACTGGCCTTAAAATGATTTAAGGAGTTCACTTAAGGCTTAAGTCGACCTAAAAGGAGGTGTTATTAAGTCGATTTAAGCTTTCCTTAAGTCAATTTAAGGAAATACTTAAGTCGACTTAAGAAAAAGCCCAGTGTGGAGGCAGCTTCATTTAGGTCGACTTAAGTGTCCTTAAGTCGACCTAACTTGCCAGTGTAGACCCATCCCTAGTTCCTTCCAGTTTCTATGATTCTATGATCATCTCACAGGCAGCGATCACCATCTCCCTAAAAAGATGCAGATAAGACATTGATGCAAAACTGCATATTGCAGAATAGGGGTAAAAAATTACTGCTCGGTATAACCACATTGTTTGTTTTGCTGAACTAGACTAACATGGCTACCCCTCTGGAACATCTCAGTATAGTTCCCCACCCAAAATAAACAAACAAAAATACCCTTAGTGAAGCTTTTTCCTCATACAGGGACACATGCCAGGGACTCCATAAACTTCACTGTTACCACTGATTTTACATGGAAAATGCTCAGGCACTAGATATTTCTGCCTATTTTAAAATCTGTGGCTTGGGGAAAATCCATACTGCTACAGTTGTGGAGTGACTCACCACTGCTTATAGATCATATTAATTATTAACTGAGAAACAGAAATGATGTACCTGAACAATATTCACAGTTAAACAAATCAATCATTACATTAGCTAGGATCACAGGCAGTTTTTGTTACCACTGCATTAGAATGTACAGTAGTACCTCACCTGGGGAATGGAGGTTGTTTGTAACTCTGAAATGTTAACCCTGAACAAAACATTGTGGTTCTTTTACAAGTTTACAACTGAACGATGACTTATAACAACTTTGAAACTCTACTATGCAGAAGAAAAATGATGCTTTTGAGCATCTTAATACATCTAAATCTTAAGCATCTTAAACAAGAACATAAAGAGTTTCTTCACAGGTCAAACCTTTTATTTACCCCCCCCCCCCCCCACCTCCCCGCCCTTTTTTTAAAAGTAGCTCATGTTTAACAGAGTCCTCTACTGTATTTACTGTTCTTGATCTCTGCTGCTGCCTGATTTGAAATTTTATTTTGACAAACATTAGCTTTGGCAGCAAAATGTGAGAAATGCCATGCTTCATGGGGGAACCTGCATTTGGCAACATATTGAGGAAGAGTGCCTTGTACAATTTGTACTTGAGAAGCACAACCACCTGGAACATTTATTCAGTTATGTAAGTGGTAAACTGGTTAGAAAACTCTGAGGTAAAGCGAACCCTGTATGATTCAGTGGAGCTGGCTTTGGGAATGTTCTGAGACCACAGAAGGAAAACAAAGTTAAAATAAAATGAAACTTCCAGGAGGTCTTTCAAATTAACAAGCACATAGGGCTGCATCTACCTTATTGCATTTAAAAATTAGGCAATCACACTTTTTTAATATCACCGGTTCGTAGCTAATTCCTGATATTTATCTCCTACAGAACACAAAATAGACTTCCTCCAATGAAGTGAATTGCGGTTTAGGAACTTATTTCCACTTTAATTATAGTATTGTCAGTAATGATAGTATAGTTAAAACTGAGGAAGATATAAGCTACATTTTTTTCCAGGATATTGTTAAGAAGAATTGCAAATATTTTTCTAAAAAGAAAAGAAAACATTACTTTAATGGAGAGAGAAGATCTGTGGCAGACACTCAGCTGATGTAAAGCAGCATACCAACACTAAAGCCAAACTTCATCAGCCTACATTAGGTAAGAATCTGGCCTCATATGTTTTCACGCAATTCTGTTTCCAGCAAATTGCAACAAAGCTGATATCTAAATTGATATGCTTGAGTCCAGCATGTATCGATATTTGTATATGTAAGAAAGCTATATTGTATCTTTATTCATTCTTTAGCTTTTAGGAAATATATCTCCAGAGGTTTAAGACCCATATGAAATTGATGTATCCTCATCTTGAAAGGAGGGGTAGAGGGAAGTATTTACCTCTATTAAAGATTTTGAGTACATTGCTTAACAATGCCCAGGGTCACAATTCCACTGTAAAAATATCTCTAAGTTATCTAGGAGGAACTAGACACTCACCATGAAAATATCTTCCTTAAAGGCTGCTGATACAGGGAAAATAAAAAAATACATAAACCAAGTTGTGCTAGGAACTCCTAAGGAAACGAAAATGTTGTGACTATTAAATAATATAAAACCCTTTCTCTTGTTTTTCTCTCTAGTGATTTATCGGTATTCAAATAATTAATAAAAAATTACTGTAGGGAGACCAATTCATGAAAATAAGTGTTTGGGTAGCTAATAGGCATATAAAGTCATGGAAAACTAATTTTTCATAGCTTCTACTGTTTGGAAAATAAGCAGGCTTGGTGTTAAATTGGGTCTTTTGAACTGAACTGGAAGAGTAAGCTGAGGTTGGAAAAGACTAATGCTGCAAGGTGCTGAGTTCACTCAGTTTTCACTGAAATCAGTGGGAGATGAGGACACGATGGACATAAATTCACAACCCCTCCTCAAATTGAGCTCTTATGGCAAAATGCTTCTGCTCCACAATTTATTTTTTACAGTGGAAAGGGTGTTAAAAACAGCTCTATGTCCCCAAACTGGTCCTGAGAAGTCACCTTGGTACTCTGCAGGTAGGGAATGGTACACAGCTCACAACCTGCATTGGGACAGGGTATGTAAGCATGGCCCAAGGCAGGACTGTTTGTGACATTGACTGTAACATCAATACTGTGACCCATTTTCCATTCACTAGCTTGCTGAGTTTGTCTGCTTTTAAAACTGAGCCCTCAACATACCAACACGGGAGCCACACATTTAAAAGTATATCTTTCGGTTATATTGCTGATACTAGAATTTAATATATAACAGTAATGGTTTATATTTAAACAGTTAAAATGTACCTACACATGGATGGTCAGTGCCGAGTTACTGGCATGGCTAAGCCCTAGTGCTGCGGGGCTGTAAGCCGAGCAGCTGTACAAGATTTCTTCACAGTCTTCTTGTTCCTTAAAAGAGATCATTCTGCTGGCCTCATATGGCTTGTAACCAGAGGCACTTACCAGGGAATTTGGAAGCAATTGATGGCAGTTATGCCAGCTACATAGAGTAGCTTCTGTAACTTCCATCAACTTCTTAACTTCCCTTTATCACACCATTTTCACTGCATTGCGCCAACAGGAAATGCATTCCAGTTGATACAGTGCTCTGCCTTTTGAGGAGGTAGTTTAATTGAATCAGCCTTTGGACTGATTGAGTGGGTCTTCACTGCCAGTCAATCAATCCAGACAGATCCATCTGACGGTGGCGAATTTGCCGCCATCACTGTGTACATATCCATAGACTGGTGAGAGCGGGGCAACAGGTGTGAGGAAGGGAGCTTGGAAACTGGCCAGTAGAAGGCCTACAAGATCCATGTTTATATAGACCTAGTTACCACAAAACACATTTTAAATGGGGAGGAAGAGCTACAGCTGGTGGTACTCCTTTTAGTAGGAGCAGGGGACAGGCCCTGGTTTCGGGGGGGAGAAGAGTTCACATACATCACACTGTTACTATACGAGTCCAATTACCTCAGGATTTATGCATGTGAAGTGAATTCTACACAAGTATCTCAAGGTGCTTCACACAAACTAATTCATTCAGCCTATCTGAAGTCCAGTGGGGATACTTCAGCTATCATGAAGCCCATTATTCCACAAGATTAATTGTAACCAGAGGCACAGAAGTTAAGTAACTTTCCCAAGGTGACTCAGAGTCAGTGGGAGCACTAAAGAGACCCCAAGAATTATGACTTCCAGCCTCCTGCTCTAATTGTTCTATCAACGGGAATGACAAACTCCAGTTCTGTCTGTTTACAGTAGGTGTCTTGGGGTGTTGAAGGACAGATGCATTAAACTAAAACTCTTCAAATTCTTGTTAAAAAAAAAAAAACCCACAAACCCACCCTCATTTTCCTATGAGTAAAAATATATACATTCATACAGATTTTCTGTGTGAATCAGCTACTGACAAAAACCATTTTTGGAGCCATTCATGAGATTAGAACAGAAGCAGTAAATGCATTCTCAGCTTATCTGTTTCAGCTGATGCCATCTGAATAGAAGCCCAAAGGCATCTTTCAAATATAAGACATTCTTTTTGTTAGTTTCTGTGAAAAATGTCCATGGTACAAAGATAAATTACACACTTCACTTATAATTGACATTAACATGGATTTTAAAGTTACAAAAACAGATTTTAAACTCCATAAAATATTTAAATACTCATCAAAAATACTATGAAAGCATGCTAGAATATCTGAGAAAAGTTCATTACAAATCTTCCCCCTGCCCCAGACATATTGTTATTTCCTCTGATTTTAAACTCATTATATGAATGCCTTAAAGCATAGCCATGAATGTATAATTAGTATCTTGTTTTTTTAGGGTTTTTTTTTAATTTATGAAATGATTGTAGGAAAGAAACACTAGACAATAAACAATGATTGCCTTTAAAATGCCTAAAAGTTCCTGAAATCAGTTTCTTTGGATTGTGGGAATTGTGTGTGTGTGAGACAGATTGAGTAGACACACACCTCTTTCCAAACACCATGTTCCTTCCCAAGGCCATCCCCTCAGAAAAGTTCCCTGTTACTGAGAGACAGATTATGCCAGTCTCCTGTGTATTTTCACTGCAGGAAAAAGCTCTGTCTTTCGCTAGAGTGCACTCAGAGAGTGGAAGGAATAATTTAGCCTTATGTACAGTACACTGGGATCATTTTAACAGTCACTGAAATGTAGCCATCTTTAGTGTGAAAAGCAACAGTTGTTTAACAGTCCAGAGCAAAGCATTCTGTTTCTCACTGCACCCAGGAGGCTTGCTGCCTGTCAGAGACAATGCTGGCTATAGGCATCCATTCCTGTCCCTGTTCCCTCCCCATGCCTTCCTGCCCTACCAAGCAACAGCTGGGAAAAGACACAACAGAGCCCTCCATTAAGAGCTGAAAGCTGCTAGCATGTCAGTCACTTCTTCAACGAGGCTGACTTTACTTGCATCTAGCTTTGTGCATGTGTGGGTGGGTGTCGATAATCATGACAATGATGAGGACAGAAGGCTCAACACCTGCATAATGAGCAAAGATTTTAGTACTTTTTCCTTTCAGTGCATGGGAGTCGTATGCATGGAAAGCTCACTACTAAAACTTCTCTGACAACACAGAGGACTTCATAGGTCAAGAGGCTGGGGAGCCTGTCAGCTCCGGATCACTGGTTGAAATATGGCGTAGGTTGGTATTAATAAATTTATTATTGTATGAATGTGCTAGGTGACCTCTGCAAAATGAATGGAGGTGTTCCATTCTTAGTCAATAAGTGACTGTACTAAGGACAGGACTGTGACTTGCCCTGTACACTCGTGCAGGGGAATAAGAAGATAGAAGAGGCTACTTACTCCAGTGGGTGAGATACCCAGGGGCAAAGCATCCCCCCGCCCTCCTGCAGCTGCCACTTCTTCTCTCATACAGGAGGTATAGACAGGAATGGGAAATGGGCAAAATCTTAATTTAACTGGCTTTCACCTGGCAAAGGGCTGGGGTAGATCACTTCTTCCACGGAGCAAGGTGGTACCAAAGACTAAATTATGACTTACACTTATGAGTGTGGAGCCATGCACTGCCTGTTATTCAGAGTAAATTGTATAATTACAATCTGGCCCTAAATAAGACTTAGCTGGAAATCAGAGAGTCCATCAATGGCTATTAGCCAAAATGGTTAGAGATGGAACTCCATATTCTGGTTGTCCCTAAACTCCAATTTCCAGAAACTGTGATGGGATGACAAGGAATGAATCACTCAATAGCTGCCCTATTCTATTAATTACTTTTGAAGCATTTGGCAATGGCCGCTGTCAGAAGACAGGATCCTAGGCTTGTTGGCCCATATGTCTGGCCCATATGGCTGTTCTTACGTTCTCTATGTACTTTAGAGGCTAGGACACTGAACTTTTCCATGAGACTTACAAATGGTCCTTCCTACGCTGACCAGATAGCAAGTATGGAAGATTGGGATGGGCTGGGTCGGACGGAAGGTAATAGGTGCCTATGTAAGACAAAGCCCCCAATACCGGGACTGTCCCTATAAAATCAGGACATTTGGTCACTATAGTCCTTCCAGTTCATCAATCGAGGAACACTGGTTGGTGAAGATTGTGTAACCCATATGCCTGAAAAAGGCTATCTCTTTAAGAGACCTGCTGAGGGTGGGTTACTGTTGCTGGGCAGATTAGCTACCCACAACTAGAAACTTCTAGAAGCAGGGAGTGGTAGCAGTTGAGCATGGTCCACAGGGTACCCTGCTGGTGTGGTGTGGTCAGTCAGATCACATGGGAGCAGCAGTCTGTGCAGACAGCAGGCAGGAGCTGCTTTGAGAAGAGCCCATCTGCTCAGTTTTCAGGAGAGAAGCTGAGCCAGGAGTGAACAAGATGTTTTCTCCCTCTAATGGAGTCATCTGCAACAGATTTTGCAGACATGCATGTGGGACTGAGGGCTGGTTGCAAAGGAGAAGGAAAAGCCTGCATGGAATGCTACAGAAGATTCCTGCAATGAAAGAAGAAGAGAACAGCTATTTCTTGCCACTCAAGCCTCTACACTGGAACAAAGACTATAGCTGAGAGTTGGGTGAACTCCACCTGACTTTGGGACTCTTGGGTATCTTCCATGAGGGGGGTTTCTGTAGGGATGGTTTCTTGGTTAATTGTATTTTGTTTTCTTAGGATAAGGTTCATTTAGTTAGAGTTAATAAAGTTCATTGTTATGTTTGTTTTTAGTAGTATTTTAATGTGGGGTGGTAACTCTGAGCAATCTTTACTGTGAGTCCCATACAGACTGGATCCTGGGTCTCCAGCTGCTTTCTCCACAGGGATTGGGGTTTATTTCTGTGAGGCACTGGAGAAGGGCAATTGAATTAATTTTAGCCCACCCGAAGGTTACAATTGCACTAATACTGTTAGTGTTATGACTCTTCTGAGGAGAAAATGAGACCTGCATTCTTCAGGGCTATCAATCCAGCCCCTTTTAGAAATTCTGTAAATAAAAGAAAGTTAAGTCTCCGAACACACAATCACAGGGCTTTTAAGCATTTATAATAAATAAATAAATAAATAAATAAATAAATAAATAAAGCAGAAAAACCCTTTACTTCCAGTGAGCACATTTCTTTCTTTCTTTCTTTCTTTCTTTCTTTCTTTGCTAGGGCATGTAACATTTTTGCACTTTTTAATAGAGTTTGATGACAATGACATGACAGAAAATGACTGTTTGATATAATGAGCAAGAGAGAGGCAACTAGATCTTTATGGATAAATGTGATATCTATAAAATAGCAGAGATATTGGTTAAAATATATTCAAATTATTTCAGAAAGCTCATTAGTCAGAATGTCTTTTTTTACTTAAAAATTTTTTCCAAGAGAAATTGTATTCTTCTCGTAATGTATGCACACAACTCCATTTAGCTTTAATTTAACTTGTGTATGTTTATAAAAGCTAAGTGTATTTATTGTACTTTCTTACTTTTTAATTAAACACTGCAAGTTTTGGATAAAAAATATTGAAAACTACATATGCACCACAGTTTCAAATCTTAAAGAACAGAAAAATGATCACAGAAGGAAACACACTAAATGCTACATCAAAAACTTCCATATAGTATGTAAATAATTAAAGTTTCAAATCTCCATATACACAAAGGGATGAAATTAGAGGAAATAATTCATTTTAGAGTATGTGGGATGGTTAAGTTATAAACAAAACATACCACTATCTCATGCAGAGAACATGTAGGTCTTGTCTACATGGGGACACAGAAAAATTAATCCAAATTAGCTAAAGATGGGTATTTAAGGTGGATTTGCTAGAATGCATTAAAACATCATATGGACACACTCATTTGTAATTATAATGACCTTAATTCAGTTTATCTTAAAATAGAGTGATCAGGAACCATCAACATGGATGCACTACAGGCAAATCATGCCTGACCAACCTGATTGCCTTCTATGATGAGATGACTGGATTTGTGGATGCGGGAACAGTCATGGACGTGATATACCTTGACGTTAGCAAAACTTTTGACATGGTTTTCCAGAGCATTCGTGTCAGCAAGTTAAGAAAGTATGGGGTGGATGAATGGACCTTAAGGTGGATAGAAAACTGGCTAGATCATCGGGCTCAGTGGGTAGGAATCAATGGCTCACTGTCTAGTTGGCAACCAGTAATGACTGGAGTGCCCCAGGGCCCGGGGGCTGGTTCTTTTCAACATCTTCATTAATGATCTGGATGATGGGATAGATTGCACGCTCAGTAAATTCGCAGGTGACACCAAGCTGGGGGAAATGGTAGACATGCTGGAGGGCAGAGAAAGGCAGAGATAGAACGAAAAAATCCCATGTACTTCTACAGGCTGGGAACCGATCAGCTGTAGAAAAGGTCCTGGGGGTTATGTTGGACAGGAAGCTGGATATGAGTCAACAGTGTGCCATTGTTGCCAAAAAGGCCAATGGCATATTGAGCTGCATCAGTAGGAATGTCGCTAGCAGATCGAGAGATGTGATTATTCCCCTCTATTCAGCACTGGTGAGGCCGCATCTAGAATACTGTGTCCAGTTTTGGGCTCCCCACTACAGAAAGGATGTGGACAAATTAGAGTCCAGCGTAGGGGCTGGGGCACATGACTTACGGGGAGAGACTGAAGAAACTAGGCTTATTTAGTCTGCAGAAGAGAAGACTGAAGGGGGATTTGATAGCAACCTTCAAGTACTTGAAGGGGTGCTCCAAAGAGGAGGGAGCTAGGCTGTTCTCAGTAGTAACAGAGGACAGAACAAGGAGCAATGGTTTCAAATTGTGGCTGGGGAGGTCGAGGTTGGATATTAGGAAAATCTTGCTCACTAGGAGGGTGGTGAAGCATTGGAATGGGTTACCTATGGAGGTGGTGGAATCTCTATGTTTGGAAACATTTAAGGCCCAGATAGACAAAACCCTGGCTGGGATGTTTAGTGGGAGTGGTCCTGCTTTTAGCAGGGGGTTGGACTAGATGACCTCATGAGGTCCCTTCCAGCCCTAAGATTCTATGGGTATGTCTACAATAGCAATTTAGGTGACTAAATTACTCCACGTCCATACAGGGCTTTCATTAAGTTGACTTTAGGGCATCTTTAAGTCAACTTAATAACTACCGGTTGCTAGGTCGACTTAAGGTCTAAGTTGACCTAAAACTGGTGTGCACGCCCTAGGTCAACTTAATTCCTTAAGCTGACCTAGGGCTGGGGGAAGGGAGCTGCGGCTCGGGGATAAGGGAGTCCCTGGGGCTATCCTGGACAAGGGAGCTGCCGTGGCTCCGCGGACAGGGGAGCCCCAGAGAAGAGAGCGGCTGGCACTCCCTTGCTTGCTTCTCCAGGGCTGCCCAGTCCTCGGAGCTTCTGGTGGCTGTCTTCTCCAGGGCTCCCCGGACAGGGGACTACCGACAGCTGGCTTCTCCAGGGCTCCCCTGTCTGGGTAGCGCTGGCGGCCAGTTTCTCCGGGATTCCCCTGTCCTAGTATAGACGCTCTAAGTCGACTTAACAAGGTCAACTTAAGTCTACTTAAGTCGACCTTGTTAAGTCGACTTAGGGTTTTTAGGCGTAGACATACCCTATGATTCCATGGTATACAGAGGTCTTCTAGGTGGTACCTCAACTCAGATAGATGTTTGCCTAACTTTACAACATGCTACATAAAAAGCCCTAGTGAAGTCAATGAAAACTAAAATTCCAGACAATGAATTATTTATACTGCTCTATATATTATACACTGAAATGCAAGTATAATATTTATATCCCAGTTGATTTATTTTATAATTATGTAGTAAAATGAGAAAGCAAGAATTTTTTTTGTAATAGTGTGACACTTTTGTATTTTTATGTCTGATTTTTTAAGCTTGTCATTCTCAAGTGAGGTTAAACTTGTGGGTATGAGGTACAGTCGTCTGGAAAGGTTGAGAGCCACTGGAATAGACACTACCTATGCTGATGGTGGGGGTCTCCCAGCGGTGGAGGTATTCCAGCTCCCAAAGAGGTGGTAGCTAGGTTGACAAACTAATCCTTCCATTGACTTACCACTGTCTACAGCAGAGATTAGGTCAGTTAAACTATGTCATTTTTCACCCCCCTGCATGATTTAGCTATGCTGAGCTAAGTTCCAGACAGGGCCGGCCTTAGTGGTCGCTGATTTTAGGGGCCACCTAATTTCCCCCAGGAGTTAAAGGGGCCCAGCAAAGCAAAGACTCAGGTGGAACACTTGTTCCGCCCTGTCCTACGGCGGCTAGGCTGGCTAGGGAGTTTCAAATCTCCCGCCCTAAGCATGCTCAGACAGGGCGTGCTCAGGGAAGGAGCGGCCGGCTGGCCAAGGAGCGGCTCGAGTCTGGCCACCCCTGCAACTCGGGCCAGAGCTAGGTAAGGGGGGCCAGAGTATCGGGGAAGGAGCTGCGGGGGGCCACAGTATTGGGGAAGGGGCCACAGGGGGGGCCAGAGTATCAGGCAAGGGGCCACGCGGGGGGGGGGAGGGAAGAGAATCGGGGAAGGGGCCAGGTGAGGATCAGGGAAGGGGCTGCGGGAGGGGACAGGGCGGCAGAGGATCGGGGAAGGGGGTGGGCGAGGATTGGGGAAGGCAGGGCTGAAGGCAGTGGGCCAGGAGCGCTTTGCCTGGGCTCTGGGCCGGCCCTCTGCGCCCCCAGGATGAGTGCGCGGGGCCCACTGGTGCCCATTTGGCTTTTGTGTGGGCCACCTTGGCCCACACATGACGATCCCTGGACATGGCCACCCGCTGGCGGCTCGGCTGGGGCCGGCTCCTGGTGGCGGCCTTGGGTCCCCGGCCATTGCCAGGGCAGCGGCCTCAGCCGGCTCCTGCTGGTGGCCTTGGGGCCACAGCTGGGGCTGGCTCAAGTGGAGTTGCTGGCGCTGGGCTCACGGGGCCCACTGGTGGCCCAGCTCTTGCTGGGGCCAGGGATCCCACTGTGCTGCCACCAGCCGGCTCCGGCTCCCCGGGGTGGCCAGGGATCCGGGGCCTGACGCAGAGCCGCTGACAAGATCCAGCCTCCCGGTGGGCTTGGGGTTCCGGGCCTGCTGCACCACCACCGGCAGAGCCAGGGATCCGGAGTCCAGCAGCCCCCGCTGGTGGCCCGCTGCGATGTCAGCAATCTGGGGTCCTGCCATCCAGGGCGTGGCCTGTGGCAGTGGCTTGTGGCAAACCCTGGCCGGGCTTGGGGGGGTGCGTGGATTTGGCCCCCCCATGGTCAGATCGGGCTTGTGTCCCAAGTCTATTTTGGGGGCAGCAATGCCCCGGTGGTGGCATCAGATTACCGGGGTTCTGCGGGTGTAGTGGCCCGGCCCAGCCTGACCTTCCGCCCTCCAGCATGGGGTGGGGGCCCCCCCAAGGACAGCCCTGGAAGGGGCCGCAGGGGCTTGGGGAGCTGACAGCCGGATGGGGAAGGGGCTGCGGGGAGGCCAGCGGATTGGGGAAGGAGGTGGGCGAGGATTGGGGAAAGGGCCGCGGGGGGTTGGCGGCGAAGAGCGGGGAAGAGCGGGGAAGGGGGCATGAACACTTTGGGGGGGGAGGGTGCCAAGAATACATTTGCCTATGGCCGCCAACTGTCTAAGGCTGGCTCTGGTTCCAGAGTGGCAGTCATATTAGTCTGTATATAGCAAAAACAACTAAAGTCCTGTGGAACCTTAAAGACTAACAAATTTCTTCGGGCGTAAGCTTTCATGGGCTGCAACCCACTTTGCCAAATGCACTGATGAAGTGGGTTGCTGCCCATGAAAGTTTATACCCGAAGAAATTTGTTAGTCTTTAAGGTGCCATAGGACTTTTGTTATTTTTGTTGCAATAAATTCCGAAAGTAGACCAACTCTTAGTTAGTTAGGATTAACTTTCCTGAGTGTCCTCCTGTAGATAAGCTCTTATTATGAGAGCATGAAGTAAGCCTCTTTCAGCCAGATTGATTTTGATAGCATGTTCTGAAATTCTACCATGGGGATAGTGAACTGAATTCAAGGGTCAATGAAAAAAAAACCTAATAAATATAATTGCAATTTCTTTGCAGTATATTTTTTGATGATCATACTTCCGACATTCTGACAATTTAATATGGGGAGGTCTAGAGCTCAGTCCTCTCACAGAAATTAATCATTTTCATAATTCTCTATGGAATTTGGGGATGATTATAGTAAAACATTTCCTGGTGATATGTGAGATGAGGTGACAGATTTAGCTTATTTTTGTGACCACTATAAGTATTTAAAAAAGAAAATGGCACTAAATCAGATTTTAGGTGATATTGTACCAGGAAGAGACTTCACTGGGAAATTAGTTTGCTTAAGATTGAAGGAAGTGCACTGTAGCAAGTTTAAACAACAGATAGGAGGATGGCACACCATTATATGCTTCACAGGATGTTTAAAACCTATATACAGTGAAACAAACATCCTGACCATTTTTAACGCAGTGAATTTTTATATGCTTTTTAAGTTCTAGTCTTTATGGAGATGCCATCCATAGGGGAAAGTGAAAGTTGTACTATGATACTTCAAGTTCCAGTGGACTTAGTACCATGTAGTGTTGGTTTCATAGTAGCTTATAAGACAGACTCGTAATTTCAAAACAAGAGTCCATGTTTTTATGTTCCTCTAAGTGCATGTCATTAGGTGCCTGATCCTGTGAACTCCTCTGGAGAGGTGCTGAGTACCTTCAATTCTCATTGCCTTGGGATCAAATCAGCAAATTATTCAAGCAAAAACACGTGTTTAAGATTAGACATGTTCTTAGTAACTTGCTGAATGAAAAACAATGGAGTCCTGTGGCACTTTTAAAGACTAACAGATTTATTTATCGCATGAGCTTTCATGGGAGAAAATCCCACTTCGTCAGATGCTTTGAAGAAGGCATTGATCAAGAGAGAAGGCTGCTGCACTACCCCTTAGGAAATGCTCAAGACTTCCCTAAACCAAATCCTAGAATAACATGGCTGCATTTTTTTTTGAATACATACAACAGAGAAGATTAAAGCAAGAGAAACTTGTCTAACCCACAAAAGGTGAATGGAAGTGTAAGAGAGAGAGAGATAAGATGCACCACCACATCTTATTTTCTGCCTCATTCACCTCACACCATCCAACTTGTCCACTGAGGGCTCAGTGTTATGCAGATTTAGACTGTGATAACTGAAGACAAAATTGCATAAATAAAGCACTGATTTATAGTATCTCTTCCAATACTCAGATTAATAACCATACCCTGCTTCAGGTGAGCAAAATGGACTGGATTGGAGAAATAAAACTGAATTTTTAAAACAAACAAAATGCACATTTTTCTGTAAGTGGGAGTCAATTCCTGCCCACTTCCTGAGTCTTGGGATGTCGTGAGGGATCTCTCAACCCAAACAAGCAAAGTACATCTAGTGCCAGATTCTTAGCTGGCATAACCTGCATAGCTCCATTGAAGTCATACTGAGCTATACTGATTTACACGAGTGGAGAGTCTGGCCTTCAGATTTCAACCTCTTTGAGTAATTATTTAAATCAGTGATCTTCAGTCAGCTTGAGAAGCAAAACCTGCCTACATGTTAGGAAATCTTGGAACTTATTCAATTCACTAATCAAGTGAGCTCAGAGTCTCTTGTAGAACTGGGTGAAATTTTTCATGAAAAAAGCTGTTTTGCTAAAGAACTCTGATACAGGTCCACTGAAACAATTTGCAAATTCAGGCTGATTTTGATTAACTTTTTTTGGTAATAAATAAATAAAAATTGGAAAAGTCAGAAGAGATTTTTTCCACATTTTTGAAACATTTCGTTTTGGATTTTTCCCAAATTTAATTTCAAAAACATGTTTTAAAATCCCCAAATCAACAAACTTTCTTTAAAAAATTTTGTTTTACAAAAATTTGAAACATTTTCATTTTGGGTCAACCCACATTTTTTTCCCCAGACCTACACCTGAACTGAAAATTCAGTTATTTGGACAGCTGGTACCTTTTAATATCCTTTACAGTGGTTCAATTCTCTTAATTAATGATAAGGAAAAGTTGAATGACAGGTTCGAATACTACCTTTAAGTTAAATTCACAGAGACTCATTTGCTTGGGCTGTAACTGATGGTGAACTTGGCCCATGGAATTTGCCCCTAGGAATGGGCAGCTACAGTCTCTCTCATGTGAAACTGCAGGTCTAGATTCTGAAACAAGGGGTAAACAGTGAGGTGGCAAAATTTTCAGATGATACAAAACTACTCAAAGCGGCCTGTGAAGAGTTACAAAAGAATCTCACAAAACTGGGTTATTTGGCAGCAAAATGGCAGATAAAATTCAATGTTGATAAATGCAAATGAATGTGCATTGGAAAACAATCAGATATTGTAAATATAAAATGATGGGGACAAAATTAGCTTTTACCACTCAAGAAAGAGATTTTGGAGTCGTTATGGATAATTCTCTGAAAACAGGCTCTCAATGTGCAACGGCAGTCAAAAAAACTAACGGAATGTTGGGACTCATTAGGAAAGGAATATATAATAGGACAGAAAATATCATATTGCCTCTTTATAAATTCATGGTATGCCCACATCTTGATTACTTCATGCAGATCTGAACACTGCATCTCAAAAAGATTTATTGGAATTAGAAAAGATATAGAAAAGAGCAACAAAAATTATCAGGGGTACGGAATAGCTTCCGCGTGAGGACAGATTAATAAGCATGGGTCTTTTCATCTTGGAAAAGAAATGACTAATGGGGGATATGACAGAGATCTATAATATCATAACTGGTGTGGAGAAAATAAATAAGGAAATGTTATATATTCCTTCTCATAACACAAGAACTGGGGGGGTGTCATTAAATTATAGTAATAAGCAGTAGGTTTAAAATGTAGAAAAGGAAGTATTTCTTCCCACAATATTCAGTCAACCTATGGAACTCTTTGCCAGAGGATGTTTTGAAGGCCAAGACTGTAACCACAGTTAAAAAAAGAACAAGTTAAGTTCTTGGAGGATAGGTTCATCAGTGCTTATTTGCCCAGATGGGCAGATTTGCAAAACCATGCTCTGAAGTGTTCCTGACTCCGTAGCCTCTCTTTGTCAGAAGTTGGAATTGGGTGACGGGATGGATCGCTTGATGATGACCTGTTTTGTATATTCCTTCTGAAGTACCTGGCATCGGCCACTGTCGGAAGACAGGATACTGCTCATTATGAGTGTTCTTATTTAAAGTGTGACTCAGAGTCAGCTCCAAATGCCAGCTGAGCTAAGCCTGTTCAAAAGGTAGCCAAGGTGTTTTATGAAAGAAATTCCACAAAGCCACACATTAGATTTAAAGTGCTGAACACATATCCATGAGCTTGGACGATATTACACTTTGATCTGTCCCTGAACAGAATACAGAGAAGCCCAGGTTCTGCTGGGGAAAATCTATCAATTAAAATGATTCATTTTAAGGAGAGAATACCCAGTGATTATGGACCTTTGACTCTTTTCTCTGTCCAATCAAGTAGTTAACTTCGTCATTTTAGCTCTCTCTTGCAGTAAATGGGTTAAAATAAGTTGACAGGCCTGTTATTTCACATGTTCAAACAAGGTAAAACCACCTCTTTGAGAACTAAGACAAATTCTGTAATGTCAATTCAAACCTCAGAAAGCTATTTACACAGTGTCATTTTTCACTCTACCAAGGCAGGATGTAATGAAAACCCGACAAGTTATTGATGATTTGGCTACCTGCCTGCCTAAAAGAAATTGCGTAGGTGCTTTATTAAAAAAAATAGCCAACACAATCAATGCAAGACAATGGTTGGAAGCTTCCTCTGGGATTTTGGTCTTCTCTAGAATGCCACTAGACTGCACATCCAAAACAAATTCTTACAATACATCTGTCAAGTTATCAGTACAAAACTAATATCTCTGTTTGCTCATAGGCATCATGTGGCTTAATATCTGTTTTCTAGCCTATTGTCATTTTCTTTTTGATGTTCAGAACAGCTAAGAAATTAAGGAAGTTCAAGGCAATCAAAAGAAACCGAATCTGTACTAATATTCTTTAACTCAAGACACATCTAAATTGCTAGGGAAAACCAATTTGCATTTTCTTTCTTATCTGGACTTGCATTTTTCCTTGCTAAAATGGTATAGTTTTATAAAACTATAGTTAATATTGTCAGAATGTTCATTACACAAAAACCTTCTAATTTTAGTGGCTTATGAGAAAGTCCTAAAATTTTACTTTGTACCCAGTGTTGTGGTTCTTAGCACACAAAATGTCAGTTTGGGAGCAAAGAACTGTTAATATATTCTCCCCTCCCCTCAAATAGCAAAGTTGTTTAAATCTCTTTAAGGAACAAAAGTTCTAAAAAAATTAAAGTTAGAGACTTTGTCTGTCTTCTACCACCCAGTTCAGTTTACCCCTTGCAGAGAAAGTAGAAAGCTGTAAAATATGTTGTTTATTTAAAGTTATGAGCCAAATTTTAAACTTTTACGCCCTATGTAATCCTCAGTGACTTCAATCAGACCTGTGTATGGTACACGAGCGTACTTGCTTAACTTAAAAATACCCAATTTTGCTAAGAAAATACCCTCAATTGAGTAAGCAATGTAACAAAAATATAAAAAACAGTAAAGGGGTAGCTGTGATAGTCTAGTGCAGCAAAACAGAGGAGGAGTCCTGTGGCACTTCTAAAGGCTAACAAATATATTTGTCACATGAGCTTTTGTGGGAGAAAATCCCACTTTGTCAGACGCATGAAAATGGAAAACTTAGAGAATGGGAGGGAAAAATAAATCCAGTGAACTGTAAGTGACAGGATCAAGTCAGACTATTTTAGCAAATCAAACAAGTTGTTTTGATTCAAACACTGTTGAACAACATATAAGAAGGTGGGGAGTTGAGAGAGATGAAAATCACTTTTTGTAATGAGAAGGCTAGCAAATATCTCTATTCAAACCCAAGTTAATGGTGTCAAATTTGCATATGAATTCTCTCTAGTTTCTCTTTGCATCTTTGATTTGGAATTAACCTGTTTAAGTACTATAACAGAAGTAAACAAGGAGTCCCGTGGCACTTTTAAGGTATGTCTACACTAGAAAAGCTAAGTCGACTCTCTTAAGTTGACTTAACAAGGTTGACTTAAGCCGACCTCATTAAGTCGACTTAGAGAGTCTGCACTAGAAACTTAAGTCAACTGCCTGCGTCCACACAGGCAGGTGTTAGGTTGATGGAGAGCTGGGTCTCCCTTGTCCCAGGGAGCTGCGGCTCCCTAGTCCCAGGAATCTGGCTCCCTGCTTGCTGTGGAGCTGTGGCTCCCTTATCACGGGGAGCCACGGTTCGCTCCTCCCCAGCCCATTCCCCAACCAATTAGGTCAAGTTAGGGCTTTAAGTCGACTTGTGGCATCCACACTGCCTTTAAGTTGACTTAATAAGGTCGAATTAAGCCTTAAGGCGACCTAACGAGCGGGAGTTATTAAATTGACTTAATAAAAGCCAAGTGTGGATGCAGCGTTCTGTAGGTTGACTTAAGCATCCTTAAATTGACCTAAGTTGCAAGTGTAGACATACCCTTAAAGACTAATACATTTATTTATCACATGAGCTTTCGTAGGAGAAAATCCCAGTGCATCTGATGAAGTGGGATTTCTCCAACGAAAGCTCATGCAATAAATAAACGTGTTAGTCTTTAAAAGTACCCCAGGACTCCTTGTTTGTTTTTGCTGTACTAGACAAACACGGCGACCCCACTGGAACTTATAACTGAGATGAAAATCTTCCCTAAGAATAAATAGACCCAAATCTGACACCATCAATGGCAAAATTCAAAAACCAATAGGGGAACACTTGGATCAAAAAGTTCCACCAGATTCCTTGTTTGTTTTGCTGAACTAGACTAACACAGCTTCCCCTTTGGAAATTGGCAAAATGGAATTTCTCCAACGAAAGCTCATGTGATAAATGTGTTAGTCTTTAAAAGTGCCAGAGGACTCCTTGTTTTGTTTTGTTTTTTTAAACAATAGTTTGGCTGATTAGAAAGTAACTTCATATTTTGCAGTAGTGCTTCTAATTATTTAGGATTTTTTTTTAAGTTTTTTTTTTTTTTTAAAGGTTGTTATATCCATTAGACTCTGAAAATAAAAGTAAATTAGAGGTCAAATCCAGGCTACTAAGAAATGATCCTAAAGATCCAATTTGACAGTTAATTAATGATAGTGAGCCCGAGAACTGCTGTTATTTGGAATAGTTAAACATCACAAACATATTTTATTGCTAATTCTCCACTAACTAACTTCAGTCTGAAGAGTGACAACTGAGCATGTAGGCTGACATTTTCAAAGAAGAGTAGGGGATTCTGACTGCATAACAACATTTTAGCAACAAACGTGTCTGAATTGCACACATGACTTTGAAATTCTCAATTTAAACCCCTGGATTCTGGATGACACCTCATGTGTTGCCCTGGCACCAAGATGAATGGACTGTTCCGGAGTTTTTATGCTCTCTTTGGTCCGATCTGTGTTCACTAAGGCCACTATCCTGCAAGGAGCTTTACGTGGGCAACTGTGACATTTGCAGAATTTGGACCTAAATGCTCATATATCAAGGATGCAATGACTTTAATAGGGTCAGGATTTTATGCTGCATTAGTGAAAATGACAGTTAGAAGCCCAATTGTAGAGAAGCCCCATTCCGGTCAGGAATTAGTCACAGGCTTAAGTGCTACATGAACAGGAATGTTCCTGAATTGGGCTCAGAGAAATCAGCAATGTAGTTTTAGACAGCAAGAAATCAGAAAGTTAATACATGCTTTAACAATATGACATTCATTTACATGATATTTGGCCATTTCTATGTATTGCACTAAACAATATTTTTCTTTACAGAAAGTAGGACAAGAAGGAATTGACTTCGTTTGCAGCCGGGAAGTGTTAGGGGTATAAATGACTTTCAGCAAGATGTAGATTCCCCAGTTATTATTGAAAATTGGACTCTGGGATAGATGTCTAACTCCCCACACCTTTAAAAATATGACCCTATCCCCTTAGCTATCCCTTCAAGCCTTCACATGGCAGGTGGACTCATGTAAGGAGTAATGCTCCATATCTCCAAATACTGCAATACCTATGCTTAGTGAGTAAACAGCAGAACATCAGTTTGAATGTTGCATTTCTTTGCTTTTACTGGTTTGCATAAAAACAAAATACCTTCTGGATTTTAAACAGTACAGTTGGGTGTCTACGTTTTTGTGCACACTCATATATCACAGAGCTGGTCAAGGCTGCAACATAAATGGAACCAACTGGGAAAATTCCCAAAAGATAGCGACCATGTCTAGAGTATCTAGGTCAGACCAGCTGTAACAAAGCACGCTATGAAAGCCCCTTTATAAAGAAACTTGTTTAATTAAGATAACAGATGTTGCTATTATACAAGTCCTTGTGAGCGGTTGTTTAATTGGACACTTTCACATACTTTACTAACAGCCCTGAACACCATTTATTTTTTATGATTTTTCCCCTCATAAATGAACTGAATAAACAATTTACACCTTATATTTTCAAACAAAGGAGAGAATTCTAATAAAGGAGCTTAACGTGGGCTGGAACGGGAGGAGAGTTTTGTTGGTGTTGTGGGTTTTTTTTGCCCCCATAAAATAAGAGTTGGTCTTCTGTTCCACTGTAAAACAAACAAGGAGTCTTGTGGCACTGTTAAAGACTAAACAAATTTATTTATCACATGAGCTTTTGTGGGAGAAAATGACGAAATGGGATTTTCTCTCACGGAAGCTCATGCGATCAATAAAGCCTGGAGGACTTCTTTACAGCAGCAGGGGCCTCTAGCCTAATCCACCCCACCACAGGTATTTAGAGACAATCCAACCCTGGGGGTTCAGTGAGTTTGACAATGCAGATTACAACGTCCATAAATCATATTGTACTAACGGCAACGCAGCTTTGGCCCAAACATGTCACATGTTACCCATTGGGCAGATATGGTATTACTTGCAGTCTTTTTGGATTCTGTAATATTACATTCATTTGGGATATGGAGGATTAGATTAAAATAATTATAAGGTCTCTCACTCTCAATTTGGAATATGGGGATGATTGAGAGTGAACATCATCACAGCTTTAGTTAACAATCCTCTATGTACCACCTGGATTTTTCTGTAGTCATTCAGGACCTGATTCTATCTCATTTACATTGTAGACTAGAAATAACCGCTAAAGGCACTGTCTTTAGTGGAGTTATTTATACCAATATACAGAAGAGCCTAATCAGACACCCTATCTATAACTGGGAGTAAGTTCTCTGCAGGAACCAAGCTGTAGTTATAAAGAAAGCTAAAGCTTTCTATAATTAGATCATCTGAAAATAAAGGTTTTAAAAACACAAGTCTAGTAACAAATCTAATATTGTAGCATATGCTGTGATTGTATTATTATGAAAGGACTGTAGGAATAGGTCTGCTCTGACTCTCCTATCCAATCATCCTGACCAGTAGTATATGGCCTCTAAAGCTAAAAAATAATTGCCCCAAATATGGAGTATGGTGACACTTAAGTTGTTTGATCAAAATCGTGCATTAAAGGTGCAAGAGCTTTTAAGAGAAGAGTCTTCACTAAGAAAATGAAATTCCTCTCATTTATACCAGCTTCCCACTAGGCTAAGTATTCAGTCCAGTGAAGTTGCTCCTGATTTACATGTGGAACTGACAGCAGTAACAGAACCGGTGACTGAACATGGCCCAGTTTCCATCAGTATCATGATTCAATTCACATTTTCTTTTGACAGAAGCTCTCATTAACAGTCTTGATAAAACCCTTATGGTGAAAGCTTGGAAGATGGGAGCTGCTGTGGTAGTACTGCATTTAGTAATGCAGTTACCCCAGTGCAGGGAAATCATCCACTGGGCTATTACACTCATATTTAATGTTGTTTTGCACAAGGATTGTGTTCTATCTCTTGCATACATAGTATTCCCTTGGCAGTGAGTAATGTGTTGGGATGTTTATATAGCACCAAATGAACTCTGGATCCATAGCTATGTAGGAGATATCTTTATTTCTGGAACTGAATGTGCAATATGTCTATATCTATGCTATAGCCATATATAATTTAGCTTCTGGAGCTAGGCTATTAACATTACTTTGATGCAATTATGCCTCCAAGGCAGGATTTTCATTATTATGGAGATGAACTGCCTTTAATGAGTGCAATCATGTAATTGTACCCCAGGGCAGAATTCCTAATAATACGACTGTATAGCTCTCAAACACCAGCAAGAGATACCTCCAGGGCAGGTTGCTCATTAAGAGCACAGTACACAGTAATTCCGCCTCCAGAGAAGAATACAAAACCTAGAGCAATAAAGCACTTTTCCAAGATAGGCGGTGCCTTGTGGACAAATATTAAATATCGCATTTAGTTCTGCCTCCTGGACAGCAGACGTCTCCAGAGCTGCATTCCCATCAGCACATGATGCATGTTAGTTCTGCCTCTAGATATTTTTTCCTAATATTACACTCTATCTACAAAGTCGCAAGAGCTCCAAGGTAGGAACTTGAACAACTGCCATACTATGGCAGAATTCAAAGCATCCCAGGGAACTAGCACATTAAGAGTGCTTTTAATTCTTCTTGGAGTTGGAAGGAATAGCCACACCAATTAACCTCCACAGCATCAGAGCTGAGAGTTAGTTAGGAGAAATAGCCAAAAGTTCAGATTTTCATCTAAAGTTCCCAAGTCTGCCGTGTTGACTAGGCTGAAAGTTTGTGGGAACAACTTTTCTCATGTGCTACCCAAAACTTCTATTTCTGGTCCCAAATAAAAATATCTCAGCAACAGCTCTTCTTTATGCCCCTTCTCCCCATAGATTTCAATATACTTTATGACCAGTAGGGATGAGCATGGTCAGTTACTTTGACCTGCATAACACAGACCAGAGAATTTCACTCATCAATTCCTACATCAGGTTTAATAAATTCATAGGAACTTGAGAGGTCATCTAGTTCAGTCCCCTACATTTATGGCAGGGATAAGTTATCTAGGCCATCCCTGACGGGTGTTTGTCTAATCTGTTCTTAAAATATCTCCAATGATGGGGATGCCACAGCCTCCCTAGACAATTTATTTCAATGCTTAACTACCCTGACAGTTAGGAAGCTTTTCCTAATGTCCAAATTGTGGTTGAGCGAGACCATACCTTTTATAAAGGCATCCAAGTTGGATTTAAAGGCTCCACTTGATGGTCCACAACTTTTTGGACTTTTAGCATATCCTGTCCCAACCCAGGGACTCATTCCTTCTTCAGCTCCTTTGTGCCTGGTAACTGAGCTGAAGTGGCATGAAGGGGTTTAAGATGTCCTGAGTCGAGACAAAGAATTCCCTTGGTGCAGGCACTGCAGAAGACACCCACAAGGCTGTTTAAGGGGGAACTCTTTGGAAACCCTGGGGACAGGATGAGCATGGCAGGATTGCACCTATTCTGAACAGTGAGGCTGCCCACCCATAGGGCACCCTAGGGTGATCCAACAATTGGAACAGCACCGGCTTACAGCCACTTGACCTTTCCTCTTCTTTTGGGGCTGTGACTTCTATGTTGAGTCTCAGACACAAAAACAATCTCACCCTTAGTGTGCAATGGTCTGGTCAAATGTGACCATAAAGTTTCTGTGTTAATTGCCTATTTTGATCTGTATCTAAAATGTGACTTGTGTGCTTGATTTCTAAGATGGAATGTTAGGCTCAGCAAGGGGATAAGGCAGTTTCAACACCTATCTGCCCAGGGGAGAAACAGCCATTAGGCCTCTGATTATAACCCATTGAGAATGAATAAGTTTAGTTGCCCTAACAATGGAGGAGATGCCATTACTGAAGAATGATCCAGAGTCAAAAGTCCAAGTTCCCATGAGACAATGGCACATCAAGCTGACATGGTTAAGGTGCATCAGTTTCACTGCCAATAGTATTCAAGGGAGCAACGTAGCCAGGATCTGCCTTTGACTGATATAACCTGATGAATAAGGTACCCATTTTGCAACTGGGTGAACTGGAGCTGACATTTCAAATGTGAGAGGCATCTGACTGGAAAAACCCAGAATGAAACACCAGAACATCACACAGAGTCTTTTGAACAATATGTTTAAATGGGCCCAGAATTCCAGGAAAAGGGGATGGAGCTTTCTTGAATCAGTCAAGAGTGAGAGAGACAGACTGGGAAACCCATAGACACACTGGAAGATCTGGGCTATGCTAGAATAATGTGAGCTGGGCCAGTTTTATTTCTGTAACTTATAGCATGATGTGAGTCATACTATCTAACGTAGCTTGAGGGGAAGCATAAGATCAGATAAGACTAAATCTGCATGCATGCTGTTGGTTTAAGATCCATTTTCCTCTGACACATTGTTTCAATTGCAAAACAGAGTTGTTTTTGTGAAGTTGTTCAATAGGATGGTGAATTGAGGATCAAGCTGAAGTCCAAAATCTATTTGGACCTGTAGAATGATAAATGATTGGTATAGATGAGGTAGTGAACTCAGGTCCTGGTCTACTGGCTTGTCCACACAGCTAGTGTGTCAAGGCACACTATAGAACATTAATCCAGAACAGCAGGGTCTACATGGCCAGTTTGTGGGCAGCAGGCTAGCACACTGTAGATTCACACCCTGCCTTGCCAGATAGTAACTGACTCTGGAGTCAAGCCCTAAGAGTGGGAGAACTGCAAATTTCCACCCCAAAGCAAATAAATGTAAGAGACTCAAGAACTGAGCTGGGTGCACTCAGAGACACTACGGCTATGTCTACACTAGAAAAGTTAAGTCGACTTTATTAAGTCAACTTAATAAGGTTGACTTCAAGTCGACTTAAAGTTGACCTTATTGAGTCGACTTAACAAAAGTCGACTTAACTTTTCTAGTGTAGACATAGCCCCTTTCCGACCTTAAGTCCACTTAACACTTTAAGTTGACTTAATAAGGTCGACTTAGGCGCTAATCCCCGTCCACACTGGCCTAAGTCAACCTAATAAGGTTGACTTAAGCATTAACTCGACCTAAAATGAGGTGTTAAGTCGACTTAACTTTTCCTTAAATCGACTTAAGGAAATGCTTAAGACGACTTAAGGAAAGTGCAGTGTGGATGCGGAGTAGTTTAGGTAGACTTAAGCCTCCTTAAGTCGACCTAACTCGTAAGTGTAGAAGCACCCTCCAAGAGGTACCGGACCAAAGCAAATGGTACAGGAAAAGGAAAAGTTGGTCGGTGTTGGTTCCAGGGCAAAGAAAAAAAGACCCTCTCAACATCCTCTCAACATCCTAAGTATCTTAAAAAAGTTTGAGTTTCAATTTCATTCTAACAATAAATGAAATGTGGCAGATGAGAGAGTTTCTAATATTTCCAAGTAGTCAGCAACCTCAATGGTACTCAGGTTTACATCTGGGAAGGCAGGCTATCATGTACTTATAGCAGTTAATACAGATGGGAAACATGGAAGGAACACTGTCTTAATAAAACATTAAGGCTAGGAGAAATAATTTAAAGAACTGTAATACTATCTGGGTCCATATGATAAAAAGCTAATGATGTCACGCTTCAGATCTTGCATCAGTCATCATTTTCTTCTCCCCCCCCCACAATTGCATTTGGCTCTTGCCTGGGTCCCTCCAGTGAATATGGGTTAGTTATATGGGACAGATATGATACTGTGATTTGCTAGGGTTTTTATGAATGAGTAGTTAATATACCACAGTTAATCTATGCCTTGTTGAACCATTCGCTTATTTCTTTTTTTCCTGTTAGAAACCAAAATGATCCCCCCCACACACACTTTCATGCACATATGAGCAATATTTTGGTGAGCTATTCCTGCTTAAATTAAAATGACATCTATTACAGACCTACTCCAAACATTTTGAGTCAGCTGTTTTGTATCCACACCTTTTATTCTAATAACTATAGGAGCCAAAGTATAGTTTTCATGTTTTAGTTCATATTTTCATCTGGGAGAATAAAGTTAAAGTCCAAAGAATTGTGCTTCATCATCATTATACCACAGTGAGTATACATATTTAGATGAGAAAATATATATTTGAATATATTGCCCTCTAGATAATAGTCCTCTGCTTAGACAAACCAACCCTCAGTCTTTCCACCCAATAAATACAGAGTTTGGCCAGTGCAAAATTAAAGGAGAACTATGAGCTCACAATTCAGAGATAGTAAAGGCTTAATTGTTCAACATTTTCCATTTTCTTTACAAAAAGTCTGAAAAACAAAATATCACCATTTTAAAACTCAGTATGTCCTGAGTCCTCAACACACTTTTATATTTTAATCCTGACTTGCCTACAGTTCTGAGTGGTAGAAGTTGCTACACTTCATCCACAAGATAAGACTGAACAGTGGTCATTCGGGCCCAACTTGCATTGACTTCAATGGTGGGTATAGCCCACTTTGAAAAGGGAAATGGGGCAAAATGACCGACCAGTTGAAAATGGCATCTTGAGCTTCCATAACAAACTATGCATACTACAATAGCTTAATAAATAAAGGTCGATATTGCAAGACAATGAGCACCCTTCTCTTGCCATCATTTTTCTCCATCTGGCCATAAATGAGTCTACATTTCGACATATCATTCTAATGTTTGCCACGAGAATGAAGTTATTACAGGTAAAACTGTTTAGCTAAAATAAAGTATGAAGTTAGTCTCTCCAGTGAACCAAACCTGAACCAGCTTTGAAAAAGTTCTGTCGTTATTTTAAAAGTAGTATTTGGGCACTTCTCCATTTGCTGCTGATGTCCAAAACTGACTGAAAATTCCATAAGATGAAGAATAAAATCATCCTTATGGGCAGGTGAAAACCAGTAGTGCCAGAAGTCTTGAATGCAAGTTTGATATCTTCATTGAAAATATTTTAATAAACACATACAACTAAGGGTATTAATAGCAGTATAGGAGTCTGCAAACTGATCTAGTGCCATCAACCTTGGCATATAACACTATCACATAAATTCCTTGAGACAAATTTTCAAAGAATGGTTTCCATTTTTTTCTTTTGCTCAATTGCAAGAACAAGTGTTTCACAAATGGTAAGTTTTCAGGGGACATCTAAAATACCTGACCACATGTGCAAAATGTGCTTGTCCAAACTTAGAGATCATGTTGAGGCTGACTGAAAATATCTTGGTAGAAAATAACTGTGATTTAGCCACCCAGAAAGTGCTGTCTCCAAGTCAGACATTACAATTGCCATACTAGTTACTATCCCCAAATAATTGCTTTTTGCTAGGATACTGAATAATTTACAAGAAGAGAGTAATTTACAGTAGAGAGTTTCAGGGATAGAATCTCCTGAGAAATCTTTTTTGTAGAACTATTTGCCCTTTAGACTGTATCTTTAGTGGATGAGCTACTTGGCAGGGTTGTTTTAACACTATACAGAGACTGGGATGAGCACAAGGAGAAGAGAAATCTCACCCCCAAATATCCGAGATTGAACACTAGCTGTTTTCACATTTATTTGCAAGCTCTTTCCAGGAATTAATTACAATTTTAGCTTTGTGTTGGAGCAAGTTAATAAAAGCAATGGTTACTTTAAGAGATTACCTCTCATTTTCTCTTAGGATCTCTTTTCCTTTCTTCCAAATATAAGTAGGTCTAGGAGAAGCTTTTGGCTTACATTCTATGATTACTTCACCGCCCACTTTAACAAGAGTTAATCTTTTCAAGAGGGTTTTGGAAAAGTCTGGACCCACAGCTGAAAAAGAAAAGTAGAAGAAACTTAGAATATACTTTGGAAAGAACCAATCTTTTAAACGTTAGACTATTCTGGTATATTCTCTCACCAGCTCACATTTGTAACTCCTGTAATTATCGACATCAGGAGCTACACATGCATGCTGATTAGGAAAAAAGATAACTTAAGCTTTCAAGGACAGAATAATAGCAAAACTTACAATTTTGTAATGTAACCTAGAGACCAAATATTCAACTAGTATACCGGTAAGTCCATGTAGCCCTACTGAAGTCACTGGAACATTGCAGATTCATGCTAGCTTTATAAATGTAATGCAATTTGGAGAAGCTCACATCAGAAAAACTTAGATGTGCAATGGGTGTCATGCTTCCATGTTCATAATATATGAATGCTTGGTAATTATGAAAATATGTTAAGATGCCTAAGAGTTGACAGGAAATTACAGATCTGTTCCCAAATATTGCATGTGTGTGCCGCAATAGGATGCAGGGAGGCAGTAGGAGTATTGCCAGCAGGTCGAGGGATGTGATAATTCCCCTCTATTCAACACTGGTCAGGCCACATCTGGAATAGTGTCCAGTTTTGGATGGGACAAATTAGAAAGAGTCCAGCGGAGGGCAACAAAAATGATTAGGGGGCTGGGGCACATGACTTATGAGGAGAGACTGAAGGAACTAGGCTTATTTAGTCTACAGAAGAGAAGACTGAGGGGAGATTTGATAGCAACCTTCAACTACTTGAAGGGGTGCTCCAAAGAGGAGGGAGCTAGGCTGTTCTCGAGGGTAACAGAGGACAGAACAAGGAGCAATGGTTTCAAATTACAGCTGGGGAGGTCAAGGTTGGATATTAGGAAAAACTTTCTCACTAGGAGGGTGGTGAAGCATTGGAATGGGCTATCTAGGGAGGTGGTAGAATCTCCATCTTTGGAGATTTTTAAGGACCGGTTAGACAAAACCCTGGCTGGGATTTAGTGGGAGTGGTCCTGCTTTTTAGGAGGGGGTTGGACTAGGTGACGTCGTGAGGTCCCTTCCATCCCTATGATTCTATGAATTCTTCTCCCAATTATGAAACGGAACACATACCATAGGATATTAAATGCTGTGATTTGAAGAGAGATTGAGTGACTCGGGGAGCTTAATGAGACATCTGTGTTAGGTTCTCACCCTTTTAAAAAAAAACCAAAACCACAATTTTTCTTATTCTAACAGTTTTTATTGTAGGTACAGGTATCATCATTAAAATGTCAGCATTTGCAAACACTTATTCCAGTGCGGTTTTTGAGATAGCACAGTTTACCTTCTTTTTATAATGCAGAATAAAAGTGATATCTCAGTTTCCATTGTGTTGGAGCTGTTGGCAAATGTTGACTTGTTAGTGGTATCTATAATTTAAAGAGTCAGGAAAAGTAACGTTTCTCTTCAAATAAGCTGCATAGTTTTGTCTAGGTACATGAACTGACTGACACTAATGTAAATAACTAGAAGTGCAATGAAGTCAGTGGAATTGTATTTGTTTTTCCTATTAGATATATATGGGGACATTTATGTAATGTTGCAAACACAGAATTAACCATAATTTTCTCTCTATCTGGTAGGTTTTTAAGGCTAGCTACTCTAAGGCTGTCTACACTTACTAAAGTTAGTTCGAATTAGTTAATTCGAACTCACTAATTCGAACTAATTTTAGTTAGTTCGAATTAACTTAATTCGAACTAGAAAAATGTAGTTTGAACTAAGCAAGTGCCATTCATTTCACTTGCTTAGTTCAAATTAGCGAATTGCATTGAGTTCAATGGACCGGTTAGTTCGAACTAAGCAATTAGTTCGAATTAACATGGCCACATTGCTTAATTCAAACTAACTAGTTCGAATTAACCCTTAGTTCGAATAGCATATTCGAATTTATTAGTTTGAATTAAGGAAGCCCTTAATTCAAACTAATTAAAGCCTAGTGTAGCCATGGTTTCAGTTAGTTCGAATTAAGCTTCCTTAATTCGAACTAACTTGCTAGTGTAGACATAGCCTAAGATCTTCGCTAGTTCTGCATGGCGCTCTCTCTTACTTGTTCTACATTTGAGTCCAGTAAAGGGGGGAAACCCTGTATGTAAAGACCCCTACATCTCCTTGCTTAAATTTTTGCACAGGCCATAATGAAATGGACTGTAATGTTATCACAAGGCACAGAATCACACTAGCTCAGGGATTTATTGAGGAGGCAGAAGGAATGGAGAAATAAGGATTTTGTTTGCTGCTTTAAGAGATGCTGACCATGAAGAGTTGGGTTTTCTTGGATGCAAAGTATCAGGGTAACATCTATCTGGTCCACCAAGGGCTTTCATCCGGCCTGTGAAGTGCTGCCGCAGGAACCTGAGAGCTGTGGCTGGCTGGGGCCCTTTTAAATCTCCTGTCCTGCACACAGCTGCAGGGGGGAGTTGCCTGGCTGGAGAGCTGTTGTAGGGGCTGGATTCAGCCCCTTTTAGGTGATGAGGAGGGGGGTCAGGGAAGGGGTCACAAAACAAGGGTAGGAGTTGGGGAGCCCCTGCAGCAGGGGGCTCCCGAGGTAGGAGCTGGTGACAGGGAAGGAAGGGGATCCTGTGTGGGGAAAGGGAAGCAAGAAGGGGGGTGGGGAGAAGAGCTGTGTGGGGAAAGAGAAGGGGGGTTGGGGAGAGGAAAGAGAAGGGGGGCTGGAGAGAGGGAAGGGAGGGGGTGTTGGCGAGAAGATCCTGCATGTGGGGAAAGGGAAGGGAGGAGGTAGGGGAGGAGCTGTGCAGTGAAAGAGATGGGAGTGGGAGGGAGAAGAGCTGTCATGCAGGGAAAGGGAAGGGAGGGGTGTTGGGGAAAGGAGTGGAGCAGTAAGGGAAAGGGAAGAAGAGCGGAGCAGTGCAGGGAAAGAGAAGTTGGGGGAGAGGATCCTGTGTGCGAGGGAAGGGAGGGAGTAGAGGAGCTGCGCAAAAGGAGTCAGAGAAGCCCACAATGTGGCATTGCATTGCAGGGGTCCAGGGAAGGGGTCAGGGAGCGTGAGTGGCATGGGGCAGGAGGAAGGGGTCAGGGAGCCAGTGAGAGGTGGAGGGAAAAGGAAATAGTGGGGGTCCCATCATCTGCCCACTCTGCTTCTTTGCCTCCCCTTTCCAGCCCTCAGACTACCACGTTCCTGCCCCACCCTCATGCCCTGCCACGCTCACTTGCCATCCCTCCCCTGCACTGTCTGCCATGGTCCCCCCCCCATCCCTGCCCTCCCTTGACCTGCCCCACCCTGCCCCTGCCACCCTCCCTTGCCCCGTGACACTCTCCTGTCACGTCTTGGGTTTTTTAAAAAAAATGAAGGTAAGCCCTTTTCAAGTTTTCACAAAATGGTTTAATTAAAAAGTGAAAATTTGTTGTGTACAGTTGTGAAAGTGACAATTATATAAAGGCTGCTGTAGGGATGTTGGATATTATTTGAGAATTGTGTTTAGGTATGAAATGTAAGTCCAAATTGAGTTTGTAAACCAGTGTTTATTTTTGACTGTTTAAATTTTATTAATAGTAAGATCAATTTCTACTATATCTTACCTATCCAAAATTTGCTTACCGGTCCTCTGAGTGAGAAAAGAATTGCAATGTGGCCCTTCACCCAAAAAGATTGGACTCCCCTGATCTAAAGGGTATGAATATAGGAAACCATTGCACTGCATCTTTCTTCTCTGTATTCCCTGAGGGTTATTATCAGAATCACCCACTAACTCCACATTTTAAATATAGTGGCCTAGAACCTAGGCTTCAGCCAAACACTGAAGTAAAAGTGACTCTCCGCCATATTTTTGCACCCCTGATCTCAGGGCTTCTTGAACTGGTCCATTCCCTAGGAATGAGAGAGCGCAGTCTCAGGGCTACTTTTACTGGTATCAGCTGCCATCTGCTCCAAGAGGACATTCTAGCATCCAGGGATGGCGGGACATAGCTAAGCCCTGGACGTGTCTCTTATTCCATTTGCAGCTGGAATGGAGGGGGGAATCTGGGTCTTTATCTCATGCTAGGCTCTCCCTACCGTACAAGGCTCATTTATGGAACAGTTCTGAATAGACTGCCAAAGGATCAATGGGTTTATTTGGATTTCTTTGACACAGTAGGCAACATGCCCAATAAATCTTGTCATGGTAAAGCCTAATTTTTTCAACCTGTTTGTACTTTCCTCAAGCAACAACAGTGACAGTCTTCCAGATGAAAATGATTTTTTCCTGCACAGACAACTCTCACTGTTGATAAAAGGATGACCTATATTGTAATGTGATGTGTAGAACACGCCTCGTGCCTTATTCTTAAGGACAAAGCAAATAATACAATGGTATTGAGCATTCTCTTTAAATAACATAGTCTTAGGGATTTTCACTCAGAGACCCTATTTTCCCCATTTAAAATTTTGCATGTATTCCTCTGAGCTCTTTATTGGATCCTTGTTTTCCCTCTGATGGAAAGGATTTTCTCACCAACATAAGTCAACAAATGAGCTACTCACAAACTTAAGCCAAAGAAAGAAGGAAGGACAGCTCTTGAATGCAGTGAGACACAAGTTCTATTCCTAACTCTAACATACGTCTCCCGGAAGTCATGTTAGCTGTGATTCTGATCTCACCCCAGTTTTATGCTGCCAGTGACTACTACGGAGCTACTCCTGATTCCGATCAGAATAAGGGAAAGGAGAATCAGGACCTTAGCCTCTATGTGCTCCAACTCCCCCCTCTGCAGAGGAGATAAGGAGATAAGGTTTCTATCTCAAAGGGATGGTCTGAGACTCAGGTCATGGATCCTTGTAACACTGGCTGGTGGACTTCTCATTATCTGAAACACTTTATCTGAAAGCATGGAGGCATGCAGGGAACTGGACTTGATGATCTGTCATGATCTCTTCCAGTTTCTATGTGTATATAACCAAATCCGTTGGTTAAATGGCATCGGATGATATGTGAGACCAAGGAACAGCCCTTCTCTCCATTCTGGACTTGCTCTAGCGCTATACAAATTGACCCTGATTTTCCTGCTGCCAGTTTTACATGGGTGTAACCCATTTTATGCAGCTGTAATCAATTTTATGCAGGTGTAACTCTATTGACTTCAGGGGAGTTACTCTTAATGTCAGAGGTGGCCTTTATCTTCTGGGGGCCCTAGGTGAAGGCCTATTGTGGGTCCCCCTACAGGCCTGTGGGGCTCCCTGTAGTCCCACAGGGGCCCCCTGCCGCTAGCCCCAGTTCCCCATCGCCGGCCCTGCCCCCTCTGCAGTCTTAGCTCACTGCCATCAGCTGGCCCCAGCTCCCCGGGGCCAGCTCCTGCTCCCAACCAAAGCAGACACAGCTTTTGGGACAGGTGAGGGGGTCCCTTATAACTTGGGGCCCTAGGCGTGCACCTGCTTTGCCGACCCCAGAAGCCGCCTCTGCTTAATGTAGTCCTGTGCACCAGAGACCGATATACCAGGCGCAGTGTGTTTATTTACTGAACGGACCTCACAGTGCATTTGCTTTTAACATTCCCAAGTGTTGATTAATAATCACCTGACAACGAACTGCTCATCAATTACTCATAGTGGACTGTTGTAAAAGAAAAATGTGTACATTGGTAACCTCCGGTAGTGCAGTCACAGAATAACTTCACTGTAAGCAGATGTCTAGGAAGAACTGCAATTTGACTATTGCACTATATTGACACAATGTATAACTCTCATTCTGCCTCACTACTATGGATATATAACAGGGGCATGATCTACTGCGTCAGCCTGTCTCTGTCTTAGGGTTTTATATTGCTTTCCTCATAAGATCAGTAGCAGTAATGAAGGCTCTACTGGATATTAGGTGTCAGAACTCTGCTTAAGGCAGATGTCTTTCAGGGACTTAGGGGTTGAAGAGGGTGTCAGTGTTATGAAGGTTTACAGTGTTTACGCTGGAAAGGCTATTCAAAGAGGAAAGTTTTTCAGTGTTTTCTAAAGAGACTCAAACAAGGAGTGCTGTGGCACTTTGTAAGACTAACAAATTTATTTATCGCATGAGCTTCCATGGAGAAAATCCCACTTCGTCAGACTCTTTGGTTTGTTTTTGCTGACCAAGATTAACACGGCTGTCCCTTTGAAACTAAAGAGACTCAGATTCTGGATTCAATAGAGAGATTTATTGAGTTCTGCATGTTTTCAATAAGATCCTAACTGCACTATCGCTGGTTTCCACTGTCTTATTAAAAGGCTGATACAGGAGTTTACAAACATCAAGAGGTGGGACGTGGGAAATTCTTTGTTCCAGGTATTTCTACTTGCCTCAATAATTTCTATTACACTTGTTTCCTCGATGCCAGAGGTACACTGATGTGTTCTTGACTGAGGCATTTAAGCTAAGCAAAAGTGGTTTTGATTACAAGAAATTTTTGGATTTTAGGAAAACAAACTCACCAATTACACTCAACTCTGCACTGGTGAAAATGACTCCATGTCTGTTTTCTGCTACACACTGATACATGCCTGCGTCTGACAGATTCACATTTGTTATTGTAAGCACTCCATGTTCTATCTGAATTCTGTCCTGTAGAACAGCAAAATAAATAAGGAAACCCCACCTTAGAATTTATATATTACAGCAGCTGTGTCATATATTATATCATAGGAGACAAGAAAAAAATAGTAATATGAACAGTTTACATGCTACAATCTATTTGTCTGTCAACAAAATTTATATCAGGTTAGACATTAAATGGAAAAACCAATACTGAAGTTGGTAAATGCAATTTAAATTGGAAGACTCTCCCTTGAGTTCTCATTGATTTAATACCTACACCATTCAGATTAATATCCCCTTCAAAGAGATAAACTTGAATCTAAAAATGCACTTGTTTTTAAGGTAGTGCATCATGGTCAAATGCATTCTTGAGAGCATTTAAAACAGTGGAGTTATTAGCCTGCACCCCTATGAAGGTTAATAGGAATAGTACTCATCTGAGGTGGTGCAGAGAGAAACATTTAAAATCAGCTGCAGTTTACCGGAAAAAAAATGTAGATGTTAATAATTTAATGATCCTTTACTTTATTTCTGCCACTAACGTGATTTAAGAACAGGACCATCTGCTAGTGGCCAGCATGAAGCAAATAAAATTAGCATGTGGAACAAAAGACATGGTATCATTTGTCAGCCTAAGGATATGGAACTCGTGTTATCAATTTTAATAAGTACAACAAAATGTTCCCTCCCTCCTGGGAGTTCTGCCATTTTTAAAAAATAAGTAATATAAAGAGCTATTGGCTTTTTGCTTGGCTGCAGGGTGTCAATTTAATGTTAGTGCAATCTTTATTAGGACTTGATCAAATCTAGGCAGCCATGTACTTTCACATTAATTGAAGGGAGAAAAATGCAGGCTACCCTGAGACCTCTTTAGTGATTTGTTTTAGTTTTGTTGTATAATTGAGAAAATCATGGGCCTCAAAATTGCCCTCTATTGAGAGAAGATGTGGGGAGAAGGGAGAGTGAGTTTTATCCCCCACTTCTGTGGGCTGCTAGGCTGTAAGGCAGGTCTTCATGGCATTGCTAACGGAAGGCCAAACTCTGGTTGAACAAATCTGAGCAAGCAAAATTAGATTATTGTTAGAGACTGCAGGAAATGCCAAAGTTTCATTAACATTTGAAGTTCAGCTCAAAACTACCAAATGAAAAATTTAATTTAGGGCAATCATTCTATGTCCTAAAATCCCAGCATACCACCCAATCCTTTACCTGATTTTACTGGGGCCTCTCAACCATCAGATTAGTATTGTGAATTACTCATTTCACAGAACTATAGATAGCTGTTAAAGTATAACTCTTTCATGTATCCTGTTTGCCCTAATCTAACCTGTCCTAAAGCCTTCCTCATCATCCTACAGAAAGTAAGAGACTATTCATTCATTCATTACAGGAACTCAATGTCATACAATGGCATGCACTCAAGAGGGTAGGAAATCTGCTTTAGGATTGCTAGAATGTTAAGGCTCCTTCACTGTTTGCACTTCTATTTCAAAAGTGATGAAAAATGCAGACATGAAAAAGCTGTCAAAACAGCAGAAACTTCATAGAACGTTCTGCAAGCTGCCACCTCATTCAAAGAATAAAGGCCCTAGATTTCAGCGCTGTTCTTACCTGAGGCATCAATGGTTCACCATCTTTTAGCCAGCTGTATGAAGGCTTTGGTCTCCCATTTGCTTTACACTCCCAGGAGATGCTTTCCTCTATAGCTAGATGGGCATCACTTATTTTCTGAATCCAGTTGGGTGGTGCTGTAATGCAGAAAGTAATGAATAAAACCTCATATCTGTAAACAAGAATCTGTTTTCTAGATGACAGCCAACCCACAAATATCTTACTTCCAAGAATCACATATTTAACACAATTGGATTTGCTTTGGGGAATTTTTTTTCCTTAGAAGTCCAATTCTGCTTCTTTTGAAGTCATTGGAAACAGGATCAGGACTTAGTTTCCCAATTTTTACTTTTAATATAAGTATTTAATAAAAAAATGCTTTAGTATATGAGTAGTGCCATTGAAATAAATGGACTATCGAGCATGCTTCAAGTTAGTGATTTTCTGAATAGGGATGTTTTCATGAAAAGCTTCCTAAGTGGCTTGCTGGATTGAGCCCTTGTTTAAAACCTTTTAAACTTTGGGAGTGTTAGGATCCAGATTCAAACAGGTTACACCTTCATGTCTCCATAATGAGCCTACATTCAAATTTTGGATAGTCTGTATTCAGATCTTATTTCATATCCTAACACCAAATATTGGCCCCTCACTAATTTAGGGACAGATCTTGCAAAACCAGGGCAACTCATCTGATTAAAGGATAAATGTGTAGAAAAAGGCATCTCATGTCAATAAAGGTTCACAGGATTGGGACCTAAATATAGTAGCTTTTAAAGTACTGTCTTCAGATGTTTAATCTTCTAAATAGATAACTGAAAATAAGCATTTGTAGGTTGCAGCTGTCTTTATGAACCTTTTTATAGTTTTGTGTCAAGTAGTTTTCATACCTTGAGATTATCCATACTCAAAGCTGAAAGAACATTTCTGCTGTAACTCTCAAGTTTTGCTGGAAACCTTGAACAACCATCACGCTTATGTTATCCCCACAAAATCACATTGGCATAAGTTTGTCTCTAGTTCACTACACAAAACCCTAATGAACCTTTCAAAAACTCTGTCTGAGTTCCAGGACAGTACTAAAATCAGATATGCTTCAGGATTGTAAAGGTAGATTTGCCCAGCTTTACACCAACAAACACAACCCCAAATAATTTTTTAAAACAATATTACCAGCAGAGGTCTCCAAGAACCTGGATAATACTTTTCGATACTTTCTATAATCGTTGAAAAGAATTAAGATTTCCTAAGCAAAAGACAACAGCTTTATAAACCTTTTAGACTCCGATGAAGGATCAATGCAAGGTTTGAAAGAATAGATAATAAAACAAACTTGATAATAAACACCAAATGTTAAGTTGAATGGAAAACTGACAACATTACACTTTAAAAACTGCTATTGCTATCATTGTATGTTCCTGCTGATAGATCTAAGAAACCTCAAAGAGCTGAGGTATCTTTTTAGAGTTCTGCCTGAGGAATTAGTCTTAACTGATATGTCTGTTCATGACAGATATGCACCTAATTCCACATGTGCCACATTAAATATTTCCTTTCCCACTGTGTCAATAAACAACAAAGATTTCACCTCCCAAATGGCAAATTTTGCCTGTCCAATCCTGGACTGAAGGACTGAGTCAGTGTTTATTACCTGGAAGAAGTAATCAGATCCCTACTTTTAGAACATTCCAGTCTTTATTTTGTTCAGGTTACAGAATCTTAAATCTTAATGGAAGTAGTTGCATTGAGCGTCAAACTTCTGATGCTGGAAACGTTGCAAGTACCTACAGAAGCTATTCATTTCAATCTTTTGTGCAACACCTGTGAGGCACAGATTTGAACCTTACCATCAGTGTTCATCCACTCTAGTTATGTGGACTGGTTAAGCTTTTTATCTTCAAGCTATTAATGATGCAGACAGCTATAGCGAAAGCTTAGTAGGTCACCGATAAATCTCAGTGACAGCAGCAGCGCCCATTCTTTCACAGTAATGTAGTTCTGTGCTTCTCTTTGGGAGACATTCCTAATTAGGTCAAACTCTCCAATGAACTGCTTGTTCTAGACTAGAATATAAGATATTCTCCTAACTTGGTCTCGAGTAAAACACCAGGGCTAGTTCATGAAATAAGTATGTTGGAGCCACCAACACCAGGACACAATGACATTTTTGACATCCTCCTTTCGGTAATCATACAAAGAAGCAGCAATGTGACACAAAACTTCAAGCAGATTAAATTTAAAAAAAAAAAATAGAATAAGAGTGTTAGGCCAAGTATGCACTACAGACTTTTGATGTCACAGCTAGGTGGATCGTGGGTGTGATTTATGACTGATATTGCTGTGCTGTCAACGCACAGATTAAACACAGCCATATTGGAAAAGCTGCTCTTTTGTGGTAGAGGTTCTTCCAGTCCCCCTGAGTTAGGCTATTATAAATCATGAAAGCATCATGGAAGCTAATTTAAGAACAATATATTAACGTCACAAGTGCCACAGGACTCTGTTGTTTTTCTTTAAATAAAAGAAAGCTATCCCAAGTGATAGGATCAGGGCCAAGAACTCAGTCTTCGGCTGGTACAATGTAGAATGTAGATTAAGGCCACATTTTCAAAAACCTTTTAAAGGTTTACAAGTTTTTTTTAGGACATTCAAAAAACTAAGTGACTAACTATACCAGAGCTTCAGAAACAACTCTGACATTATTATTAAGGAGGCTGACAAAGGAGGCACTGTCGTCATCATGAACAAATAGGATTACAACTGTCCAACACAACGTTCTACAAACCACTCCTCTCTGACCCCACTGAGGAATACCAAAAGGAACAGTACCACCTACTCAAGGAACTCCCCAAAGCAGATCCTTCACTCTCTCAAGCCTTGGGAAACAGAAGACAGACCTCCAACCTTACTCACCAATACTCACCAGCAACTATAGATCAAACAACGGAAACATTAAAGCAGGAACATATCCCTGCAACAGACCACGCTGCCAACTTTGTCTACACTAAAGACACCACCAAAGGACCAAATCAAGCCACCTACTCCATCAAGGGCTCATTCACCTGCTCATCCACCTATGTGATTTATGCCATCACGTGCTGGAAATACCCCCCTCCCTTATATACTGGACAAACAGGACAGTCTCTGCGCAAAAGAATAAATGGACACAAATCTGACATCAGAAATCACAACACTCAAAAAGCAATAGGGGAACACTTCAATCTCCCTGCTCACTCCATAGATGACTTGCTAATAGCTGTGCTGAAACAGATGAATAACAAATCACAGCTTCAAGGAGAAACTGCAGAATTCAAATTTATATGCAAATTTGACTCAGTTGCCTTGGGGTTTAACAAGGACTATGGATTTTTCTCTCATTACAACAGGTGATTTGATCTCACCTTCCTCTATATGCTGTTCCCAGTGTTTGAATCCTAACAACTATTTTGATTTGCTGTTACAGTCTGACCTTATCCTATGTCATACACTCCCCTGCATTTAATTTCCTCCCATTCTGTAAGTTTCCCATCTCCAAAGCATCTGACAAAGTGGGATCTCCCACTAAAGCTCATGTGATAAATCAATCTGTTAGTCTTTAAAAGTGCCACAGGACTCTCTTTGTTTCATTGCAATATACTAACATGGCTACCCCTTTGGAACTATACCTGGATATGTACAGATACAGTCTGACACTTATATATCTAAATGGCCTAAGCTGTGCTTGTAATTATTGCATAGACAAATTGTATGTGCAAAGGAGGAGACCCAGGTAAGGCCAGAAATCCTGCACTAAAAGGGTTGAAAGGAAGTTTGAAGATGAAATGAACAAAACTAGCAAAGATATGTTTGAAGCAAAAGAGCAACTAATACACATACTGTTAGACTCATAATTGGTGTATTTTGACTTCAGTGGAGCTAAGCCAATTTATAGCAACTGAGGACATGGCCCAGGATGTGTAATTCATCATTAACAGCAGATACTCTATTGAAAGGCTAGATGATTGGCTATTCTTGTATCTATCCTTTATGAAAGCGAACGTGGGAATCAGACCAGAGAGCCAAACGTTAGTACTAACCAAAACAGTTGAACAAAACAACGTAAAATAAAGTACTTTTTTGTTTTGCTCTGCAGCATCTCCACCATGGATGATGTTTGCCTCATATTAGCGATAATGAAACATCTATGTTATATTGGGACAAAGAATATATTCTCACTAATTCATACATCCCTTACCTTTTAGATTTTCTAGTGCCATGTGAAGGCAGGTGACAAGCTGTTTCCTTTTCTCTACCCCACAGTAAAAACACTGTAATCCATTTCTCTAAAAAAGCTTTGCCACTTCAGCAGGTTAATTTGCTTGAATGTTACATAGCCTCATTGTCTACCCTTTGTGTCTGGAGAGAGAAAGTCAGTCAGGGATTGTCTCTTCTCTGTACAGACCCAGCAAACGGGGGCTTTAGTTTTGACTGGGGTCTTTGGTCAAAAGTCTATAGCAGAAGCAGGAGAAGAAGAACTTGAAGGAGTTAACAAAACAGCAGTTAATAACTATTTAAATAGATCCTTCCAATGTACCAATACACTTTATTTTCTCTCTGAATTTCATTTGCCTTGGTATACCTGCCCATTTCCTGGTTCATGCAACATTTACTAGAGTTACATATTTTCTTTTCCCTTATGTAATGGCTCTGGTAATCCTGTGTTATAGACTAGCCATCTATTTATAAAGGAAAGCAGTACGCTCCACTGCTGGAAGTCTTTGCTCGTCACTCAGTAATGCACCAGACTGCAGACACTGCAAAAGACAGAGGGAGGCTGGCAAGTCTGATAATCATCATTCAAACTTGTATTTTTAACTAATAAACTATTCCAAGTATCTTATTCATTTTCTTGTATTTTAGCTGAACAGTATTTTATTTCACCCCACATCTTTTTGAAGTTTAAAAAATAGCCTATGATTTCAAGTCCTAAGCCTACAAAATTTACTGAATCTCAGTTACACCCAAAGCCCTTCTGCACCTCTCTGGCAAGGGACCTTTTTTAAAAAAAAAACAACAAAAACACAAACAGTTTGGGACACATTTCAGTGTCACTGAATAGCATTTTCTGTTGAAAACGGTTACGGATAAAAAATTATGCCCCGCTCCTGTCATTTAGACTTCTACAAAAGAATGTAACCCTAGTTAGAAATACTATCACTCTGAGGTGGTAGTATTTCCATTTCCCTAGATGCAAGAGAGTGGAGAATCAGGCTCACTGATTTCAGTAGATTTATAGCAGGGATGAAATTGGCTCATTTTTCCTATGAATGTTTTTAATCACAGTGGTCAAAAAGACAGCACTCTTGTTTCTTTGAGCTCCCTCAACATTTGTGTCCACCTGTTGTCTCCTGTTTTATATGTAGAGTACAAGCTCTTTGGGGTAGAGACTTTTTTGTTTTATGTTTGTACCAGACCTGGCATAACGTAGTCCTGGTCCATGACTGTCTCCCCTAGGAGCCATGGCAAATAAGAAAAAATAATAAAAAATTTGCCTTGATGCTGGTTGTTTTAAAAGGAAAAGCAGCTCTCTTTCAGAATTAGCTTGGAAGACTCACCTCAGAAAACCTGTGGCACTTTTAAAGACTAACAGATTTATTAATCACATGAGCTTTCGTGGGAGAAAATCCCACTTCGTCAGACGCTTTGAAGATAGCCCGCTCAGTGACTTGCCTATCTTCAAAGCGTCTGACGAAGTGGGATTTTCTCCCACGAAAGCTCATGTGATTAATAAATCTGTTAGTCTTTAAAAGTGCCACAAGACTCTGTTGTCTTTCTACAATAGACTAACACGGCTACCCCTTTGGAATTTGACTCAGAAAACCTGGAAAGTATTGGGTTTACCTCTACATAAGATATAAATCTTTGCTTCATGAAAGGTTATCAAGTTTAAAATGTAGGAGCGGTCAGGTTAAAAATAGAATTCAGGTTAAAGTGAATACTTCAGAAATGTTTTGGATCAAAACATGTTGCTCTGACTTCTGGGGAGCCTTACCTCCAAGTTCAATCAGTGCAATGAAAAAGCATAAACTGGAAGCGCAGGGCCCGTCCAGTGATGTGGCAATAATGCATTCCTACCACCTGGGAGCTCTGGATCTGATAATAGGCTGAAGTTTGAAGTCTCACTGCATTGCAGAGGCAATTTGCACTCCTTCTTTATCAGGAGAAGTTCAAACTAGAACCTTGTTATGAAAGCTTATTTTTCTTCAGCTCAGTAGGGAGCAGAGTGCAAAGCCTGGTACACAGTACAAAATACCTGTGATTGCTAAAGTGGTGTTGTATGGATAAGGACACAATGGCTTAAAAAAAAAGACAGCTACATTTACAAATTTAATTCACTATTATTCAAGAGCTAATCTCAGATACCTAACACCTGGCTAGGTATTCGTTGTGTTACAATAGCCTTTTATGGTTAAGAAAAAATAAAAAATGGAAAGCAATGTTCAGGTCAGAGTTTGCCATGTACTTTTGATCAAGAAACACAAGTACTTATTATATTAATTTGGTGCATTTTCTAATCATAAAATAGCATAGCTAGATAATGAGACTGTCTGCCTTTGAAAAACAACAAAACGACATATTTGAATGTTGCAAAACAGAAAAATTGATGAAAGAATACATCTTTCATGTTTAATTAACCTTTCCTGCTGTAATGAGAACACCAGACAATTATGGTGTCAGTGATATGCTAGCAGGGGGAAAAGCCCACAAAAGAATAGTCATTGATACAACAGTGAAATACAACAAAATTCAGCCTTTCCTGACAACTTGAAGCACCAGAAGTGGTTGACAAAGGAGGAATGCCTGGGTTATCTACAGCAAGCAGGCAAATTTGAATTTCATTTTCTTTTTTTTGCCCCTCTATTCCTGGAGGCAGATAACTGAGTTTAAAAGAGTAACACTGTTAGAGCCAGATTTTAATCTCTAAGGGCATGCATTGTGATAGAACATATCACTGAGCAACGCTGCAAGTAAGTGACAAGTTTGATTTTCCATATCAAATACTCTGGAGTGTTCCTATTTTTTAGGATGTCAACTTTTGACCCACTAGAAACCACGTGAAAAAGCTATACCAACATTAGCCATATTTCCATAAAGATATCAAATTTCCCAGCTTTAAAAAGAAACATGATTAAAGGAATCTGCTTTCATTCAGTTTTAGCTACTCATGTGAAGTATTTCCATGACATTGCTTCCACAGTGAAATTTTTAGCCGTCATGTGAAATTCAGAGATCAGTTTCAGGGCCTGTTTTGAAAAACAGTCTACATTTTCAAACGTAAATAGCTGCCAAAAAACAGTTATCCTTGAAAAATGGACAGATTATGAACTCATCAGCCTCAACATGATACTAGTGAGAGCATAAAACTATTTAAATTTAATATCTTTTAAATAACCAGTGGAGTTAGCACTGGTCAGTAGTAAGAGACTGACATTTCTGGAGACCCGATTCCTCTATTTACCCAGAAAGGAGCACAGACAGTATAGATTAATAAGCTTCCCAGCCTTGCACTGTAATGTGCTTCAAACTGAGACCTGGAGGAACAGGCTTTAAGGATAACACGGTCCATCCCCTTGTAAAATCCTTAGCTTCTCTGCCAAGACTGGCTGACAAGGATGGCAACTGACCGCAATTGTGGTTATGCCTTACCCACTGGGAATTATTGAGGTCACCAAATTCATTATGCTTATTTATTACAAACTAAGATGGGTTGTGCCAGCAGTCAATGGAGACATGTTGTGTGGTCTTGGTGGAGGACACAGATTTGGTCTTACATTTAATCCAGTCTTCTTGGCTCATAAAACCCAGCACTCTAAACAATAAGTGTTGGATCACTTTTGAACAACTGCTGTCTCAATGGAGGATACCAACATGAGCTGGCTGTGTCTGGAAATAGGGTGGTAACTATGACACACAAATACTTTTGAAGATTGTGGGGAATGTAAAGCAAAGATAATTGTTTGCGTGTGCCCGTGCCTGCACGGACACACTTGTGTATTCTGCAGATTAAAAACAAAAATCACCAAAATGAAATGAAAAATTCAAAACCATGAACACTGTTAGCCAGCAGTATTTTACTTTTAAAAAACACAACAAAGTTTCCCATGGCCCCCAAAATGAATAAATCTAATGTAGTTCATTTCCTAAAGGCTGATGCAATTTGAAAGTGGGGGCTGAGTTTCCAGTAGATGGTTGTGTATCTGCGGACACTTCTTCTAGGATTAGAGGCCCCAATACAAGCTTAATGGAAGTCCCATGAACTTGAAATTTTACATTTATATTGTGCTTGGATCAATACTTGAATACTTGTGATTTGTTTCTAACAAGAGCAGACAGAGATGGTCTGTTGAGTGGGAAGGATTGGTCAGGCATTGACTTGGTTAATCACCAACTGTTTTCAATCTGCGTAGTATGACCACTGAAACATCTTCTAAAAAGCCACCCTTAACTAGCTAAGAGCAATTACCAGTGACTAAAGCTAGCTGGAAATGGAAACTCTAATGAAGGGCAGCGCACCGCTCTCATAATAAATCACAAATCATAACAACCAGAATGCCTTACAGGAGTATTAGGTTTGCAGCTATTTGTAGGGAAAGACAAATAAATTGCTTTACAATTGCTTTCTGTGCGTTACCATGCCAGCCCGCTTTCCACAATGCATGTTTTCATTTCCCCCCCACTTCTTAGTCGCAATCAATATGCCCTACTCAGAAAAATTTTATTTTAAATTACCCTCTTTGAGCACCACTACTGGCAAAATAAAATAATGTAAAAAACATAAAAAACAACGACATCCTAACAAAATGTTTACTACACATTGCATGTGCTGCAATAAAAACCCAGGAAATTTGACAGGCTGCTTACCATAAAATGTAAGCTGTCCTCGTGCCACATTCTTTCCTCTCACGTTTTCAGCCACACACTCATACTGACCAGCATCTTCCTGCTGAAAGTTTGGGATTTCAAGAACTCCACTGGATTTGTATCTTCTGGCTTTCCTGGGTAGCTGTTTACCATCTGGTCTTTTCCAAGTAATAGTAGGAACGGGGCTAATAATAAGAATAAAGTAAAAGAGTAAAACAGTGAAATCTACAGCCTGTTACTGGGTTATTCATTAATCTTTTAAATTGTAGAACCAGTAGATCTGTATCCCCAAAACCATTAGTTTTTCTTCATATATTGAATATAGTGTGCACTGAATACAAGATGCAGGCAACAGACCCAATCCCCCTAGATAAATCACTCCCCCACCTTTCCTTCTGATCTGGGAATCAGGAATAGAACCTTCATTCATTAGCTCCAAAAACACAGGTCTGTACTACTTGAGATGAAGAGGATGTTTAATAACGGATTCCAATAATAGGTCCTTTGTTCTCTCTGTGGGCCAGTCACTACAAGGTGATCACACACACACACACACACACACACACACACACACACACACACACAC
>ML685770.1:16163674-16204972 GCA_007922175.1 Pelusios castaneus
ACACACACACACACACACACACACACACACACACACACACACACACAAAGGGCTTCCTCAATTCAAACTAATAAATAACTAATAAATCCGATTGCTTAGTTCGAACTAACCCTTAATTCAAAATAGTTAGTTCGAATTAAGTCAATGTGGTCATATTAGTTCGAATTAACTGCTTAGTTCGAACTAATCGGCAGATTGACCTTCATGCAACTGACTAATTCGAACTAAGCAAGTGCCCTGCATGGACATGGCCAGTTTGAACTAGCATTCTGGCGGGGCCATGCTAACTTAATTTGAACTAACTGAAATTAGTTCGAATTAGTTAGTTTGAATTAAGTAATTCGAACTAGCTTTTGTAAGTGTAGATATAGTCTCTCTGATCAGCTGCCTCTGTTTAACATATGATGCTCTCTCCCACTCGCTGTCTCCTCACAGGATGAATACTCTGCCTTGGAACTGGTCACCAGTCGCATTATTTACATGTCATCAGGTCTATCAGCTAGCAGGACATAGCCCATTATTCACGCTGTCTCCACTGAGCAAGAGTCCATGAATTTAAACAGTGATTTTCAAACTTTGTGACTTGAGCCCCGTCTTTGAGCTACAAATTTTAATTGTGCCCCCCCAGCCCACACAGAAAGAGATGAGTCACGAGGTGGAGATAGCAGGCCTTCCCTGACCTCCAATGCCTGGGACTGAAGCCCAAACCCCATCATGCCTGACACCTCTGCTCAATCCCCTGAATATTCCTCTGCACTCCCTAGGGGATGCAGCCACAGTTTGAAAACCTCTGCGCTAGAAACAGACTTTATTCGGTTTCCATTTTAATACATATAATGAATAACTCCACTTTCCCACCTGCCCCCTATATGTGTTAATTGCAATAAGGAACATTTTCCAGAGCTTCTCAGGTGCCAAAAGAACCTTAGTAACAGAATATACCTTTGTAAAATACATTTTATCTTTTCTTCTTACCAATCACATTTTTGGTGGCAGGTTAAGCCAAAACAATTCTCTTCCATGTAATGGAAATCTGCAAAGAGCTATATCACAGAAAAAGTAAGTGATTAAAACAAGCACCCTCTAACAGAGGGTGCTTTTATACCTGTGCAAGCTACAGTAATAATAATAATGAATTAAAACTTACTTTCCTAAGGCAAAACATTCCAGTTTCACAGTTGCTCCTTTTGCAGATGGAAGAGTTTCTGGAAACTGCACTTCTATTTTTGGCTCATATTCACCCATCACCCCTGTGAACATATAATAGATGCAAAGTGAGTCTGAATTTTTGCAATACATTCTCAAGTGTTTCTGTGTTATCATAGAACTGTTCTATACATCATTACTTGCCCAATTAATCTGCTCATTTAAAACAGGGCCTGTCTCTAACAGCTGAGTACTGTGGGCTCTCTTCCCATTTACTGTCAGAGTAAAATCTGCATCACAGCTCCCCTCCATCTGCTTAAGATTAAATTTCTTCATGGTTCCATTATTATTATTATTATTATTATTATTATTATTATTATTATTTTGCTTTGAATATTCATTTCTTTTGCAGGTATCTTGTACAATAAGAGATAATAAAGGTGGCTCACCACCTTTTGGAAAATGTAATGCGGAACAAATGGCCACTAGAAAAAGTTTTAAAAGCAGCAGGGAGAGGGGGGGGGGCTAATCAGGAGTCCTATTAACTTCAAAGATTTAGATGCTCAGAGATTATATACTGTACTGGTAATTTCTTGATCTTTTATTGCCCTATTAAATAACATATCATGGCAGGATTTTTATGGAATTGTGTTTAAAAATTTGTGCACATAAAAAAGCCATTATGTTTATGATAAATGGTCACATTTCTACTGACTGTACAGTCTTAAAACCAGTACATATAATTTAACTGATAGTGATTATAAACTAATTGATGATCGCAGTTTAAATCTCAATTGTTTCTCTCTCTCTGGGGTACCACAACGCAGAAGGGGAGAATGGAATGCAGGACTGAATGGAGACAATTCTAGAGTTTTGGAGCCAATGTAGAAAAATTATTTGCTACTGATATGCACTGATTCAGAATTTGGGCAGCATGGGTTCTCAGAGCCAGTTCTCCTGAGTAAATCGAATATATTGGAGTAGTTCTGGTGGCCCTTTCTCTTGTTTGCTGTATTTCCATGAGTGTTTTTAAATGGTACTGCATGGTGCAAGTTCAGTGAGAGCAAGAAAAGACTGGAGAGGCTATTTGCTTTGCATTTTCACAGTGGGATTATTTTATATCTAAAAATGCTCAGGACAAGTGCATGTGTTCTAAGGCTTACCTCAAATCCATTTTCCCTCCATGACCTATATATTATTTGTTCTGATATAACAAGAGGTTACATCACCTTCCTTCAATCCATTTGTTTCTACATTACATAAAAAAGCAGCTGCAACATAAAATCAATCATCTGAACAAAGTATGTTTTTTTTTTAACAATACAAATACATAACACATGCTACCAAAATCACAAAACAGTATTGGGAAACTCAGAAGTGATTGTCAGTTTCCCAGGCATGAATTATTAGACTAAATACTTCTTAGCCTTTGGAGATTATATTATGGGTGGGGCTGGTAGTGCTATCTGTTATTAAGGCTACTGACAGTTTCCATTATAAGACCCTGTTTTAGTTGTTAAAACTTATCCAAACTTCAACTATTGGACTGAAATATTCTCTTCTACGTGTTTGCCTCAAGATGATTTTGCTGTTTTTGTTAAAAATATCAGCCAAAATGGGCGGGATGTTTCCAAAATTAAGGCCAGAGAAAAATACATTATTTTTTGACGTTAAAAAAATTCGGGTGACTTTTCATTTGACTAGCTCTAGTGCCACCGTTCTTTGGAGCAAAACTTGATATTTGCACGGGTCTGACCTTTGGGTCAGGGATGTACTGTTTGCTGTCCCAGTGAAAATCTGCCCAAATTTGGCCAACTTGAAAGCCTTTGAAAAATCAGATTGATCTATGATAAAAATCATTTATCTATGCTGAAAAGATGTGTTGATCCTCATGGATCGACATAGCAGAATCAATTGAGCGGGCAGTGCAGACCCGCTCAATCGATCCTGGAAGCACTCTCCAGTCCACTCAATAACTCCACCCCATCAAGTGGAGTAAGGCTGTGTCGACCAGAGGGCGCTTCAAGTCAATGCAGCCAAGTGAAGATGGCACAGTAAGTATGAATTATTAAGTCAGCAGGAGATGTGCATTCTGCGGCACATAGATTGTGTATCTCCTGCTGACTTAGCCCCGTATAGATCTGGCCTTAGATTTTAGAAGCAGAAATCTCTGAATATTCCATCCACATTGCGCAAGCTACTGCTCCTAGTGTTGCCCAGACCATACATGAGCCACCCCATGGAGTGCCTGAGCACACTCCATCCACCCCAGGGACGAAGTTGGACCTATCCTGTAATTACTACTCTGGTCTGGGGTGGGGATTGGAACTGAGTGTAGGGAGGCTGTCTGTCCTGCACGCTCAGTGAACCCTTGCTGGTACCCTCACACTGTGGAGGAAGACACCATCTGATTCAAATTCAGAAGGGACAAAAGCTGGACCAGGGATGAGGGAAAAGCCCTTGGGACAATGAAGTGGGTGACACCGGGACTGAAAGGGAGAAGGGAATCCATGACTGTGCTTGGCTGGGTAGGGAAACTGGGCCTGGGAACTGGTGAGACGAGAGGGAGGAAAGGCTGGGCTAGTTGGCAAGGAAACTGGGATTGGGAGCTGGTGATAGAAATGGAGAAGACTGGCATCCGGTTCGCATAGGAAGAAACATTGTGATTGGACTAGGAGCTGGGGGGAGACAGGGAGGTGGGAATGGCTGGACAAGGCAACAGGGAGTTGGATCCAGAATCAGCTACAGAACCATAAGCCCTGTGGTTGAACGTGCTTTAGGACACCTTTGTGCCCCCACATCCTGGATTGCTCCAGGAGTGGTGAGGTCCTGGCATTGAAGGCTGCACTATTGTCCCAAGGGCTTTTCCCTCATCCCTGGTCCTCTGCTGTGATGTGTGTTGGGACCCACCTTGGACACATTCTCCAACCTCAGCTCCTGACACACATCCTACACCAGGATTTGCAAAGGGATCCTCTGAAGATGTTCTTATAGCTGTCTTCCACAGTGCCTGTGCCTGGGAATTCCCCTAGGCAGAACTGGGGCTTTTAGGGCCCCTTTTATACTGCTAAGGCCCTCTTCAACTCAGCCTTAGGGAGCTAAAGTGGTGGAAAGTATCTCAGCCCAGGTTTTCTATAGGTGGAGATTGCTTCATTTCAAGTCTAGTTTATGTGTTTTAAATGAAAAATAAGAATTATCTCCCTTTTATGGAGAGGGGGAGGTGGAGGGAGTTCTCCTATTTCAGCCATCATAAACAGGAATTCCACTATATGATTGCATGTTTAATTGCATGTATCACACAGTAGATAAAATACACCAACCTGTTATTCATCTAAGGAAAGTGGGAGAGAGACATTGTGAAATTTTCCCATGTAATTCTAATTGAAATTATATGTAATTGGGATGTTAATTGTTAATGAATTGGCCTCTTAGTCTGCTAATTTAATGACAAAGCAACCTAATGAGAATAATATATCAATTATTAAGATGTACTGGACATGTCGACATAAATCCAAAAGACAAACAAGATGTATTTGCCTGTTTAAGGACAATGTGGCTATTTTGTGGTTTCCATTTAATTCATTTTTCCTCTTTCTATTTCTGAAATGTGTTGTGTTCTTTCTTTTGATGCATCATAATATATTAACTTTAAATTTTATCGCATCACTAGCCTAAGCTGGAAATGATTTTAGATAAATTTAGCACACAACGAAGCACAGGTTTAGTTTCAAAACTACAGCACATATTATGGATACTATCTTTTGAGCATGGGGAAATCTGACTCTATTTTTCTAAATAGACATTATAGCACATTTCCCGTTCAATTCAACATTTTCTAGAGTTCCTCAGCAGTTCAATTAAAATTTCAAGTTCATAATAAGGACTGGAATACACTTCAAAGGAGTTGGAATGCATTTGTGTGAATTATTTCAGGAAGGCAATTGGACCTTGTAAATATGATAGTGTGAGTACAGAGGAACAATTCGTTAAGGTAAAGCCCTTGGCAATGCCTTTCACAGGAAGTACCAATACTGAGCCTCATCACATCATGCTCAATTTTGAGAGCAGCAACAGATACCAGGCCCAATCTTACTTTCCACTGAAGTAAGTCAAAGCAGACCGTGCTATGATTTATGTAGAATATTGTTACTGAAGATCTTAAATAACATGCCAGCTATTAATATTCTTCACACACTGCAGATGGTAATGGAAGACTTGACAGCTTTTAGCTTTCATCTCTTTCTTCCATGCATTAGGTAAGCTACTTTGGACATACAGGGCCAAATTCTGCTATCCATTACTCCATTGACTTCCTAAGGCCTGACTTGTCCATTTAAACACTGTAAGCAATCAGGAAAATATGATTTATTTATCTACTCAAAATCTAATGTGATAGAGATCAATTTGCAGTATAAAATTAGAATTCTTTCCTTACTTTCTCCATCTTGTACTGCTACTCTGATTACTAAAGATAGCATTCATTCTACTGGGAAATATTGCCTAAGCTAATAGTTTCCAAAAGAGCAAAGTGTTTGTGTGATCATTTTGGGATTGTATAAAACGAGCCACACTGCAGCGTATCCACTAAGATCTATTTTCTTCCCCTTCCTTGTCAAGTTTCTCCAAATTTTATTTTATTTTATAACCATCCCCTGCTATTGTGATACCTTCCAGTAACAGAGTATCATTCACAACAACAGCTTTAAAAAAATACTGATTTCTAGGACTTAAAACCAAAAGTGAGATCCTCAGTGGATCTTTAGAAAGTTGAGACAATTTATTTATCTTCACTCTGAATAAAAATTGTTTAGGTTGTTTCTTAATATGCATTCAATGATTGCTTCAAAAACCATGAAACCAGAAATCTTACCATCATTCTTCAGTATCAAAGGAGTTGGGGGCCCCAGCACTTTGTTATTTGTTACAGTGTTTGTCACCACACATGTGTAGTTGCCCACATCGGATGTTTCCACCTTTGCTATGTACAAGTTCCCAGTCTCTTGAGAAACAAAGCGACGATTATCCTGCTGCACAAATGATGGATATTCATTGAAGATCCATGCATAAGTCAGTTCTGGAAGTACAAGGTAGCAGTAGTATTATTAACACAATTTTTAAAAAAACATTTAAAATATGGTTCCAACCCAGGCAGAACTGAAAGTCTAAAAATGAACTTCTACCTGTCTCCTGTAGTTAGAGTAGGGGGACACTAACTCATGATGAGATGAAAATTTCTTGCTTATATGATTATGAATATGATCTTCCATATGTGGATTGTTGCAGTACTGTTTTTCTGAGTCTTCAGACAGATTACTCATAGCTTTAATGCCTCTGTTGCTCCTCAACTTTTCCAAATCAGAACAAAATGAATTTAATGAGAATCTCACTAATTTCATGAATGCTATTCTGAAACTGTCAAGAAGCATGGCAATTTCACATGGCTTAGAAAAGTGATGAGCTATAGCAGAAGCAGGCACTGGAGCTATTTTGGGCAAAGATGACTCAAAAGCAGCCTTGCATAAACTAGGAGGGCTCCATGGAGAAGCAGAAATTCAGCTGCTAAACCCTCTATTGTATTAGTTATTCTCTATCTTGCTTCTTTGTCTAAACTATTCATTAATTTGGGAAAAAAGAGCAAGAAAACCTGTAACTTTTCGGTGTCAATCATGCAGGTCTTGTTTTGTAGACTCTTCATCAATTGCAATGCTAACTTCTGAGGGAATTTTTTGATTTATATGCAAACGTTCAATTTTTTAAACAATTTCACCAAAAAATGTCAGCTTTGTATACTGCAGCATCAGCTAAAAGTAAATTGTCACAGATTAATAACTGCCATAGCCTGTACCTACAATAAAACACATCTGTAGTCTTAGAGATTTTCACATGAACACGTTTAAAAAGAAAATGTTAAAACTGGATATAATTTTCTCCTATACTGACCTAAATCAATGCTTCTGTTTTTCTCCCACATCCATTGAAAACTTTAGACACACAGCATGGCAGGGAATAATGAAGCTGCTGACAGCATTTGGTCCATTGTGCCATCTGACTTTCATGCTTATGTAGAATTCCCAAGTCAAGGCTCCATAAATGTCTTTCCACACTAATGGCTTAGCAGGACCAGGCCTTCCATCATTATGCGGATGGAATATAGAACTATCATGAACCATTGTCTTTGGCGGGGAAACTTACTTTGTAGTCCACTTGTAAGAACAGTTGATAACAGACCAGCTTTCAGAGGCAAACTCTACATCTTTGCTTCTAAAATCCTGCATCCAAATTGTGATTGACCATGTTTGTGTGTGCATCTGGCTCATTTGGGTGCACATCCATTTATTTAAATTTATCATCTCCCACATTGCAGTGAACTCAGACTTAATGACAAGTCAAGAAGATTTATCGTACAGAAACTAAGTGTGGAACACCAATCACAATGCCACTGTCATCAAATGTATATTCACAGCAGTGTTTGCTGACTCAGCAGCTAACTCAGCACTGTCACTCAAATCCCCATCTGTTTATATTGAGGCTAAGTCTACACTGACGATGGCAAATTAACTGCTGTGAGTTCAATCTTCTGAGTTAGATTGAATGCTTAGTCAAAACCCACTCAATCGATCTGGAGTTTGACCTACTAACTCCAGCCTTGGAAAAACAGTGTTGCTGAACTGAAGGTAGAGCATTTCCCTTCGAACCAGCACAGTGGAGACAGGGAGGTAAGTGAGTGTTAGAGAGTCGAAGGGAGATACACAAGTTATTTTATATAGGTTGCGTATCTCCCTTCGATTGCCATAAAAATGGTAGCAAGTGTAGACAAGGCCTATGGCAATGGCTACACTTGAGAGCAGCGTAGCTGCTCTAAGGCAATGAGATAGTGTGTCAACGCAGGAAGGGGAGGTAGAAGAGGCTCCCAAAATTAGACCCAAGCAGACAGGAAGGAAGAATAACAAGAAGGGTTGGGAGCCTGAAGGAAGACAGAGGTAGGCTGGACTGACTTCCGCTCGTGGTACTGTTTGCTTTGCTAGAACTGGCTATGAACTGGAAATTTATTTACAACACTACAGGCTGTGGCCTGCTTGAAAAATACAATAAATAAAGGTGATCTGGAGAGGATGTTGTCTGTGAGAAAGGCGTGAAAGGACTCACAAGGGACTACCCCATGTCAACCTCATTCTTTCTGAGTCAGGAAGAATTCTCTGAGCTTTATTTCTTTTCCTTTCAAGGTAAATTATGTCAGGATCTGTCTTACTCTGTTCTCATGACCTGTATGGTTTTATACTCTGGAATTTTTTAATACGCTAAATTAAGTAGCTATGATCTTCAGTGCGACGAATTAGATAACACTAATTTATAACATGCTGTTGAAAGTTATTTGCAAAAGAAAAAATACAGTGAGAGACATACAGCAAGTGATTGTAGAGGTGAAAAGTTAGGCTAATGTAATATAACCCCATTATATTTTCTAAGACTAATACCCAAACTCTGAAAAAGTTTGAGAAATTATGGTAATGAAAGATCGTCGTAGTTTTGTAAAGGGAACATTAATTATAGTAAAAAGCATATTCTTAGCTTAATACTGTAATGAGCCATAATTGTAATTGACCTCAACTAATCTTACGTATTCTAGGAATTGCATTCTGTCCTACTGTTCCAGTGTTTGCACACATATGGTGGGGTGCAGATTGTTGTGTTTTTCATTTTATTTATTTATTTTTTAATGACAAGATTATAAAATATCTACTTAGACTTCTTGAAAGATATGATGATTATGTTTATGTAGGAATATCTAATCATTGTATTTACACATGTGCATCTAATTATAGGTAACCGCATGCTGATGTCAAGAGGATACTCAGAGTAAACAAGGTAGCACTTCTCAGCAGGCTTATTATTTTTTGCAAGTATTTTAGAGGGTTTTTAAAAATGTATTCTTAGCGAACAATTAACTTATTTCCTCCAGCAGAATCCAGCAACAGACAAGTAAACACTTCTGCTTTAGAATGCAAGGAGCAGCTTTTAACTTTGAGTGAACCTCCACAGACTTTGCTTCCCTGGCAAAGTAAGGAAAAGCCAAAGGGCAGAGCTACACAAGAAGCACTAGATTGGCTCAGCTGCACCAATTCAGCAGCATCGCTGTAACACATCGGGTGAAGATGCTGTATGCTGATGGGTGCGCACTCCTGACCATGAGAAGCTGTGTCAGTAGGAGAGCATCTCCTGCTGACATGGTGCCGACGTGGACAGGGTTTAGGTTGCTGTAACTTGTCTCTCTCAACGAGGTGTCTTTTTTCGCATCCCTGAGTAAGGTACGTTAGATCAATTTAAGCATTAGCAAAACACTGGCACTTTTAAAGACGAACAAATTAATTTTTTTGCATGAGCTTTTGTGTGCAAAGTCCCACTTCGTCAGATGCCAGAGTGGAGAAAAAAAACTTACGGTATGGGAGGGGAAGCATTTGTGTAGACTCTCCCTAAGAGTGAAATATTATGTAGTAACGACAGCATGGTCAATTAATAACGTACTCCACCATTTGTGTGATTCCAATCCAGTCAGTTTAGAAATCCTAGGAAAGCAGATTGCAAGAGTGAAGAAGGCTGCATGGATGGTGTATGCAGTGGGAATACTTCAATTTAAAAAGTGACTAGTGATTTTGAATACTTCAATTTTGGGGAGCCCAGCTCGTAGCTATTTAAAGGGTCCATATTTTCAGAGGATGGCTGCTCAGCCCTTTCTAAAAATCAGATTCTTTAAGTAGTCTCAAAAAAACCGAAAACAAAACAGCACCCCAAAGCATTAGCCATTTTTGAAAATCTTGGCCTTAGTAAAGATCTAATGATTTAACATATCTGCCTTATCCTGATTATAACAAAGGAGCACTGCATAGTACTACCACTATATTACTAATAATTGCTGTAGCAATGAGACATGAGCCAGCGTTATCAAGCTGTGCTATACAGTATTTAAAACTACTGGGTGATACAATAGTAATAATAGTTTTTTTTTCCCCCCCTAAAACAACTGGGAACTTTTTATTACTCTAGAATTATAGAGAGTTTTAATCAAGTGATATAATGCAAAGGATAGGTGTAGAAGGTTAGCACCAAACCGCCAGATGTGCACCTCCAGGTGATGGTCTCAGGGAATAGCTGAAGCAGCCGCCGTTTGGTGGCCTGCACTCCATTTTCTCTCAGTCTCTAGTTCCGTAGCCCTCTCTCAGTTCCCTCTTTTCAGGGTAAGTTCTAGTATGGGGTGGCCCACTCTGCATCATTGGCCCCATTAGTCCTTTCACAACCCACTGGCAGTCTGGGGGGATGGAGAGGGGCCCAGGCCCTATGTGCCTCTCCTCATCAGTTCCTCCACTCCCCAACACAGCACGACAGGTCCCTGGGCCACATCTTCACCTACCCTAGATATCTTCTTTCCCTTTGCCCCAGGGTCTGCGACTCAGCCAATCTCTGGCAGTCCACTGGGAGCTGTCTTTGGTCCTAGTCCCTGCAGCCAAGCCAACAGCCTGCTTCCTCCTCACAGGTCAGGCAAAGACTACCCAGAGCTGGGGTAGCACCCTGTTTATATACCAGGCTCGTCAGCCCTGATTGGTTCTGCAGCCCCCAGCTCTTATTAACCGCTCACTTTCTGCAAAACTTTTAATCCTTTCTCTAGAGTCGGGGAAACCACACTTCTACAATAGGAAATAAAGCAAACTGGAGAAGCCTTTAAAAGTACATTTCCTTGTGCAGCAACATATAAACACATACTGTACCATACTACCTTTGACTTCCTTACCCCTATGCAATATTTATGGCTGTTCAAACCTGATGGATTTCTTTTGATAAGGTTTCAAATACTAATTGCTCTGGAAGTGACAGACAGTTCCTGTCCCAGGCCATTTGTAACATCTGAGTAAACACTTAAAACACAGTATGATATAGCTTTTGGTGATTGAAACATTTATGTGGGTTATGACAAGGTGCCTTCCAGCGTAAAGGATGTACACAGAGTAGTTTATGGTTTCTCAGTTACAGACTATACCCCATCCTTTGGGGACTTAATGTGATGTTCTATTTTCTAACCTGCCTCCCTTTTCATGTAATTTGGGCTGACCAAGAATGTCTCACTACCCCACATGCAATGTTTTGTTTGTCTTTTAAAAAGACATTAAATTAGAGCTCTCAAATATGGTGTACCGTTTGCACCTTTGCAGCCAGGTTTGCAACTGGTGAAAATCTGTGAAGCTCCATTTGTTTATATAAATATACCTTCCTTTTCCAAGGGAGATGTACTTTCCATGAGGGCATGTTCTTTAATTGTATGCATGTCCAAAAGAGATAAAAATGTGTAAGAAAAATCTAAAGGAGTTCTGACAAATTCACGCTTCGTCAAGGATTTCAAGAATGGACAGAGGAAAACTGCTATTTATGAACTTTTAAGGCATGATCACAGGCTTCAACAATTTTTTTATATTTCACTGGATTTAGGAGGTTAAAACAGATTTTTTTCTCACTATACTGTTCATGTTAAGAACTTTTCAGATAGATAGAAACATAGGCACACACGTACGTACATACGTATGTACATGATGCTGATCAAGGAAAACTGGTGGCTTCAGTTTACTCTGCTAACAATGCTTCTTTACATGCTTGGGCTCCTCAGTGCAACAGCAATAAGTTTATCACATATCAAAAGAAGGAAAGCAGATTTCCTTTTCTCAGAAATAAACCTCTTTGTGCACGAGGTCCCAAGATATCAGGACCTACTTTAAGGCTCAGGAGTAAAAAAGCAAAGATAACACAGATATGGAACAGCATGTTAAAACTCTAATATCCCTCAGAATTCAAAAGAACACTTGGCAAATTCAAGCACTGGTGAAGTGAAAGACGGGGAACACAGTGGGATGTTGACAGCAGTCTGGACTCACTCTGGCTGAAATAAATGGTAGAGGAGAAGTTCAGAGACCTATGTCATACACACACATGACAGAGAAATACACCACACATTAGTATCTAAGAATGTACTTAATTTAGTTAGCTATCCAACTTCACCAAATTGGGAACTACCATAAGCTTTTAGGGAAATCTCAGGCACACCATGATAAAAGAAAACATTTAAACATTCTTAGTATTTAATTTTGTATTATGGATTAGTGAGCAGGACAGGAATGTGATAGACTACCTGCTATAGGTGGCATATACATTTCACACATATCCGTCTAAGCTAAGGGACATCAAACTTTATATGAGTTCAACCATCAACATTCTTGGCTTCTACTCAAGTGCAATATCAAAAGATAGAAACCCTCTGCTTCAATTCTTTCACTACCTTCATACATTCCGCCCTATTACAAGCCATCTGCCAGAGCATGACAATTTAGCTCCATATCAGCTTGGACTATGCCTGCATTTCAGAATCAAATATATTGATCACAACTCCACATCATACATTATAAGAAACAAACAAAAAAGAAGACATTAATAAATCACAGCCATTAAAAATAAAAAGTTTTAGACTTTTGAGTTTTAGGCATTTCAGGATCTCTATCAAGCATTCTTAAAACTACAATACTCACCTGGGGAAGTGAAAAAAAACCAGACTGACAGAGCCAGACGGGTACCCAGAAATCTACTACTGCAGGATAAGCCCAACAAGCAAAACAACAAAATGCCACTGGTCATCACCTACAGCCTCCAAGTCAAATCTCTTTATCACATCATCGAGGATCTACAGTCTATCTTACAAGATGATTCTTCACTCTCTCAAGTCTTGCGAGGTAGGCCACTTCTTTCTTACAGACAGTCCCCCAACCTTAAGCAAATACTCACCAGCAACTACACACCATACAACAGGAACACTAAGCCAGGTACGTAACATTGTGGCAGGCCCAATTGCTAACTCTGCCCACATATCTACTCAAGTGGTACCATCATGGGACTGAACCAGGTCAGCCACTCGATTAAGGGCTCATTCATCTGCTCATCTAATCATGTGATATATGACATCACCTGCTAATAATGCCCCTCTGCTGTATACATAGGCCAAACTGGACTGCCTCTGTGCAAAAGAATAAATGGACACAAATCAGACATCAAGAATGGCACCATTCAAAAATAAGTAGGGGAACATTTCAATCTACCCAGACATTCTGTAAAAAAACATGCTAGGGCTTGTCTTCACTGACAGCGGCAAATTCGCCACCATCAGCTCAATCTCCCTGATCGACTGATCAGGTCTGTGAAGACCCAATCAAGAAGTTGATCCAGTAAGACCACCCTGGCACGGAGCAGAGCACTCAGTCGGAAGGAAGGCGTTTCCTTCTGACTCAGCATACTGAAGACACTGCGGTAAGTAGGCGGTAGGCAATCGGAAGGAGATACACAACGTATTTTAAGTACTTTGCGTATCTATCTTCGATTGCCGCCGAAATTGTACCACGGTGTAGATCAGGGCCTAATTACAATACTTCAGCAAAAAAACTTTAAAAACAGATTGGAATGTGAAACTGTAGAGGTACTTGGGGGTTGTGGGGTAGCGACCCACAGAAGACTGGCATGGGCACAATATATTGGCATACGATGCCATCATTGTTAATACTGGAGTGATGTGGGAAAGTGTACTACTGTGGTGGAAGAAATAAGGCAATCCTCCCCAGAAAACGTCTGCACAGTATCTCCATGAAAGGTTCCTGGAAGTCTCTCTGTAGGATTCCCGGGCCATCCCTGTGTCCATAAACCGTCTTTTCCAGGGGACACTCTCTGCATAGCTAGAGCAGCTGCTGGGAAGGAGATGCCCACTGCACCTCTTTTTTTCTTAAGATTAACAAAGTATGAGAACATGTAAACCCTACAGTTTGATGAGAATTGCATGCTCATCAGAGATATTTTCCCTGGCATCACACTCAGCCACTGTGCTGTCCTACAACCTGATGAATTGCTCTGGGGTTAAAAGAGCTCCTGACTCTCAGGAAGAAATGGATCCCCACTCACGTCTCCCATTATCCTTCTTGTTACATCCTATTTCTATCTGCATCCTATTTCTCATCCAGAATGTCTTCCTCGTTGTTGCCTGAGGTGGCCCGCAACTCTCAATACTGGGAGTACGATTCTGTGTTTGGGGTGTAGAGGTGCTATTGCTGCTGAGACTTGTATGCAGCTCATTGTAGAAGCAGCATGTCTGTTGTGCAGAACCAGCACAACTGTTCCCCTTCCTTGTCTTCTGGTAGGCCTGCCAAAGTTCTTTGATTTTTCACGTGGCGCTACAGCCTGTCTCGGGTGTCAACTTTCTCCCCCATGCCCTATGCGATCTTTACAGAGATGTTTCTTCAGCTGGATCGGAGCTGTGCCTGCACAGACTCTTCTCCCCACAGATTGATAAATCCACCACTTCTGGTGTACTCCAGGCTAGAGTGCATTTGAGATGTTGAGTTGCCATAATCAGTTGGGATTGCGACATCTCCAGAGCGGTCACAGTGGAGCATTGTGGGATACCTTCTGGAAATCAATTCAGTCAACTTATACAATGCTGCATCTACACTGCCTCTCCGTCAACTCAGCAACATTGAATGAAGAGCTACACCTCTTGCAGAAAAACAGAGTCTTGTGGCACTTTTAAAGACTAACAGATTTATTTATCACATGAGCTTCCGTGGGAGAAAATCCCACTTCATCAGATGCTTTGAAGATGGGAAATTTACAGAATGGGAGGAAATTAAATGCAGGGAAGTATATGGCATAGGATCAGGTCAGGCTGTAACAGCAAATCAAAGTACATGTTAAGATTCAAACACTGGGGAACAGCACATAGAGGAAAGTGAGGTCAAATCACCTGTTGTAATGAGAGAAAATCCATAGTCCCTGTTTAACCTCAAGACAACTGAGTCTAATTTGCATATAAATTCAAGTTCTGCAGTTTCTCCTTGAAACTGTGATTTGTTACTCATCTGTTTCAGCACATCTATTAGCAAGTCGTCAATGGAGTGAGCAGAGAGATTGAAGTGTTCTCCTATTGGTTTTGCAGTGATGGAATAATTAAGTCACTGTTACAGGTGAATTAGGTACAGGGAAGGAACCCGCCAGTGTAGATAACATACATAATTAGGTTGATGTAAGGCAGCTTCCATTGATGTATAGCACATAATACAGAGCCAGAGCAAAATGGCATCTTTGCATAGAAATGGGCAATGGTGGAGGACAGAAAGGAATCAGCAACCTCATCACTCTGTCTGTCCCTTTTGTATTCTTTCTGCTAGCAGCATCCACTTGCTGCCTCAAACTGAGATGTCCGTGCCTTCTATTTGATTTATCGGCTGTCTCATTACTTCTTGTCTGGCTACTCTAGAGTACCTTACATTCAGATGCATGCTTACTTTGCCACTAATATTTCATACAACTCACAGAGGTTTTATAACATAAGGAGACATGCAGTTTCTTGAGGAACATTTGTCTTTGTAGGAGAACAGTTTTGTTGCAGGTGTGCTGTCTTTATTCACTCACGTAGCTGAATCTCTGAAAAAGAATTTACCTCCTTATAGCTTTTTTATAAATCGTGCAAGTTACTGGGAATGTCTGACACTCTTTTCATGGTGCAAGTTAAAAGAGCAGTTGGGAGAAGTGTATATTTTGCATTTCTCATCATGTAGTGCATAGGGCTTTGGCTTAAAGCACATTACAATGTAATAACCTTGGACAGTTAAAATGGTGTCTCCCCATTTTTGTTTATATCTTCCCCCTTCCACATTTCCATTACTTACTGATTATGTGGTATGGCCCAGCATATACACCATGGCACAAAGCCCTGGCACAGTTATATTCAGCTGAGGAGAGTCACATCCATTACATTTCTAATTAATTGATGAGGATCTATATGAAACAGAGTGTAATCCCCAGTACATCCCCAGGACAACACTGCAGCATATTTTCTATTTTAGGAAAAGATACAGACTTAAAGGAAGTTAATGTTAATTGCAAAATGTTCTCAAATAATAACTTTCACAGAGTTGTCAAAATCGTTACTGAAAGCTGAATAGGACTTATGCTTTGAATTATTATTTTAATTAGATAAGATGACTTGCCAAAATAATGTTCTCTTAGGCTCTCATGTCATTTCTCCTCCCCCCCCCTTTTTTTTTTTTTGGGGAAAAAAAAATGCAAATTTTTTGTCTCAAAACACAAAGTCTTTTTTTTTTTGGTCTTGGATTTAGACAAAATATACATTTTCCATAACTACAGACCTGCCACTGAACAAATTTAAAAGGTCTATGCAATGGTTATGGAAAAAGCTATTAAAACATCATGATTACATTTACAATAAAGCTAAATGGAAGAGTGAAATTTTAAATGAATATTAAGAATGAAACAGGGAATGTTTATAATGTTTAATAAGGACCATGTGCTATAATAGGCTATGTTAGATTTTTACAGGCTTTACTGAAAGTTACAAAGATGTATCAGATCATTAATAACTCCTCTAATTTATGTACTAGCACCCAATATTTTATCCTCAACATGTGAGTAAAAATTGTGACTCCTTTTTAATCAGAGACTTTGCTACATTTGCTGTAAAATCTCATAGGCATGAAGAACGTACATTGATCTTAATAGAAATACACATACATTTAAAATTAACTCTCTAAAATTCTATCTTCCTGTACTGACAGCCCCAAACATTGCTGATTCTGCTGTGTTACTATATTTACTGCCAGCATTGCATAACTGTGGATAATATTTTTTATCTCTAAAAGGAGCAGTGGAGATCAAAGTTACTATTTAAACTAAATCTTATGCAATCAAACACACAAAGGAAAAGTAAGGTAAAAGATCAAGTTTACATCTATATCTTATAATTATTCTATTTTAAACTCAGATCTGTTGAATGCAACTATTGGAGTCTACCTTCTACTTCTTGGCCATATATTTCTATTAAAGTGTCATCATTACTTCTGCGTTTAGATAACTAAGAGATTCTCAGAAGTTCTAATATAGCTCTATCTTAGGGTTGCACACTGCTTGTCTAGAATGAATAGTTTGTGTGTGGGAACTAGTGTGTGAATGTACAGCAGTGGGTCCCAACGTTTTTGGCTCAACCAGAGGTGGATCAGGGGCTTCAGGGCCCCCAGGTCTCTCCACCAGTGGGCCCCCAAGCCTGGGGCTTCAGGCCCCCCCCCCTGCCAGCCTAGGGTCCTGACTCTATGCAGCGGGGCTGCGGCCAGAGGCCAGCTCAGGGAAAGGATGGGAGCAAGGAACTCGGCCTCTGGGCCGCCCTGCCCCTATTTCCCCCTACCCCCCCAGCACCAGCAGGGCAGAGGGACCCTGTTGGCTCATGATGTAATCTGCCCCTGCCAGGGCCACAGATATCATTTTTACAGCCTCTACCAGTAGCCCTCATGCCCTCCAAAAAGCAGTTTGTCTCCTTGCTTATTCATCTCCCATCTCCCTAGCTACAGCAGGGAAACAGCACTCTATTGTCCTATGCACTCCATCTGAGTCCGCAGGCAGTGGCTCCCTTTTAGAGCCAGGGTGACGGAAGATCAGCGCTCCACTCCCTCTGGCTCCAGCAAAGACTCCCAGCACCTATGGATCTAGGCAGAGTGCATTGCTGGGCTTCCTGCCGCGCCCAGGGGGAGGGGAGCACTGATCTCCTATTCCTTTGGCTGCAGTAAGGAGCCTGCACTGGTCTTCTAGCCCTGTGGAAATATGCTTCACTTGGGTCCTTAGGCAGTGGCTCCATTCTGCAGCCAGCAGGAGAGGAGCCGCAGGCCTCTTTGAGAGCCCCCAAAGGCCACTTTAGTGGGGATCCACAGGTTGGGAACAACTGGTCTACAGTATGCTGACCATATGGATCCTGTTACCATGCAATCAAAGTTGATTTACACATACTGCCCATGAACTGTTTCTCTAGACAAGCTCACAATCTATGCATCTTCTACCTTTCTGGGTGGAGACACTATGAGTAACATGACAGATGGATAGCAGTTCTGCCCTCTGATATGTGAATGCATCAATTGTTTACATCTGCAGCAGTTACCTGCATGTAGGATGGGACTGTTTTTATGTAATTAAAATGAAATTCATATTGTATAATCTTGGGAAAATCATTTAGACTGTGATTAGTTTATCATTGGTAGAATGGGGATATTTATACCTGAAGCACCTTTTAAAAACTTCAACCCTGGAATAAGAGCGCTATCGGAGGGCCCAATCCAGTTACCAGAACAGTTAGTGAAAAGACTTCCATTAACTTCAACAAGGGCTGGGTCAGGATTCAAGTGCAAAGATTCTTTACTTATTCTTATCTTCAGACAGTATATAGCTCTAGCTATGAACTTTAATTGGAAAATAACTATCTATCTATCTTATTATTATTGCTAGTATAGCACCTAGGAAGGTGGTGGAATCTCCATCTTTAGAAGTTTGCAAGGCCCGGCTTGACAAAGCTCAGGCTGGGCTGATTTAGTTGGGGTTGGTCCTGCTTTGAGCAGGGGTTGGACCAGATGACCTCCTGAGGTCCCTTCCAACCCTAATTTTTTATAAAACAAAATCTCCTGACATAACTTGACCTTAAAAGTTATTAAAATTAAAAACACAAAGGAAAACAAGAAGCCCACACCAAACAGATGTTTTACCCCAAAGATTTTTACCCTACTAGAGACTTCATGTAAGCTATTGATTGAATGTGCTCGGAGATTATTATGAAATATTCATATCATGGCAGCACTCTATCTTCTTCTATCTTACCTCTGCATTTCCAATGCCCCATCTACACAGCATCTGGACACTAATCATGCATTAGGGCATCCCATTGTAACAGAATTCACTCCATTAGTCTGCAAAATGTGTCCTCTCTCCCTGCTGAATTCTGCAGAAAGAGACAATTCTTTTGGCTGTTTTCATTGTACACAGAAATATCTTTAGTCTTTGAAATGTAGGCTAAGCCTCAAAGCTGCTGAAGTAGTGAGCATGTGATCAAATTGAGGGGAAATATGTCAATTAATGTATTTTTCTCTCCTGAAAATGTCTCAGATTAAAACCGTGGTATGACAGACATTAAAAAGGCTTCCAACCTGAATAATTGTCTCCCACACCTGTCACGACTCTACAGACTCTTCACCAATCAGATTAGCCAACCACTCAACCCGCCTCTCATTTAGACATGGTATGCCATATAAATAATACGAATTATTTTACAATACTGAAAAGAAATGAACCATTTTTTGTTTTGGCTTTGAAGCATTGCCCTGAAGAAGTCACAATGGATAAAGCTGTCTTTAAACATATACTCCCTTCTACTTTTGCAACAGGCATACTAACCTGTTCCTACTGTTGAGATCATTGAAGCTTCCTTCCCCACAAAAGAGCCAAGTTTTCTTAGGCTACAGCTGCCCTACAGAGCTTACAGGGTTGTAGCTGTCTCAGAGCACCTTTACTATTGTAGCCCTGTTTGTGAAGACTCTCCAAGCTGACAGGAGAGAGATTTCCTGTTGACTCCAGCCCCCACAAACACTGGTAGCTCCCTACTGGAACAACACTGTCCACTTGGTACTTAGGTTGGTGTAATTCACATCACTTAGGGGCGTGGCCTATTCACACCCCTGAGCAACATAATTTATACTGACAAACTGTGGCGTGTACATAGCCTAACGTTCTCTACAGCCTTGCTGAAAGTGCCCTAACTGGGCGCCTCTCACTTGTGTCTGTATTCCCTTTCTGCCTGCTCCTTTTTGGGTCTCTCTACACAGGGAAAACATAGGCATGTGGAGACTAGAATGGGAGCTCTCCTGCAGAAAGCCCTCCTCTCACCCCAAACATGTGCTCACACATGACACTCACATCCCTTAACTGCAGCCGTTCCCGATGGATAAGACATCAGTCACAACCTGCAGGGTCTTTGTGGAAGAACTTGACGCATGAAGATGCTTTGGCGCTGGGCTCTTAAACAGTGCGGGCCAGAGGAGGAGGAAAGTGAGAGCTTTTTAAAAGTCTTCACTGAATATATAAGAAGTCACCTTTCTGTCCCCTCTTCTGCAAATTGTAGGCCTGCGCCTGAGGCTTGATCCCATACAAGGATCTCAGCGCCTTCCACTCCCATTCAGTGGCTTCCTAAGACCAGCAGCACACCCACAGATTTATTACCACACAGCTGATGTCCCAAGAAGAAGAACACCACATGCTCCAGACCAATAAACCTAGTAACAGTTCCCTTTGCTCCTGTGAAGTACTGGACTCTGTTATCACAGATCAAGTTTATTTTACACACACCAACTAGTGATAGATTAAGCATGTGATTATAACCATATACATAGGAACTGTATTTGGTAATGGGTATCTGCTATTGTGGCCAGAGAACGGAACTGCATTCGCCTTGATAATGGATGATGATTGCTAAGCTATAGGTAACGCATAAAAATATATTATTGCCATTCACATTGGTAATAATACAGCAGCTTGTGACAGAAGACCATATACCGTGCTGTAAGCTATCAAGGAAAACCCTCAAGGATACTACGCAAAAGGACCCATGGCAGATTTATCTGAAAATTTCTTGGCTCTGGAGTGTTGAAGGCAGTCAAGCAGACTCTTAACATTATATTTAATACCCTTGCTTGAATTTCCATAGTAATTTCCATGGAGACTTACCTAACAAAGTAACAGGAGTCGTATTATGCTGCATTTCCCTTAGCAGCAACAAACAGAAGTAACAAGAATACAGAACTGACACATCACATACATCCCAGCTGTCCCTGGTATCTACCATTCCTTTCCCTCTCCCAAATGCTGCTATTCTTCACTTTTATCTCTTTATACCATAATCTATTTTGTAACATTAAAAAGTGCAGAGGCCCAGAGAGGGGAAGATAGGGGAGGGGAGCTGAAGAGTGTTGGAATGTATCTGTTACTGCCAGACATTATTTTAGACAAACACTGCACCAAGTCACATAAGACTGTGTCACAAAGCTCATGCGCAAAGATGCATAAATAGCTGCTGTCAATATTCACTTGCTATTACAACCAGATGAACACCCATGCATGGGATGTGTGGACAAATGTGATCTGTTCTTAGGTTGTTTCAATCCACTCTTTAAAGCACTAACACCTTCTCTCTCTCGCTCTATTTTTTTTTAAACTGGCCTTCATTGTTGCTATTCACTTAATTTTAAAATAAAAGAGGAGGTGCTGCAAAAATCTTGAGCTTCTCTTAACGTTAACAAATTGAAGAGGCTCAGCACCTTATAGGATCAGTCCCTTACTGAATAGGACACACACTGACTTTATTATGATTAAATTTTCAAAGAATCTGCATTCTTAGGTTAAAAAAAAAGATACACTACTGGTCTAGTACTATGCTCTTCAGAGAGAGAGAGATGAGGAGTGAAGCTAGCAGTAAAACACAAAAGGCATTTCCCCTGCACTTGGTGCTATTCAGGGAGCCTGCAGAAATCCTTCACTATTCAGGCAGCCTGGGATAAGAAGGGAGAGCAAAGTGTGGGAGCCACCATTCTCCATGGAATACTCCCCGCTCAACCAGCCAGATGAGTTAGTACTTGTCCTGATGGGTTGACCAAGGGCAGCCTGAATCTGGGTGGCACAATGCAGCTAAAGGGCAAAAGAAAGCAGAGCTTCATCATGGGCTTGAAGTTGCCAATCTGTGTGGTTTAGAGGATGTGCTTCCTTTCCACTCTCCAGCAACACTTCTCCTTTCAGTGAAGTGTTTGTCTGGAATTTTGTAAAGGGAACTGTAAAGTGTCCTGGGTCTTCGGCTTCTCTGCCGTGAGCTGTATTGTGGTTGAAAAACGGGTTGAATTATTCCTTGTGCATAGTACTTGTGAGCTTAGCCCATTTCTCTTTTTACAGATCATTCATCAGTTGATTTCCAGTTTTTACTGGTTTATTAACCTATAAAAATATCTTCTTAGTAATTTAATTGTCAGCGGTGCTTGCACTCAGGACTTTCTCTTCTCATGTAACAGCTTTTGGAAATACAAAGATCTCTGAAGAGGCGCTAGAAGCAGCATTGAATAAGGCGAAGAATAGAAAAGCAGCTGTTGTAGATGAAATAACTGTTGATATGATCAAGGCAGTCAGAGATACTGGAGTAAAGTAGCTTCTTAGATTATTATGTGTTTGCAAAGATCAAGCAAGGATTTCTGGTGATGACTGGAGAATGGGTTTGATTGTGCCTCTCTTGAACAGTAAGTGTAAAACAATAATTTGAACACTTATCAGGGCATGACCCTGTTAACTCAGCCTCTTAATGTCCCTGAGAAAATTTTACAGGCAAGAATGAGGTGCAAGGTGAAGGAAAATATAGGAGAAAGACAAGAGGGCTGTAAGAAGGGAAAGAGTAATATAGATGCAATATTTGCAATAAGACAGAAGTTGAAAAAATGATACACGGAGGGTGTAACTGCTATGTAGCATTTGTTGATCCTGAGAAAGCGTATGACTTAATTCTACAATAGTTGGTGTTTAGAGCATTGAGACAGATGGGAAGGGTCCTGCAAAAAGTGGAAATGACAGAGGAGCTGAACCGAGGGTCAAGAGATAAAGTGGTAACATTACAAGGAATTCAGAGAGTTTTGAGGTGACTGTGGAATTGAGACAAGGTAGTGTGGTGTCTCTTCATCCTGGTTATGGAATTAATTATAGTTATGGAGAGCCAAGCCTGTAGAGACACAGAAAAAAGGAATGTATGTTGATAATCTGGCTCTTTTGTTGCCAGCAAAAAGTAATTGGTAATTATGGTATCAGAGTTTGAAGATAATGAAGGTGTCAGGAAGTTAAGTAAACTGAAAAAAAGGGTATGCTGCATGTGTTTGCTCCTGTCTGCTCTATGGTTTGGAAATGGTAGGCCTTGTGGAGATGGATAAAAAGATGGCACAGGTAGTAGAAAATAATGTAATGAAGAAGATGGCAAGTCAGTGGAGGGTAGACAGTGAGTACATGGAAGAAATCAGGGCACATGGAAGATCAGCTTGGGAATCTCAGTGACAGGCTACAGAGAGCACTTTGAGTTGTCATGGACTTGCTAAAAATGGGAGAGGAATGATCAGCAAAGAAAAGGAGGAAGAAGACAGCAAGAAGCAATGTAGAAGATTGAGGATACAATGGAAAGACTCTGTCAAGAGAAGCTTGAAGAGAAAAGGACTGGAACTCCAAGACCTATGAATTTGTGCCAGAGACTAGAAGCCGTGTTGAAGAACCAGGAACATCTCTGACCTCACGTAAATGGGAAAAGGAATTGAGAAGTGAAGGGAAGTGATCTGCTTAATAATTCAGAGAAACCAAATTTAAAACCATGAATTTATGCACTTATTCTTCACTTTGCTATGCACCAACCATGGTATGTGACTGGTCACTAAATCACATGCTAGGGTTTCCTCACATTAATAGGACAACAAATTAAAATAACACATTTTCAGAAGAAGAATTATTTGTGCTAAAGTTTATAAAATCTTTCAGAATTTGTGAATATTTTCACAGATACTTAGCAGCCATCTGAATATTTGCAACTAAAAAATAATATGAGCCTACAACAGCAGTAGAGAAAATTTACTACTTTTAGCCTAAAAAAAGTGAGATTTATGTAAAAGGATCTGATGTGACTCTCAATAAGTAAAATGTCAGAAGACTTTTGGTGTTGGATATAATGTATATTCTAATAAGGAATGCAGCACTTACACCACATATTAAAAAAATAATTGCTACCTGACAGCTTCAAGTGGTGAAACAAAGAACTTACATAACTAGAAAGTTTGGAATGTACTTTAATGTAATAAAAATTCTGAGCTGAAGCCCCATGTAATAGGAAATATTTATAATAAAGATCTGAATAAATATCATAGGCACCAGCCCTGCAAAAATGTATGCACATGCTTACATTTATCCCCCAAGTAGTTCCTTTGATGTCAATAGGACTACTCATGTGAATATGTTTACAGTAATAAGTGATAGAAGAGATGCTCTATCATAATATATGTATATATATATCTGTATCATATATACACAGATATTACATGTGCATGCACACACACACACTTTTCTGAAAAATGTGTTTCTGCATTTAAACCTATCTTTCCCCACTTCTAATAATTTCAATATACAAATTAACTATGTTTTCTTCAAGGAACTAAAACAGTATAAGAACTGTGGTATTACACGAATTTCAGTCAATAATCAGTTTGACCCACCCCTATCTCTGCTTTTCAGCACCTCTAAAATGGTTAAATATTTGACAGTTGTTCAATAATTGACCTGGCTTATCTCCTACAAACAGATTGCTGTCCTAGTTGCTATAGCAACTACAAACATTAACGATTACCCCAACATGCCATTGGGGATTTTGACATGTTCTTAACTTAAAGTTCCCTCAGGGAGAAAAATCATCAGTAGCCTCCACCTATGACAGAATGGAAAATATTACAAGTCTGAAAATCCCAATATTGTATTTATTATAGCTAAATACATACACCTATTTTAAAAATTTCTCCTGGGTAGCAGATTTTTTTCCCCTGCCAGTTTAGCACGCAGGCAGATGGGTCTTGTAGTAAACTATATGGATAATTACTGTGTGATAAATATAGGACTGATAGGTACTAATAAAATTCAGGGCAATGGATCCCTTAGTGGCCCAGAAAAGGCATCCACTCTCAGGCTGCAAGGTCCCCATCTGTTGACTCTCTTGGGTGGAGACCCACATCCCCCTTCCCACTGACTGGGGCACTCCCAAGCTGCACAGTTCCCAGCCTTCGCTGTTTATTTCTCAGCACAGCCAGGCTGCCCAAAGACCCCTGCTTGCTTTCCTTTTAGCGAGAGATACCAGGCATAAAGGCTGCAAATATAAATTACCACACAGGTTTCCTATGTAAGTCTACTTTATTCTTAAGGTTAAGCATTGCAGAAAAAACATATTAAAACAATAAAAGAACCTATATACATGCTAATATATTTACCAGAGTTAACCCCAACCCTAACATGGATTCTGACAGGATAAGTCTTCCAATCCCCACCTGAGAGAGATCTTTTGGGATACCATTTCATTACAGCTTCAGCTCAGGACAAGCGCACACACAACATGCTCAGTGCGTTGTTTCTACAGCCCAGAGGTTCTTTAATCTGGGCTTTTTTAGAAACAGGCAATTATTACACAATGGGTCTCTCTCCTCTGAGTGTACCTTCCAAAAGTTGGCTTCCAAGAGGAGAACTTGCATTCCCCTCACCCCAAGATTCTTCCTCGTAAACCACATACATATTGCTCCAAAAAGAATTTGGGCGTTCCTACTGCCAGCCAGAGACAGAATTAATCTCATCTGCCTGATAGACCAATTCCATGCAATCTCACAGTAGTACATAAACATTTGACTTTCTAATACAACAAACTCCAAAGATGTTAAACTTCATTCACTAATGTTTAACTTAATTCCATAAGGTTCATTCAGAATAATACAGTATATTGTCAGTCTGTCACAGGTCCATGGACCTACAAAACCAGAAGTCACACTAAGATTGACACAATTATGTTTTTTTGTCTGACTCTGGTCACAAACATTAATTGCCTTAGTTTTACTCAGAACTTGGACTAAGTTTGTTTGAAAAAAAAATCAACCTTTTTTTTTTTTTTAAGATTTAGGAAGGTTTTGGTGATCCAGCCCCAGAGTTTGGATTATAATAAAACTTGAAAACGACTGAGTTTACAGGTACACTTTATTTTGTGGGGACTGTACAGTGTTATGCAACATCCAGCCATATCTACAAAACCAGCATGGGGCACTCAAGAGTGGGCCAAACTTATATGTGCAATTACGTCCTTTGTCTAGATGAAAAATACTTGGTGTCTTATGCAAGCCAAGATGGTTTCACAGCCTGTCAGACTATGCCTGGGGCCATATGGTACTCTGTTTTTAATCTTAATTTCCCCATTGATTTTAGTGGGAACTTTTCCTTAAAAGAATAATAGCATTATACGCTCTATAGAGTGACATAGAAAGAAACCACTCACCCCATTCTGCCAAGCAGAGATAAGGTGTCTCAATGGTAGATCTTGTCCGTAGCAAATAGGAAAGGAGAGAGGAAGACTAAAGATAGGACAAACAAACCAATCTGAACCATTGCTGCAGTTACCCATGGCCTGAAGTCAAAGGAGAGTCCAGATGCTTCAAGTTAGTTATGCACTTAAGTGATATTAGAATTGATTTATAACTCTAGAGTATTTTTCCCTTTACATAATTCAGCCATTACTTATATTTCCCAAGGTTATCACATATACTAATAAAATATCACGTTAAAGAGTGATTCACAGATTTACGCCATCAGTTTGTTTTCTGTTAGCCTAAAACCCTTCTTTTATATGCTCACTTGAGCTGAGCTAAGGCCCTTGTGTTTGTTTTAAAACATATTTCAATGTGACCTAGCTAATCCTTTAATACCAGACTTTCTCTCCCTTTGATCAGCCTCTTATTGTAGCTATAAGAGATTAGATCAAACCTTTAAAAGGAAGTTGCTTGTGGAGAATTTTCTTACTGAAGCGTTTTAATATCAACTCCAAGGTTGAAATATTTAGCAAAATAGCATGGCTGAGATGTCCTTTTTTAGGAAATGGCAGACTACCAAAAATATTTGGCATTTATGTAGATATTGCACTATATGATGCTACTGTAACATGCATGGTAAAAATAATATATAGATGAGCTGGAAGTAATTGCTGCAAGTAATGTAGGGAGTTTACCAAGGTGCATTGTTTTCGGAAAACGCCCTTCACTGGGACTAAAATGTTATTTTTAATTTTACTTACTTAATTATTTTAAGTTGGACAGTTCTTTGTTTTTGTTTTTTTAAGTCAGGGAAATGATCTCATGTTTATACAGCATTAAGGTTACACATATATACACACACACAGAGGAAATGCAAAAGGTAGGATTTTAACCGTAACATGATCTGGATCATGGGGTTTTTTTTAACTGAAGGTCAAAATTTGCCATCAATCATCTTATTCCACATGGCATAAGATCAGAGGCGGCTTTTGGCTATTGGGGGTCCTAGGCAAAGGCCCATTGCGGGGCCCCTATAGGCCCCGTGAGGGCCCCCTATAGGCCCACAGGGGCCCCCCCTCTGTGGCCGAGCTCCCCCTCACCATCCCAGCACCCCCTTCCAGCCCCAGCTCCCTCCCATGCAGCCCCAGACCCCTGAGCCAGCTCCTCCTCCTGTTGCCAACCAAGGCAGATGCGACTTTTGGGGTAGGCGAAGCAGACGATGGGGCCCTAGGCATGGGCCTGCTTCGCCTACCCCAAAAGCCGCCTCTGGATAAGATACTACTTCTATATGAATAAGCAACTGTACAGTCAGCTCTGTTAACTTCAACGGGACTCAGCAAGGGCATGGAGATCTGATTGCAAGATTGGAGATGCACCAGTGTAGTGTTTTGCATATATAATATTTGGGTTCAAGTACACAGACAACTGTCTCACTTGTGTGCTTCGTGTTCGCTAAGGGTGTGAAGGTTGTTCAGAGTCAGCCGTTTTTAACGTCTCTGTGGGAGACTGCCAAGCAAAGTATGAATTATTATTGGGAGTGGGGTAGACTCAGGTCTTTAATGTAGTGTATCTAGACCACTAAATGCTAATAACTTAACATAACAATTAGGTTGCATAAGCATTTACTCAGAGGTGAAAGGTTTCAGCCTTTAGCGGTCTCTGTTCAATCTTCAATATAGACTCCCATTTATCCAGGTAGTTAAGCACGTATAACTTTAAGAATTTTTTTTTTTAAAAACCGGTAATGAGCAATCACTGAGAAATTTTAAAAAATCCATTACTGTCTTGTTCCTTATTATGTCAATATTGTCCAGGATCTTTACCTGGGAGACGAATCTGTTACATTTTAGTTTTTATGAATGCAGCATGAGTTACATATGCCAGATGTCTCTTCCCTTGCTGTCTCTCTTGTAACAGCCCAACTGGCATATAAAGGTGAAATAGTAGGTGTTTGGTAGGAAACTTGCTGTTTTCAAAGATTTAGCCAGTTATTAACAAGAAAAGTTACTGGGTTGTTACGGCACATGTATTACAGTTTCAAACTTGAATACAGATCCCTGGGGAAGCTGCACTGACAGATATGCTGTGAGTGGGCAGCCACTCCGTAGGAGATCATTAGTCTGCATGAAGAGTTACAGCTCCTAAGTGGCTAAAGGGTAAAAATCTAAAGGAAACACACAAATTATCCCTAGTGGAGCTACCGTACCAAAACATTATGTGTATTAAAGATGCACAGGTGTACGGCAGCAAGAGGAAACTGTAAGCTAATTTACTCCCTCTTTTCATAAATAGAAACTCTTAAATCCTCAGATGGTATAAATCAGTGGAGCTCCATTGAAGTAAAAGGTGCTAAATCAATTTCCACCAACTGGGTCCAAATGTCTGAGCTAAATTCTACTCTCAGTTATGATCCACGCCTGCAGCTCTAGTTCAGAAAAGTTGTCTCCTCTGCAATCAATGGGACTACTTACTTGGATAAGGGTTGTAAGATAAAGTAGTTAAAGGAGTGTTGCTCCAAAATGAACTGGATTTACACTAGTGTGACCGAGAACAAAGTTTTCCAATTTCTTAGAATTCCTGATTAAAACAAAACAAAACAATAACAAAATAATCTTAACTGTAATGTTGTCAGAATCAAACAGGTGATGGAACAATAAAATGCTTAAGGATACATCTCTGATGCAACGTTTAAATAAGAAGTTCCGAAAACAAAAAGATTTAATCTGTGTCCCTCCCACCTTTCAATACATTGATAAACAGGTACAGACACTGTTTTTAAGCAAGGATTATGGAGGATTAATTTTAATCTCATCCATTTCTATCTCCTGAGAAGCTTCTTACTTCCTGATCTTAATAATTTAAACAGTGGCTATGGCAGCCTATTAAAAATAAATGATGGACTATACTTTAAATGGAAGTTACAACTTTCAACCCATTCTAATTTAAATTGGAGTAGAGTTTTATATGAGTAATTTTAAGTTTCAAGAAACCTGTTTTGCATATCAGGAAACTTCTTCACCAAGCTGAATCAGACAGAATAGAATTATGCTTAATTGCAAAGTTTCCTAACCCGGTAACATCATATTTAATTTAGCAATGGCTTCTTTTTCTGAAATGATTTTTATTGATTTTCATAAAGGAACAGACAACGAAAAGTACAAAATGTAAATGATTTATAGCTTGTATGTGTTTCCAAATATTGCCCTGATGCATATGTTGTGGGACCATTTAGCAACGGATTCCTGATTCATTGTTTGCAGGCTATCTGTAATACAGCATATAGTAAGCCACCTTACACTAATTTTGTTCTGTTGATAAGTGATTTGTGTTTGGGTGCACAGGATTTCAACACAAACTTCAATGTATCTATACTAATTCACATCAGCGGAGGATCTGGCTCCAAATTCATACTGCAGTGTTCAGGGTTTGCAGCAGCGATTTTTGGGTTCTCTGCCTGCAACATGCCATTTGATGGCTTCCGAGTCAAACAGGGTGTCCACCAGGATAGATAAGCATCTTCTTTATTATTAATTATTTGTATTATCACACACCTAGGAATATCGTTACTAATTTTGATTTAAGCAGTTGGACAAAATATAGGATCTTGAGGGTTGTTTCTGGGGGGAGGAAATTCATGTTGGGTCAAATCTTGTTTTTTATTACAAAGAATGAAAACAAAGTCCTGATTCCTTAAACACAGTTGGAATTGGAGGAGACAGTTTCTTTGTTCACAGTTTCAAGCCCCTTTCCAGCCAGGGTTTAGCGCAAAGTTCTTTTGTTTTTTTCTCAGGGGCATGCTACCAGTTCTTCTGCATCTGTGTCTGGTGCCTTCTCTGTCTCTTTCAATGGTGGTTCCAGCTGCCGCTTCAAACTCTCACATACAGCCTCAACAAAAGATATCCAGCAAAAAGTGAAGCTCAGCCTCTGACCATCCCTGCATGTCCTAAATTTTGGGCAGTCTCTCCTACTTTTTCAGCTAGCTACTGTGCAAAGGAGCCTGATTGTTTCTTACATTTATTCTGAATGAAGGTTGGGGTTATGTCCACTAGCTTCCAGGAGGTGTAACCCAGCATAACAATATTGCTGGCTCTATGTGTTCTTCAAATTATGTGTCAAGTGGGCCACTTGCCACAAGATACTCCCTTGTCCTTGTGTAGAGCTCCCAACCCATTTGGTTAGGGATTATTTAGCTATTTCATCTTCTATTTTGTTTTTCCCTTACTGCACATTTCATGCACCTCAGTAAACATGTGTCTTAGTGACACAGATGAAAGTTCACCATTAGAGATCACAAATGTTTCAAAGGCGAGGCTATCTCATTAGTGCTAATTCATGTAGTTTTATTGTAGAAGTTGGGTGGGTTAGAGGTGCTGTTGTTATCCCTTGTGGTATATTGGAGCTTGGACAGTTTGTTGTCTTTTTTCCTCTGTAGGGAAGCAAAGTGTGTGTTGTAGATGGATTTTCTCTTTTTAGTGAAGTCCACCCAGAGTGAAGAATGTGCTGGATGATGGTTTTGTAGAAGAGATTCCAGTGTGGAGACTTCATTTCTAATTTTTTTCTGTTTGCTGTACAGGATGCTGATAAGGTGATTTCTTAATTTCTGAGAGAGTTTATGGCACAATCTCTCACTGTAGTCTGTGTAATATGTCGATTATAATGGGTTCTTTACCTTCAGTCCATTAGGTATAATGTCCAGTTGCTTGCATTTGGAAAGGAAGATGATGTCTGTCTGGATCTGTGCAAGTTGTTTCATGAAGTTGATGGATTTCCACTTCAAACGGCTGTATTCAGTGCCCTCCACGTAGTCAAATTCCAAAGGGGTAGCCGTGTTACACGTGTAACATGGCTACCCCTTTGGAATTTGACTTCATGTAGTTTTAGTGAGAGTTGCTTTTCCCCCCCAGGCACCAAGCAATAACCATCCAGGTCACATTTTCATTCCAACCTTCCCCACAATCTGTGATGGATTTTTCACAGATTCAGCCATTTGACAACTAGTTTACCTAGTGCATCAAGTCTGTCTATTAACTTGACTGAACACAATGGTGTGATTTTTTAGCATAGTTTTAATATTAAACTCATGTCATTGATGCAGACTGCTTGGTTTTTTCCTGTTCTACATGGGTCAATTCTAATGACTTTTCTCATTGCAAAGTCCTTTTTTTGGACATATATCGCTTTTTTTCCTACATAAAAAATGCCCTTTCATTGGATGAGATGAGAGCCACAAAAATAGAAAAGGCATGACATCCTGTGTTCCTCACCATGTAAACAATGGAAATAAACAGTTCTAATCCTTACCAATACATGAAAAAATAGCATTTTTTCTTGATGCAGCATCACATTCTTCTATGGGAACAAAACAAAACAAAACATGGTTTTGTTCAAGTCACGATGAACCGTGGGTGGCCTATTCTCCCATTGCCTTACATGTTGACAAATTTCAGAGGGGTAGCCGTGTCAGTCTAGTTGAGCAAAAGAAACAAGGAGTCCTGTAGCACTTTTAAAGACAAACAAATTTAGTTCTTGCATGAGCTTTCATGGGAGAAAATACCACTTCATCAGATGCTTGAAGATGGAGAGCTTAGATAATGGGAGGGAAATAAATGCAGGGAAGTGTAAGTCATAGGATCAGGTCAGACTGTTACAGCAAATCAAAGCAGTTGTTTAGATTTAAACAGTGTTGAACAGCATATTAGAGTGAAGGGAGGTAAAAAAAAAAAGAAGGCAAAAATCAACTGTTGTAATAAGAAAACCAACTGAAATCTCTATTTAACCCTAAGACAACGGTGTCAAATCTGCATATGAATTCCTACTCTGCGGTTTCTCTTTGGAGCTTTGATTCATAATCCATTTGCTTAAGTACGGCAATTAACCTATCATCAATGGAGCGAGCAGGGAGATTGAAGTGTTCCCCTATTGTTTTTTTAACATTGCATTCAAGCCTTGGGGGGATGGCAGTGCTGTGAGGCACCAAATGAAGCCCAGCACAGCATGCAACCGGCACAAGGTTCGTTTCCCTAAGCTACCTGGAACCTGCCTATGGAGCCCTACTGCCTCCGTTGCTCAATGTCGCCCAACCTCGGACAGCACTTTCCAGGAGTGTTTGCCAGAAGCCTGGGCACACCACCACCTCCTGCTCCAGGACCATTAGGAGCAGGTAGTAGTTAATCTGGCAGACGGGCTGTGCCAGGAAATCTAGGATGAAAGCAGAAGACCCTGAGCAGAAGTATCTCTCTCCATTGGTGTTCTCCTCACCTCCCAGACCAATACAGACTGGGGTATGACACAGCCTGCGGGCAAGGCCAGCCCTGGCCCTGGTCGTGGACCCAGCTCCCTCCCCATAGGGTGCTCCTCCAGGCACTCTGGGGCTCCTGCAGCTCATCTCCAGAGCAGACCTTCTCCAGCTGCAAGTTGTAACACCTACCCCCTCACATCTTCAGCCACTCCCCTGCCTGGGAGCCACCCCCTCTCCTGAACAGGGATAACATGAAGCTATTCATAAATGGGGAGTGGAGCCCTACCAGTGTGCGCTTGCCCCTCATCCTGCTCCAGTACCCGGGCACCAGCACCTTCGTGATCACGGCATGCCCACTGACCATGATGACCTGGGCAGTCACCCACATTGCCACCTCTATGGCCCTCCTGCATGTTTCCCCAAACCACGACAACCTGTTCTGAGGACTTTTCTGCAGAGCTTTGTTGCTGTAATCAGCAGTGTTTTCTGAAAACAGGGCTGGCAGCTGCACTTCACTACCTACCATATCGCATGAAAGGCTGAGATTGAGATCACATCAAAATTGCCATCTCTCCTGCCAAACGCTAAAATTTAGTTAGTTCTACTTGATTAAGCTGTGCAACAGAACTCCAAGTTTTCCCAGCTATTGAGAAAGGCAGGAGAAAACAGAAAAAAAAAAAAGAGAGAGACCCCCTTTAGCAGATCATCCATTATGTGAAAAAGATGTGAAAATAATTCCCTGTCAACATATCAGCTCAAAGGCACAGACCATGCAAGTGCAATTCCATCAAAAGTAATGGCCTGAGATAGTTAAGACTTATTTTAACAGGTTGATCTTTAATAACTGCCTTCCCCTTGGGAAGATGGAAACATGCAAGTGGATCTTTGTAACATATATGCATAATTCAGAAGAACAAGGGGTCAACTCATTTTCCTTTAAATTTTGTTTTTCCTAAAAGAGCCCTACGTATCATGATCAACATTTTTAAAATTGGGTATCTAAATTTAGGCTCCTAGATGGAAAGTAAATGACTAGATATGAATATGGGAGCCTAATCTAAAACATCCAGATCTGAAGATGTTGGTGTATCTTTCTATTTTAATTAGTAAAATGAACACATTTTATAGTTCGAACAGAATAAGGTAGAAGAAAAACAGCTGAATTCTGCCATTGTTCAGACGATGCAGAACATGCTATCAAATGATCAGTTCTAGCCCATGGTTTTGTGGTGCACTAAAATTCCCCAGAGATTCCTGATACAAATTTAGAATGATATTTTTAAAGTCTCTTTTAGGGAAAAATACTGTAACATTTAACTGAGAATACCAGGCCAGATCCTCTGGTTGGTGTAAATCAGCATAGCTCCACTGAAGCCATCTGAGAATCTGGTATAATTTTTAAAGCCACAATGGTATGGGAAGGATAGAACTGTGCTAGTTTCTGATTCAGGACACCTGGGTTCAATTTGCAGTTCTGCCACAGACTTCCTTAGTGATCTTGGGTACATCACTTAATTGTTATGTGCCTCATTTCTCCATGTATAAAATGGGCATAACAACATTTCGGTACCTTACCTGGGTGTTGTGAGAATAAATACATTAAAGATTGTGAAGTACTATGGTGATGGGAAACCATATCAGTAAAACAGATAGAAGACTACCTACACCAATTATGCTCATGCGATAAATAAATCTGTTAGTCTTTAAAAGTGCCACAGGACTCTGTTGCTTTTCTGCAATAGAATAACACAGCTCGCCCTTTGAAACTTGACTACACCAATTATGGAATTTGTTGTTAAATTCTACTGCTGGAGCAAAGTAATGTTTGTCACACCCCCTATCCTATTATTCCATGGAAGCGGTTCCGAACCTGTGGCCCGAGGGAGGGCTTTCAAAACGGTTCGCAGCTCCCCTCTCACTGGCTGCAGAAAGGAGTCACTGCCTAAAGACACAGGCAGAGTGCATTGCCTCAAGGCTAAAAGACCAATGAAGGCTCCTTCTTGCTGCAGCCAAAGGGACAAGTGATCAGCACTCCCCTCGCTCTGGCTGTAGCAGAACAGCAAAGTGCTCCAACTGGATCCCTAGGTGCTAGGGTCCCTGCTGGAGCCATAAGGAGGGGAGCACTGATCTCCCACACTCCTGGCTGCTAAAGGGACCCAGGGACCCAGGCATGGGGCTACAAGACATATGTGATTTCCCTACCACAGCTAGAGACATGCTGAACTCCTTCCATCTGGCTGCAGAGAGGTGAGGAAGGGGGACTGCTGGTGGAGACTGGTGGCCCTTCAGGATATTCAAAATTATATCTGTGGCCCTCGAGCCAAAAAGATTGGGAATCACTGTTCTATGGAAGGTTTCCAGGAGGATAGGGAACAGGCTTATGTGGTTCCTGTTATCTAGAGACATGGAGGTGAGCAAATGAAACAAAACCAGAGAAGAAAAACTTTAAAAGAAAAAAGGGAGGAAGAGAATGACTCGTGGCTGAACGACTGTCTCCTCAACAGCTCCTAGCGGGAGCTGCCTACAAGCTCTTTGAGGCAGGGATTGTCTTTGTTCTGTGTTTATACAGCACCAAGCACAACAGGATGCTGATCTGCAACTGGGGCTATGAGGAGCTACTGCAACACATATCATTATAGGTGGGGCTCGACTTCTTAGGATAAGATCCTGTTTTCAATTGCTTATAACTTTACCAGACTTTAATTGTTTGTGCTGAAATTTTCCACGCCAGGTGTCTGCCTTGGATTCAAACTTTCTGGAAAATGTTCAGCTGCTTCTGAGAATGAGGCAAGGGAAAATTATGTTTTCAGTGTTAAAAAAACCCGCTGCTATCCTTTCTTTCGGAAAGCGTTAGCGGCCGTATGCTTTGGAGCAGGGACTTGAAACTGGGCATATGAGTGACCTTGGTGCCAGGGATGCGGAGCTTGCCATCCTCATGAAAATCCATCCAGATCTGGTAAAGTTATATAAGCCGTGGCCAAAAAAAGTAAAAAAATCACAATTTGCACATGCTCAGTAGAGACTTTCTAGAGCATAACAGCTAAAAGACTGTTTAAGTGACTTGACTGGCACCACACAGGAAATTTGTGGCAAAGGCAGCGAGAGAATCCAGTTTTCCAGGGCATCATTCAACTCCCTTAACCATGAGATTTTCTTTTACCTTCCTGCAGTATCCTGTTTCATTCATTATACAACTTTCAACTTCTGCAGCAAATGATGTAGGGGTCTTTCACACAACAGCCTCCCTTACTACACAAGCTCTGGGTTTACTAATCCTGTGTAGGGAACGAGGCTGGGGTCCTGTGGAAAAAGTTGTACATGGTTATGCAATTAAAGATAGTATCATAATGCATACACACAAGGGGGCATAATTAAGGTTGCACGGTCAACTTGAATTTTGGCATTTCCTAATTTTTGAGTGCTTGACTTTGCAATCTTAATCATTGTTAATACAATTCTTTTGCATGCAGTAAATAACAACAACAACTAACTCTTCTCTGCCAGGGTTTAATGCTGGAAGGGACATAATTACTTTCTGCAATAGGATTCCCTTGGTGTATTGAAGGGATCTTGCTAGCAAAATTAATCAGAACTGATGCTTTGGGGTGTATTTAAACTCCACACAGTCATTTCCTCAAGGAAATGAAGAATAGAAAGATACAGGTGGGGCGGCCAATGGCAGATCTGATTTTTGCAGATGTGTGCTTCCAGGAAAGGAGTCACCCCAAAACAGATCAGGTCAGAGGAACAGGGGTGTAATTTACATCCCCCCTGGCTCATTGATGTTTGCAAGTTGCATAGATTTTCCTGGGCCCTCTCCCCCACTCCTGAGGGTTTTACTACAAACGTGTGTCCTATTGTGCCTGCAGATAATATGTTCTACAGGCTGCCAGAGCTACAAAAAGAGGTTTCTAGTGTTCTGTAAACCAATGCAATTAAACCTGCTCAGATTTAAACAGTACAATGTCACAGTTTAATCTATGGACTCATAATGAAATACAGCGATACTGTTAGCAAGTATTCAAAAATTAAATTACTATTTATACAGTAGGTAACCCAGCACACAACAACAACATAAATCAGGTAAATGTCACAGTTAAATGTCCTAGTTTCCATAAATGCAAAGACTAAAGTACCAGCACTGATTTGACATGAGTTAGGGAAAAGATATTAAATGTGGAGATTTGCACTGGAATTCATTTAAAGGGAAATAATTCCTGAAATATTCTCAAAGGGGTGTCATCCCCTATGGATTGTACAAATCTTCAGATAGTATTGATCTAACAGTACTTTGTAAATGTAAAGCACAATAAGTATTAGTTTTGCTACATCCAAACCATAGGCCCGTGTGACTTGCTCTACCTCAAAACAGCATGCCGTAACCCCCATATTCATCATTTATATATGGCTGTGCTATTTCATACAAAGCATGCCGTGTAAGATACCATTTGAAAGGTTAGGATCTACTGAAACTCAATGTTCTCTCAAAATAGCTATATCATTAGGGTGTATGAAAGTTATGTGATTTTGCTATATGGTTTTTACTGAAATACATGGTGAGTTTGGGAGACTCTGGCTCTCCAGTGACACCCTTGCCCAAACAGATGTTAAACACCAAAACAAGCCATTGACAAGCAGGGAATTATAATCAAGAGATTTATTCTTCTGTAACAGATGGTTATGCAGGAACCACACAAAGATGATTGCTCAACTCTGACTCAGCAGGGCCCATCAGGACATGCCTGGATCAGTATCTTTCCTGGGACACGAACTGAGGATATAAAATAAGGGACAGTGGCATCGTGAGTCCTCCTGTGGCCACCCCCACCTTTGCTGAAGGCTACAAAAATGCTGGGAAGACAAAGACTTTGAACTGAGCAGTTCGGTACCAGGCTGATAAGGAAGTTCAGCCTGTGTATTCAGAAGTATAACCTAGCTGCTGCAACCAGTGGGGTGAGAAAAGCTGTTTGATTCAAAGCTGGCTTAGTCATAAATCTTAGGATTTAGATTGCAATTTTGTTTTTATTTCTTAGGTAACTAACTCTATGCCTATCAGTTATAATCACTTAAAATCTATCTGTAGTTAATCAACTTATTTTAATGTTTTATATTTTACTAGTGAGTTTGTCTAAAGTGTTTGAGGAATCTGCTTAGATTCCAAAGGCTGGTGCATGGCTATTGTCCTTAGATGAGCTTGCATTATTCAAGAGACAGTCTTGAGCAGTGTAAGATGGGTACATTTTGGGGGATTCAAGGCTGGGAACTGGGGGGATTTGCTGGTGTTACACCTTCTGTGAAGGAATATACGAATGTATGGTTCATGAGTGGCTTAGAGAGCATTCATGCAACTTAGTTGGTAGATTTCTGTATGTTGGTGGCTGAGGGATAACAGTATTTGGAGGGGTTGGCTTCTTGTCACGAGCAGAATATAGTGAGAGGGAGCCCAGGCTGGTGAGTTAAGAGATCAAAGCAGTCCCAGCCTTCCAGGTTATATTCCGGGGATCCCATCACAGACCCCAAAGAATGAGGAAAACCCACAACTTGCCTCCTCAGGAAAGCGACCCAAACTTGTTGAGATCCTTCATATTTCTTAAAACTGCCATTAGTGTGTTAATGTGCTTAGTAAGAGACTAGGATTTTTTGTTACTGGCTGGTTAATTTTATGGTCTCACACACAGGCTGCAATCAGGACACAATTTTGATAGGTGCTGTGAAAGCCGAGGTAGATATAGTCTTTTGTTTTAAGTGTTTAGAATGTAAGAAGACTGAAGCTGTTACTGCACCTGCTCATCCTGGTCTTTCCCCTAGAGCGTATTCCACAGAATGGAAATTACTGGCTGCATCGCCATTGTTAATGTCTCTCTTGATAAAGGACTTCTTTAGCAATAACCATGGATCTAGGTATGGTGGTGTGAATGAAGGAATTGTCCCTCTGCAGCATGGGGGATGGGTCACTTGCGGGTAGATTCTCTGTATCTTGAAGTCTTTAAACCATGATTTGAGGACTTCAATAACTCAGTCATAGGTTAGAGACCTATTACAGGAATGGGTGAATGAGGTTCTGTGTCCTACATTGTGCAGGAGGTCATAAATGACTAATTGATCATAATGGTCCCTTCTGACCTTAGAGTCTATGAGTTTATTAGCAATTGATTTTTTAACTGGGAAGCATTGGGAAGGTATACATGAACGTGATGGGATAAATGACTAAGGAACAGATGATGACTTGGGTAGCTTTTTATTATTCTTAGTTTTACTACTTACCTATTTGCTACTTGCTTAATACGTATGAGTGAATAAATAGGAAGGAGAAAAAAGTGAACTTCTAAAAGACAGGGTCTCGTAAATAGAGCAAGCCAGCTTTCCTCTGTCCATCTATCTAATTTTTCAAGAACTGAACATCTGGCAGTGGAAAATGTTTGATTTACATACATTCCTGCCTTTACTCCTCAGCTCTAAATAGGTGTCTATTTCCACATTTTCAGTGCTCAGCCAGCATTTCATCATTTCAGCATGCTGCATCATTATGCTGCTTAACACAATGTAACACTATGATGCACTCACCTGACAAAATGCTGGCTCCCTGTTGAAAATGTATCCTAAGAAATACACATTTCTTCTTCAGCTGGAGAAAAATAAAGGCTAGACGCATACAGCGAACTTCCAGCTGGTATTAAAAAAAGAATTGTTGTGATGCATCTTGCATTGGAAAGTCCAAATTATTATGTATGAACTGTATTTGGTCCACGTTATGGAGCTGAAAATACTTGTTAATCATTTCTCTCTTTTAGGAGAAATTACTGCAAGTCTTTTAATAGAAGAACTTAGGGTTTTTTTTAAAGCATCTGTAAGGTGGTAAATGGCTCAAAACTCAATTAGAATAAGAAATCAACATATTTTTCCTTTTGCTGCCATTCCTTTCCCAAAGTTCTATTTACATACATACAGTGAACTATAACTGAGAAGAATGAGGGTGGGGGAAGGAAGAAAAGAAATGGAAATATTGTGTATTACAAAAAAATGTTATGAAGCATCCATAGCTTTTCTTAACGATAAAACCAAGGCAAAAAAACCTGTTCTGCTGCCATATATCTACTACTTTCATCCTGCTTGACTTTTTAAGCTGAGAAGGAGTGGACTGGGTCAATATGTGACCGAGTTAGTGATCTCCAAAGTATAAGTGATGAGGATGTGCTAGTGGTAATGATTCACTAGGTGGTGCTATTCCATCTGTCACGATATTAAGACAAATAAGGAAACTTGTGGAACTTTTAAAGACTAACAAATTTATTTATCACATGAGCTTTTGTGAAAATCCCAGTTCATCAGATGCTTGAAGACGGAGTATTTACAGAATGGAAGGAAAATAAATGCAGGGAAGTGTAAATCATAGGATTAGGTCAAACTTTATTAGCAAATCAAAGCAGTTGTTTAGATTCAAACAGTGTGGAACAGCATATTAGAAAGAGGGGAGATAGAGAGAAGGCAAACTCTCCTATTGTAATAAGAAAACCAACTAATATCCCTATTTAAGTCCAAGGCAATTCTGTCAAATCTGCATATGAATTCCAACTCTGTAGTTTCGCTTTGAAGCTTTGATTTGTAATCCATTTGCTTAAGTTCTAAATTCTCCATCTTCAAGCATCTGTGGAAGCACGATTTTCTCCCATGAAAGGTCATGTGATAAATCAATGTGTTAATCTTTAAAAGTGCCACAAGACTCCTTGTTTGTTTTGCTGAACTAGACTGATATGGCCACCCCTTTGGAACCAGTCACGATATTACGAGGAACTCTATTCTTTTATATGAACCACTGTCCTCAGTCGAAGTGGTTGGGATTTTTTGAACAAAACATTTTTCCATCATAAAATGCCAATTAATCAAAACCAAAAGTTTTCGAAGGAAACACACCTTTTAATAGCCTATAAGGCAGTGATTAAGGCATCCGTCTAGCCGGGCCATCCTTTGGGGGGGGCGAGCTGCACAATTGCCCCAAGTCCCATGCTTTGAGGGCCCCACGGGACGGCCCTGCCGCCTAGGATGTAGGAAGCCCAGGTTCAAATCCCTTTTCTGACTGCCACAGAAGAGTCACTTAAATCTAGGTCTCTGACATCCCAGGTGAGTGCCCTAACTACTGCATTATTGAATATTATGGGGTTGATGTCGATCTCTCTCTTTCTGTCTTTTAAAGAAAGATTTCACGTCTCGACTTTCATGTGGAAGGAAAACAAATGCTGCTACCTCAAAAGTTTTCATGAAAGAGATTTCTTGTTTTCTGACTAGCTCTAGTCCTCAGCAAATAATTAAAGGTCCCTTGGCATTATTTGCCTTGTGATGACACTATGCCCAGTGTCCTAATGATATACCAAACCAGATAATTGTATTTTCTCTGTCTGAATTCCTCGTGTTTTCAATTCTTCACTTCTAGCAGAAAGCTGTTGTTTATTGTTGTAGTAAAACATTAAACAGTTTCTGCGTAACACCCCAGAGATGAAGTGATCGCTATGGTTTTAGTTTGTAAACACTACTTTGGGATCCCTTGGGATGGAAGCTGCTATAGCTTTTTCACCAGTAAAATGCTATAATTTCCCTAGACAGAGTACCTACCAGCCACATCAGCTATTCTCAGGCTCACCTTCATCTCCTGACAGCTGAAAAGGAGACATCTACAGTAACGTGCAGTAATCATTCGGCAAATGGTTTTTAATGTATATTGTGAGTAAACTAGTCAGCTAACTAAAGCTTTGTCCATGTAGTTGGAAACAACCACTCTAGTTCTCAAGACTAAAAATTTAACCATTCCTTCAGATTAATTCCTGCCAAGTAGGATGAATTATATTAAATACAAATTAAGTTTCTTTCTTTCTTTCTTTCTTTCTTTCTTTCTTTCTTTCTTTCTTT
>ML685770.1:16204982-16264032 GCA_007922175.1 Pelusios castaneus
TCTTTCTTTCTTTCTTTCTTTCTTTCTTTCTTTCTTTCTTTCTTTCTAAAGACATTTTGTTCATGCAGGGCAAGTGAGATTATCAGGATCCAGGTCAGAAATAGACAAACTACTTTGCCTTTCATAGAATTTCTCCCTATTGGAAATGGTTTAGAACAACAACTTGTGTAGATGGGCACAGCCCAAATGACCACAGGGCAGCTGTGCCAGTTACATTAACTGGGGATCTAGTAATAATACCCTCCATTTTTCATCTTGCTGGGCACCAGGAATGTGCTTATCTCACAAACACTATAGCATGCCTTTCCTTACATGCTGTATACGTTCACACAAGAGTAATGAGAGAAAACTTTATCATTTCTTTAGAGTGTCACCGTCATCACTGAATAAATTTACATTAAAACGTCTTTCTGAGTCACACACAAACAGCAATCTGACAGTTCAATCTGGATCTCAGCTATTTTATCTGCAAAAGAGCAAAAAATATTCCTCACGGGTGAGGTGGAGGGGAGATGACAACTCAGCACGTAACCTGGAATTCCCCTCAGCCTCCCATTGCTCACGCTAAACTGATGTACACGTTTAATCTTTGTAGTGGTGGGAATCATCAGGGGTGGTATAAGAGGAACATGGTTTGATTCAAAGGCAGCTGATTTAATTGCTGTGTCTTAGCTCTTGTTTATAAGTTTCCCCAGTGCTTTTTCTGTGATTGTACGCAGGGGTATGGAGTACCGGCACCTTTTTTGCTGGCCCCAGCTGGGGTCAGGAGAAGAATGGCGTGCACCACTGGAAGAAGAAGAAGAAGAAGAAGAAGAAGAAGAAGAAGAGGGATGGCACAGGAATAGAGGGGTGGGAGATGCATTTTTCAAATTTACTATCAAAATATAAGTACTGGCACAAAAAAACAATCACACACACAAAAAAAGGACTGAGTTTCCCCATTAACCCGCCCCTGCTGGGAAATGGCAGCTCTTTTACTTGGTGATTTCATTGGCAAGGCAGAGGTGGGTGCGGGCTCACTTGGTTAGGATAAACAGTCTGCGAGGTTAAAGTCAGTTTTATAGGACAGCGTGTATCACGGGCGTCCCAGGGAGAGCATCATCAATTCTATGGGTGTACCGTTTGGTTTAAATGGCACCGATAGCCTGCAATAAACAGTGGGCCCAGTTCAGCAATGTATTATACCAAGCATACATTTGGCATTAGCTCTTAGTGTTATTTTATGTTACAAATAATAATGACATTGCCAAGATTTTACATGCACTCGTGCATCACTTGAAATACAGGCCACAATTCTGACACTCAGTCCAGTATCATTTTCAATCCAATGCCAGCCTACAGCAGTTTCCTAGGTAACCAATATACAGCCAGAGAAACTAACTACATAGAGCAAACAGAATTGGGGGAAGAGGGTAGAGAGAAACAAAGGTGTGGTGGAAGAATATGGTGCCTTTTCTTATTTTTGCTTAACAGTGCTTAGGCTCTATTTAAAAGTGCCACAGGACTCCTTGTTTGCTTTGCTGAACTACAATAACATGGCTACCCCCCTGGAACTAGGCTCTATTATGGTGAACTCATTAGAAATGAACAGATAGACCCACTCGCATACATATCTCTTGAAGCTACCTGAAACTATTATATCTTTAAGGCGGCAATTTTAAGCATTAGAGAAATGTTTGCTCAGCATTTTTACAAAGCAATAGGTTCAAAGATTGACTAATTACTGGCATGTTTTAAATAGACGTGCACTTCTTATGAGTATCTCAAGAGATATTTAAATTCCATTTCTTTAGTCAAAAACAGATTTGACTGCAGATCAACTTGGATAAGCCTCCTGCAAATTTCAGCACGTAGACCTTAATGTCAGAAGGGACCAATATGATTATCTTCTAGTCTGACCTCTTGCACAATGCAGGCTACAGAATCTCACCCACCCACTCCTGTAATAAACCTCTAACCTATGATTAAGTTATTAAAGTCCTCAAATCATGATAGAAAGACTTTAAGGTACAGAGAATCCACCAGCAATTGAGTCATGCCCCATGCTGCAGAGGAAGGCAAAAAATCCCCAGAGCCTTTGCCAATCTGCCCTGGGGGAGAATTCCTTCCTGATCCCTCTATGGTGATCAGTTAAACCCTGAAGATGTGGGCAAGCCTCATCAGCCAGACACCCAACCAAGACACCCAATTCTCTGTAATAACTCAGAACCCACCTCATCTAACGTTCGATCGGCATATCTACGTCTTTGATTTCAGCATGGTACATGATCACAAACATGATCATAATACTAAAACAGTCCCAAAGCGAAAGATCCCCCTAAGTCCCATCAAAAACAAACAAGCAAGCAAACAACTCCCCCCACAAACAAACCCGCCGCCCCCTCCAAAAGACTTTTCACAAGACAACAGAAAGAAATCAGGGGTGAATGGGTTTCTGAGCACCTGGGAGAACAGGGCTAAACAACAATGAGCAAAATGATTTACGTCACATTGTCAAGAGCTAAATTCCAAGGAAAGGGACTCATACGGGTAGGAGAAGCTGGGGAAACCAAGTCAGGAAGCTTGTCAAAGGGAGGGAGGCACAGGTGTAAGAGCTGGGGGGAAGAGAGAAGAGGAAGCAGTTGGTAGTGGGTGGAGGGTGATGGAGGCTTTGTGCACTTGGGGGTGAGGGTTAGGTAAGAGTCTTGTAACATGGGGGTCAGCTCAGGGTACTTTTTACTGAGAAGTTCCTACCTGACCCTTCAGCCTCATGCTCATTTCTGACCTTTCACACTTCAGTCACTGCAAAGTCAGAATCCCTTTAATAGAGCTCCTCCAGGAACTGCCCCTGTACCTTAAAATTTCAGGTTTAGTTTCATTTGTGTTGGGCCCTTCGCCCTTACTGAAAGGTTGGGTAAGCTGGCATGCACTGGGATCTCTGTAAAACTCTAGATCACATGAGCTGATGGGAACAAACCTTCTCTTATATGCTAGACGAGTGCTTAGCCGTTAATAAAGGCAGATACTCCACTGGGGCATAGTTCAGCTGTAGGCAGATCCCAAATTTAGCCTTTCCTTTAGGAACAAAGCGCCTTAGATGGCAGATGAAACAACCATCTTTCTGTTACGAGTACTTCCACAGAGATTCCAGATGTAATTCTAATGGTAATGTTCTAAACTGAAGGAAAGGGATAGTTCCTAAAAAGACAAAAGCGAAAGATGTCCTAATTACAGAAATTAGGTAGATGGTTGTCCTTATCATGGAATTTTCCCTTCCCCCTAGAGTGACAGCACCGAATGTACCTTTGGTGAAGAAAATCTAATCAGAGTCCCCCCCCAACCCCAAGTTAAAATGCAGAATAAGGTCATTGGTGCAAAAATATTTACTCTCTCAGTAGGGGTCAATGGGATTTCTGCCTGGGGCCTATCCTGATTCCAAAAGATTTGAGCAAGGCTTACAGACAACATTCAGAATTAAAAACTCTCTTGATTTGTAAGCAGTAGCAGGTTGCACAGGTCATTAAACTATCAAACCCAGGAGCCTTCCAAACAATTTTAAAAAATATTCTGGTTTTTTCAAGTGGCAGTCTAGCTGAGGACTCTAAGCCCAGGGGTCAAGGGCATCTGGCAGACTTGATAAGCATTCCTGCCAGCTGGTGAAAAGCAAATAGGCTCAGTAAGTACTTGATTCATTGTGTCTGATCAATAAAAGGATCACAGTGGCAAATGGTTTGCTAGGCAATTCTTAGCTGATGAGTGGGGACTCAAATGGCAGATAGATTTAGAAACATGATTACAATTTAAAAAAAGAGAGAAATTACCTGAAAAGTTATATATGGATTATTAGAAATACCCCCTGGCTGCATATACAGCCAAAATGGATGGTTGTCGATCATAGTGATTAGTCACAATGCACTGAAGTTGTATGACATAGTTCATTGACTGTTGGGTACAAAATGCATTGCCAGCGATCAAGTCCAATAACAATTAATTGATATAAGATATCTAACTACCTTTCCAATGCTTGATTGGGGAGAATTGCAACATAGAAACCCAAAGGCTTAACCACCAAGCCAACCAAGCTACTTTGGCACTAATTACAAACCTACATGGGATATAAAAAGAGAACTTTATATAACTTTAGTTGAAAATGATTGCTTTGAATTTTCTAAACTTTTTTTTTAACCATTCCCCCTTAAAGTGATGTTGTAGTAAAATAATTGCTATAGTTTCTAACTTACAAAATCCTTTAGAAAGTTGGGGTTTTGGGACCATCTACCAATTTCATCCTTTACCACCGAGAAAACACTGGCTTTTTATCGAAAGTTCCCTCTTAACCTGTCAGAACACCAGCATTAATGACGCTGACTCCCATCAGGGACTAGGATTTGATAGATATCACACACTTTCAAAAGAGAACATAACATTTTAGGCCATGCATACAGAAGGGCTATTGTACTGTGTTCTTTTTCATTTCCCTGTTAAAGACTGGTGACTATATCTTTACAAAAGGAATATATTTAGAAACTAGAAGGCGTTACGGACCATGTTTTAAGATCATTCATATTTGGAAGTTAAACTAACTAGATAACATCCTTTCCTTTCTCGCCTCATTATTTAAAGCATTAGGACCACATAATGCAGCACCAAATTTAAGCCTGGAATAAGTGGGTGCAAATCTCATTGACTCCAACTGGATTGCAACATAGGGCTAAATCTGGTACACACGATATAAGTTCTCTTGCACTGAAGGTGAAATTTATCAGCGTGAAGAAAATGATACAGCAATGGAAAGAGGCTCAACATGTGATCCACTCTCTTTCTACATGGTAACCCACTGAAAACTTGCAGAAGACCAAACATGCAGAGCATAAATAGACGGGTCTCTATGGGCTCCATGTAACCTAGGCTGATGCTTCTCCACTTTGGCACACATTGGCATTTGCATTGTTTTCCCCTTCTCCATAGATGCATTTAGGAGATATAACTTAGTGCTCTGTCTGGGTTTATCATCCGAAGGTCTTTGAAGATTGACAAGATGTATCCGTACGCCCAGCAAGAAACATGCGGGATGGATTGTTCGCTCAATCCAACATTATCAGCTGCTTCTATCCTGGATGGAAACTTTAAGAACTCTTTGAAGCCCTATTCTGGACCAAGCGATGGAGAAACTTTCAAAATGCCACAGAATACTGGAAACAGTATTAATTTATTGGTATTATTAATGTGATTTACCTCCAGAATGTGGTGGTGGTCCACACAACAGTACCATTCCCTGTCCCTGTCGGACCGACACGGTGCTTCTTGTTCTTGTTTTGAAGTTTTCAAGGTCTGTTAGCAAGAAAGAATGCATGAAATGGCATTAGTATTCTCTTCCGGAAGTGCTGCGTAGGTCAGGGCTGTTTATTTTATTTTTTGAGGGAGATACAAAATGAACATCAGCTTGGAAAAGTCACTAGCAGAAGTCTGCTTCTAAGATACTGTTGCCTAGGGCAGCAAAACATTGGAGGAAGCAAAAAGTTCAATAAACGTTTGGTGACTGTGGATTGGTAATGGTGGACATTAACCTAGGGCAAAACAAAAGACTTTAGAAATAACACTGACAATGTATTATGCAGTTAATGTAATAACACATTATGAAAGAAATTATTGCTCTAAATTGCCATTTATACTCAGTTATTTTATAATCCATGTCTGTCTCCTTACAGATTATCATTCTTCCTCTTTCAGATGAGTTTTGTTATTGATGTCCTACGCACCCCACATGTGGATGCAAATCTGCAATTCGGAACACGGCAGGATTCCCCAGAGAGAAGCTCCCTGCTAACACTGACATTAATCTGCCAACATATGTTAGCGGCACAGTGCTTTATTGCACTAAATTCCTCACTCCATTTTTCTCCCATCCTTTCCCTGAGGTATTAGGCACTGTGAAAATGGGCCCCTTTCTCCCTGTCTTGTACAGTGAGCTTGAGAAACTTACTATTAATTGTTGAGGTTACAATTTTTGACCTAAGTAGCAGCACCACATATTGATCAGCAGCATCCACTGCCGTGGGAATTCTGTGCAAGAGCTCTAGCACATTGAGTCACCTCAATAGCCTTTTTATCTTCGATAGTGGCTTGCTTTTAAATTTCCATTCTGTTTTTCTCTCAATGCAGCTGAGCCATTGTTTGTCGATCTCAAAATTGCTGTTTGGTGCAGCAAAAAACCCCACAGAAAATACACAGGAGATAAATGAACAGCAGGAATGTCATTTTACTGCTAGAAAGTGAAAAAAAATTAGATTTATGTTTTTCTCTCTTCAATCTTTTTGCTACTGAAGAGTTAATACAGGTCTGTAGGCATTGCTCTTAGCTATTAAGATGACTCCATTTTTTCATTTTAAGCATAGTGCTATTCAGGGATTAATCTCACAGCAGCATCTTAGATTCAGAACCTGAAAAACACCTATGCACACACATAGCTGTACTCTTATGACTAAAGTTATGTAATGTGCAAACTGTTTGCAGAATTGGGGCCTCATTCCCACTTTCCCTTGGGCTGGATGCTCTGCCCAATCGCTGTCACTTTAAACTTGTAAAACAATGAAATTCCTTTTGGGGATGAGGTAGAGGTTTAATATTATTTGTGTTATGGTAGCACCTAGGAGTCCAGTCATAGCCCAGGACTGCTATATAAACTGGGCGGGACAGGAGGGGAGGACCAGGAAGACAGTCCCTGCCCTAAAGAGTTTACAATCTAAGTAAAATAGTGATTAGAACACAAATAATGGGCACCAATTATTTATAAGACTCATACCCATCCTAGCACAGGACTGCTGTGTCTTTATGCTAATCATTTTACTATTTTAAAAAAAATCTGATAATTATAAAAGCTTTTTCTATTTGTATTTTAAAAAAATGAATTTATAATATTTGACAATATCTGTGAAGGGAGATTAGGGGAATTTGTGCATTGCTGTGAGTGAGTTGTGAAAACTACAGCAGTTCAAAATATCAATATGTCGCATCTCCTTTTGGAGTCAATAGACTGAGGCAACAGCGCTGTCCCGTGGGGGGAGCGGGGCCCAGGACCAACTGGCCTAGGCGGGGCCCCGCCCCCCCATGCTGGAGGGGAGGCTGGCCCTGGCCGCATGGGGCAGGCCGGTCCAGAGGCGGGCCCTGGCCACCGGCCCCGCCCCTGGGCCTACCTGCTCCACCCCAGGGGCGGGAAGGACTAGCCAAGAGGCCGGGCTTAGTGCTCCCGGCCTGCCGAAGGCAGCGGGGAGCAGGGAACAGTGTGGCTTTGGGGGGCTGGGGGGACGTGGTGTAGGCCCCGCTGGGAGTGGGACAGCGCCAGGCCCGTGTAACCGCAGGGCCCGGGGCGATTGCCCCGTTCGCCCCCCCAGGGACGGCCCTCTGAGGCAATGCTAAGCAAATTGAGGCCACTCATCAATAGGCGCCTTTTATGTGATCAGATCCTTAGGGAAGACCAAAGTCACACATAGGTCTCAAAGCTACAATCCAAATTAAAGAACGTGTGGACCCCAATATTGCATTGGGTCAACTAGTGTGGGCCATCGCAATAGAGCTCCACATGGAGGCAGAGGACTATATACACCTTGATTAAAGCCTGGGAACATATATAGCAAAAACAATGCAAAATACAAAACAATGCATAAATAGGGGGGGGGGGAGAGAAGTGTGAATTCCTTCTCCAGAAAGTTACTGAATATTGAGAATCAACCAACAAGTAGTTGTGGGTATAGAGAATGCCCGTGCCTTCATACACCATTACTATGATTGTAGCCAAGAGAAAAAACAGTGATGATGTCTTTTTCAAGCAGGCAAAAATATACCTTTTGGAATTAAAAATATAAAAAGGGCAAACAATGTTTTAAAAGGTCCAGTCTTTCCTTCCTCATCCTCCCAAAAACTCCCACTGAGCTAAAGGGAATGATGATTGTGCAAGGAATGTATGACTCAACTTCATTCTTGCTGAGGATGGTAACAAGGACTAATAACCTGAAACCAAGAAAATAAATGAAATATTAGGATTTTTTTAAATGGTAGAGCCAGGCTGACAATGGAATAACCTGTGAAGGGAGGTGTGCTTCAATGATAATAGCGGCACTAGAGATTTTAAAAACGGAATCAAGAGATTGTTGTACACTGCAGCCTTAACCATGTGAGTAGTCAATGATCGTTGATTTCCATTAGGACTACTCCTGTGGGTAAGGGCCGCAGAATCAATACCCTAGAGCAAGGGGGACTGACCAGGAGATTTTTTTTCCCCCAGTTAGTTCAGCTGTGATTCCATTAATCCACAGAGATAACTTTGCTCAGATATAAGATTACCACTATCACATCTCGTCAAGTTGACAAGTACAGTTTTTACAATCCAAACGAGGAGTCCTGTGGCACTTTTAAAGACTAACAAATGTATTGGTGAAAAAAGCAGCAAATAAATGCCGGTAATTGTTTTTCCCCATTGAAGTCACAAATAAAAAGGGGATTTTAGATAAGTTTCTTATTGTGTTGCCACCTGTGACTACTTTTTCACAAATTATATAATATATGATTACACTCCATGAGTGAAGTCATCATGTGATTCTCTTATATTTTATTTTAAAGTAAGGTTTTGTGGTTGTGGAGAAAAGCTTAAAAACACACAGCAAGGATACACCAGAAGATCAGAAACCATAAGGCAAATGGAAAGAAACCCTTGGAAAAAATATCTCATGATATTTTAAGGTAACATCAGCAGTTTTTGCAAGGCTTGAACATTTGAGGTTACCAATCCCCTACACGCAGGGGCTAGTTCTGGCTCGTATTGATGAAAACTTTGTCACTGAAATAGTCCTACTGAGGCCAGTAGCACTATTTGTATGAGTAATGGTTACCAACGTGTGTAAGGATTGCACAATCAGGCCTTTAATAAGCAAAAAATGTGTGTGGTGGGTGGGTGGGGGTGTGTGTGTGTGTGTGCGTGCGCGTGTACATTTACACATATTTAACAGATGACACTATCACAACCACTATTACTAATTAACATCATCACCTGAGAAATCCAAAGTTAAAACTCCACAAATGAAACAGAAGAAAAAATGAATGATTATTATTAATGATAAATAAAAATCCTGATCCTGCAAACACTTATGTGGTGTTTAATTTCAAAACTATGAATAATCTCTTTGACTTCAAAGGGAGAATTTCTTTTATATTCTGAGTTCCTGCTCTTGTGGTTTTTGATGGTTACAAAAAAGTTTTTAGATCATTTGTCATGACACCAGTAACTCTAGTTCTTTCTGCATGCGGAGACAGTACACAACATAATGGTATGTTTAAACCCAGAGCTGGTCTTTTAACTTCTTTGAGGGTGTGAAAAAAATCACTCTGAGGACACCAATTTGTTGGCAAAATAGCCAGTAATCTATTTATGACAAGAAAATAGTTATAACCACGGTAAAAAAATGTCTCCACTTGAGTGAGCTGCCGAGAAATGACAGAATAATGGTCAGAGCTCATTTCCTGTTGAGTTTCAGGTTAAGGTTATAGAAGCTCATTCATCACTTGTGCTCACATTGCAAATTACTGAATTTTGTAAATTCGGCCAGAGTCCTACAAATGCTCATGCATTACTCAGCTGTAAATATGGGCTCAGTTGTGACCCTGTTACTAACACAAGGAGTCCAACTGGATTCCATTGTGAGTACCTGTCCACCCATCTGTGTCAGAAGGATTTTCAATCTAGTCCTAAGGGAACCAACATGATTACAACTTTTGAAAAGGCTAATGCATCACAAATCATATTTCATTCTTTATTTTGAAGTGCTTAGTTTTGTTTTAGTTATATGCCTCCAGAGTGTACAAATGAATTTACTGTAGTATATACTATGTTGTTATTACATCTTTTTTGAGAATTCAGGAGCAATTATAGCTTTTAATTGTTTATGGAAAAAATATATGGATTAGTGAAGTGCCAATTAAAGAGGTTCTGCTGTACTCTTAGATGCTGTGCAAAATGTATCAGGAGAACGTTGCCTAGAAACTTGTATTCAAAGGGGTGTGAAATGTTCCATTTCAGAATTAAATTCTGCACAATTGAACAATCAATACATGGAAGCAAGACCACTTGCCATACAAAAGTTAAATGCACTTGCTGAAAATCTCCCCAGAAGCAGCTTTAATGCATAAGTGGCACTCATATACATTTTATTACTTTGATTTATGCTATCCTCAATCAAAGGCAACGCACCGTTTGAGTGGCTCTCCATCACTGCATGAAGAGTAAGTGAGAAACAGTTCTCTGTACTTTCTACCATAAAGATCAATGAGATGGCATTGGAAAAGAAATGGAAATAACCCTTTGCAACTTCAGTTTGCTGTGAATTATAGTGCAAATGGTACAGTTACATATGCCTCCCTTTGTGACTATCACTCTTAGCCTGTCACATATTCACTCCATTCTGGCTTGCCCACGAATTCATAGATTCCAGATAACATCAGGAAGATTTTCTTTTTCTTTTAGTTGATTAAAAAATAATTACACAACTCTGAAAGAGCTCTTGCTACAGTACTTTGACTTCCTACAGTTTGTGCTTGGTAAGCTAGATGAGCCCTTAAAAATCATGAGACTCTGAATATGAACTTTTTCATCAATTTTTAATTAGTTAGAACTTGGAAAATAATTAACAGATTTACTTGAAACTCCTTAGAAAATTCAAGCTTCATTCTCAGATGACATGCTGATAATTTGAGGCAGTTATGCTATGGTTTCCATACAAAAATAGTGGGTGAAATCCCGATTCAAGTACAAAACAGATTCCTTGCTTAACTATGGATTTGCAATGGCTCTGGAACCACACCTTAGACAATAAGATGGCCATACCAGATCAGCCAAAGATCCATCTGGCAGAGTATTTTATCTTCCAAAAGTAGCCAGATGCTTTCAGAGGGAATGACCAGAACAGGGTAATTTTCAAAAGATATATCCCTTATTATCCTGTTCCAGCTTCTGGCAGTCAGTGATTTAGTGACACTCAGAGCAGGGGTGTGTGTCCCTCACCATCTTGGCTAACAGGCACTTATGGACCTATCCTTCTTGAACTTATCTCATTCTTTTTTGAACCCAGTTTGATCCCAGGCCTTTACAGCATCCCCCGGCAACCAGTTCTATAGGTTGATGGGGCATTATACAAAAGTTGTTCTTTGCACGTTTCCTTTAAACCTGCTGCCTGTTAACTTCATTGGATGACCCTTTGTTCTAACATTATGTAAAAGGGGTAAATAATACTATCCTATTCACTTTCTCCACCTGATTCATGATTTTAGACCTCGGTCATAACCTTTCTTCGTTGTCTCTTTACAGAGATGAGCAATTCAAGTCTCTTTAATCTCCTTTCATTGGAAACTCTTCCATATACCATGATCATTTTTATTGCTGTTTTCTTTACTGTTCTGGTTCTGTACTGATATTTTAACACATCTTTATTGAGATAGGGCAACCAGAACTGCACACAGTATTCAAGGTATAGGTATATCAGGGATTTATAGAGTGGCGTTATGACATTTTGTCTTACTATTTGTCCCTTTTCATATGGTTTCTGTCATTTTGTTAGCTTTTTCTATCACTGCTGTACATTTGTTCTCAGTGAATTATCCACAATCACTTCAAGAGCTCCTTCTTGAGTAGTAACAAGCAATTTAGACACCATCATTTTGTATGTATAGGTAGGATTATGTTTGCCAATGTGCATTACTTTTCCTTTATCAGCATTGAATTTCATCTTGCTGTCTAATCACCGAGTTTTGTGAGATCCCTTTGTAACTCTTTGCAGTCTGCTTTGGACATAACTATCTTCTGTAATTTTGTATCATCAGCAAACATTGCTGATCTAATCTGTATTTAGTGATCTAAATCTGATCTAATCTGTATCGGGACCTTTACTGTTCAACATATAGGAGGCATATCACTATTGCCTCCTATATGTTGAACAGCAAAGGTCCCAAAACAGATTAGTGGAGGAACCTGCTATTTACCTCTTTCCATTGTGAAAGCCGACCATTTATACTCCCCTATCCTACAGTTACTGATCCATGAGATGACCTTATCTCATGACTGCTTGGATTAAGAGCCTTTGGTGTGTGGTTTTATCAAAGGTTTTCGGAAAGTCCAAGTATACTACAAATCAACAGTAACACCCTTGTCCACATACTTGTTAACACTCTCAAAGAACTCAAGATTCGTGAGATATGACATCTCTTTACAAAAGGTGAGTTGATTCTTCCCCAACATACTGTGCTCATTGCTATGTCTTGTAATTATATTCTTTTCCTATAGTTTTAACCAATTTGATTGTTATTGAAGTTAGGCTTACCAGCTAATAATTGCAAGGATCACCTCTGAAACCTTTTATAAACTGATATTATATGAGCCCTCTTCTAGTCATCTGGTACAGAGACAGATTTAAGCAATAGGTTACATACTTCAATTAGTAATTCAGCAGTTTTCTATCTGAGCTCTTTTAGAACATGAGAAATATCATCTAGTCCTGGTGACTTATTACATTTAATTTATCAGTTTGTTCCAAAAGCTCACTGTGGGACTGTTCCTCAGGTCTGTCACCTAAAGAATGATTTGGATGCAGGACAATCCTTCTCATTCGGAGAAGATTGATGAAAAGAATTCATTTATTGAGATTTTTATAATAATTTCCATCACCAGAGTACTCAAACATCTCATTTCTTCATTATTTATTTATTTGTTAAAGAATCATGGTATTTTTAGATCCTGGTGCTGCAAGACAATGAGTACCTCCTAAGAGTGGGAATTCAGGGCACTCTAAACTTCAGGATTTCCCATATCTATGAGCTACATTAACAATTGTAGAGATTTTAATTTTTCTTTTGGTGGCTGAGATATGTTAGTTTAATCCTAGCTTGGATTTTATTCCTCTTTTGTTTTTTTCACTGGTCTCAGAGGCTATCAGTGAGTTTATCACTTAGTCCCCATTGACTGGTTGTTAATATGATTAAAGACTTTCAATAAAAAAAAATTAATTACAACCTTGTTCTTAGAGTTACACTGACTGAGGTGATAGTGTATAGAGAGCACACGTGGGCATTTTCTGAATTAGGAGCAAGTGGAAGAATCTATGATCCACTATATAAACTCCTCTTTATATAGTGGATCATAGATTCTTCCACTTTCACAGCAAGACACACACACAGCATACAGGAGGCAGAAGCCCCCCACTAAAGAAAAGATTCAGCCAGCAGCACACCAGCAACATAAGAAAACCCCTTTCCCTCCTCAGAAAGCAGGCTACCAAACAGAATACAATGTTGAGGTTCCTATAGCATTTGGGTACCAGGTAATAGAAGAGGTTTGCTAATACAGGCTATGAAGACCTACACATATTGTATGGGCTAAGATCAGCTATATTGACAGAAAAGAAAAAGAGATGGAACTAACTTTGTGTAACTATTCTTTATAAAACGAATTTAGATAATTAACTCTGCTTAAAATGAAAATTATGAGATACGAGAAATGTTAATGCTCCCAGTGTCTTAAACAAATCAACTTCCCAGTGAGAAGAACTCAAATTATGTAAAGTGACTCAGATGAATAAAACATTAAGCATCATGGAAATATATAGATATGGTTACCAGTGATGTAGTACTATCACGACGTTGTCAGTGATGTATCATACAATTATTTGGTCTTCATTTACCATGGAGCTTTATAACTTAATAGGCTACCAAGCATGGCATTGAGAATTAAGCTATATATCACGACCACAAAGGATTTTGTGAGTTTTATATAAGAATCAGGCTTCAATCATTATAGAGTATATCTCTCCCAATGAATTCTTGATTATATTGGTTTCTAAACAATTTTATTTTTGTAAATAAATTTAAGAAGTCTTCATATAGCAGAAATCAACAATAGTGTAGGTGAAATGAAAGAAATGTAAATGAGGCTTTGCAAACAGCTAAACAGAAAAAAATATTGCTTTATTTGAAGACCTGGGGGGAGGAGGGAAGCATTCAGACTACTAGAAAAGGTTTATAGATTGAGTCTGACCTCAATTACACTGGGCACATACATGCCCAGACTTCATAGCGTGATTACCCTTGATTTACATTAGTTTCAGATCAGAATCAGGACCACAATCTATATAAAATTTATAAATTATAATACCAAGCGGAAGTATATATGGCCAACATATTGTTTTCTGATGCCGCTCACTGCCCATGGGCAGTTACCCTTTTTAGCTCATCTGCCCACAGACCTACCTGGACATATTGTAATATATGAAAGTAATATCTCTAAAAGAGAACACTTTCTCCATGTAACATATTGTTGTACTGGATACTGAGATTCACAGACAATGAAAGGCCATTCCCCATGCAGTACAACCCTTTCACACCAAATAAGACACTGGTAATGTAATAAGAGATCAGTTCAGAGCAGCGGATGTTATGTCCTCCCTTATTACAGGTAAATCGTGCATTGGGGGAACCATATGTAGTCAGAAGTCAATAGACACCCATATTTCTGGGAATACAACCTACAGTTTGCCCAAATACCCTCATCAATAAGATTGTGATGCCATTGAGGCACTGGCTGCTTTGTCACAAAAGTATATTTGAATGTAGCCCAAATACAAAGTGACTTATTTAGGAACAAGGAATGCAAACCATAATGACAGAATGGGAGACTGTATCCTGACAAACAGTAAATCTGAAAAGGATTTCAGGAGTCAGAGTGGAAAAGCAACTGACCCTGAGCTCTGAGTGCAATACTGAGCAAAAAAAAAATGTGATCCTTCAGTGTATACCCAGAGCAGCTCTGAGCAGGAAGATGATTTTCTATTTGTGAGATGAATACTGGAATGTTGCATCTTGGGGATTTAACTAAAGGGTTTGAGGATATTTTTGTTTCATTTGTTTATTTACAATTATTGTGGAAGAAGGGAATATGAATCTTATATTTTATGTCAAGTCATTAAGAGTATTTATATGTAAAACAAATATGACAGGATTCCATTGGGGACTGCTGTGATAACTAAAAAAATCACACTGTATTACTCTAGGCTCTATTTGTGTTTAAGCACTTCGTTAGATTAGGCCCTCAGACAGGGTATGCTCATGTAAACCAGATTTTTTTTGTGGCAGCAAGGTCATTTATGAGGATTAACAAATACCTAATTCTATGTATGTGATCAAGAAAGAACTTTTATATCTAGATATAGCATTTCATGGTTAGTTTAGCAGATGATAAAAAGTGGGAATTTATTCTCAAGGAGCAGACACTGACCACTGCTAAAAGCAGGATATTTAATTTGGAGGAGTGATGGTCTGAATGTTTATAAAAAAATCCCACGCCCCTCATCACATATTGCTTGCAGGATCAGTGATTACAATTTATGATGCATTTTATTCAAATGAGTATTAATTTCTATATATTTTTGTTTTCATCAAATCAAATGTCAGCAAAAAAAATTCTACCACCATACTGGTGGGAAAAAGCCAACCCTTACATGTACAATTATGTCTCTGTACAATTCCACTGAATGGACATTTTAAATGAAATAAAAAAGAACTGGTAACTGAGAATTACTCTAGGGAATAAAATTGATATGTGAGCATTAAAAGTAGGGAATAAAGTAATACAAATAAAATATGCACATAAAATCTGCATAACTTATACTATATGTAAATGTCTATCGCCCTTGAGCATCAGTAATTTATGCACTGTCTTGTTCCATAATTTGTGATTGATTATTTATTGATTGAAGAAGATGAAGAAGATGAAGAAGAAACAGTTGAATCAGGAGCCTTACTTTCAAATCAGGTTGTTATTTTTAGAACCTTGATTCCAAATTAAGTAAGACAGGATTTCTTTTTTTCATAATTGCTTAAAAAACAAATTAACATTAGTATGCATATCTGAGTGTTGGTTCTATTTAATCAAAGTGTTCCAAAATAGCACACATTTTTGTTAAGTAATGGTAATATTGATAGGTGCAAGTTATACGACATGGACATTATTATGAGTTCACATTCATTTCATAACATCCAAAAAGGCTGTACAAACCATACAAAGGGATCTCTTCATTGGGCATTGAAATGTACCAAATATTAATAGGACACGGAGATGACACATTCCTAATAAGAAGTGACCAGTAAAATTTCAAAATAACATGGCAGAGCGGGAGATTATTAGGCAGAAAGTAACTAGAATATAAGTATGTCACCAGGATTAACGTCATTATTTTACTAAAAGTGCCACAGGATCTTTAATGACCATGAGTGGTCAAGACCTGTCTCTGTCTTTCTCTGAAATGCATGTCCAGGAGTACAATAGTTTTGACTCAGTGCTGATTCAGAATAGTCTATCATGTGAAGCTGAGAGCTTTTTAACGAGGCTTTGATCCTCAAGTCCTTTAGCTCCCATCAACCCTTAACCAGGGGGCAGGCCACTCAAGGAGACCCTGGGTTTTAAAAGCCCACTCCTAAGTGACCAGAGGAGCTATCAAACAGGGGCAGCTAATAGGGGAATTGGATGAGTGGGGGACACAAACACTGTAAACTACAGACAATCCCCCCACAATTAAAAACAAAGACAACAATAAAAGAAAGATCTGCAGGAGTAAAAACAGAATGCAGACAGAAATTCAGCAACTGAGTGGGGGCTATTCAGCTGATTGCACTGAATGTATGTATGCATTTGGTGCAAGGAGTTCCTGGCCCTCAAACACTATGGTTGGGCTTTGGAGCCCAGGATTGGTGAAATGGAGGAGCTAAGGAAGACGTAGAGGTACACAGATAGACACAGGAAAATGGTCCTGCCCCTGGTCTGAAAGCCTCTGTACTATTGAGGAGGATGAAAGTCTCAGGGAAGGAGAACATTGTACTGAAGGAGAAAGAAATGATCCCATAGTTGGAACCTTCCTTCTAGATGATGTCATGGTACCCTCTTATACAGAGGATACCGCTCCGGGGATGGAATGACATTTATTAGGAAGTGACAGGTAACGAGAATGGGAAACATGCTCATTAGAAACATAGATAGCTGGGTTGATGATGACCAGGGGAACTGCATGGTAACTCGCCAACCAGGTGTGAAGTTTGCAGATCTCTTGAGATATCCACAGAGATTTATGTGTAGTGCTGGGAAGGAGCACTGGGAAGACCATTGGCCTGACCCAGTATGACTGTTCTTATGAATCACCAGCACCACTTTCTAGTTTTCCTATAATGGTTTACCCTTTCAAGTACTGTTCCAGCCTGTTCTTCAATAGGTTGGGAGAGCTGACAAGGCCACCATCTGGTGATATAGCTGGTTGAAAGCATAATGGTAAAATATAATGGTTGAAAGAGAGGTAACTATCATTAGAAAACTATTTTGATATAAATCTTGATTCTTTATCCAAATTGTATCTTGTGCTATTCTTTGGGCTTTGTTGTTCCTTTGGATGATATATATTTGCTAATTATTTTGCTTTTTGTGTTGCATAGTAGAGATCAAAACTTATAATTATACCTTTACAAATAGGGCATGCCCTGAATTTGTATCTAAAATTCCTAAGGAAACAGTGGAGAAAAAGCTGACGTGTTTTTTTTTAAAAAAACCCAAACATTCATCATTAGAGAGGAATTTTAATTCCTGAATATATTATGTGATACAAATTACAAACATGAGGAACCCAGGTTAAAATGAAATCAAGCAACACCAATCAAAATAGCGATTCTTGATTGTACCAAATTCTGCTCCAAGTTAAGTGGGTGCATACCAAGCATAACCAAGAACAAAATTTAATCTAACAATTCAAACACTCTGAAGTTATTAAATATAAGCAAGAGGAAAGTTGGAGAATATTGTAGGATTCTATGATGTACACATGGAACTCAGAAAAGTTACAAATTCAGATTTGAGTCATAGTAAGTCCAATAAAACCTAAAATGAGTCTAATTAAATTCTTCTTGGCATGTGTTATGCCAGCTGAGATTCCATCTAAAATTAACTGCACGGAGTCTGGCTGTACATTCATAGGGCCAGATTCAGGGGTGAAATGTAATTTAAAATCCCTTATAATAACTATGATCTCTTTAGGCTGATTTCAACTTCCCTAGAGCTATTTTCTCTCACTCTCCTGATGCCCAAGGGAGTGTAAGTTATTATTGCATATTCTTCTATGGTCCAGAGGAGGGTGTAAGCAGGTGTAAATTAAAGTAGTCTCCACCCTACTTTAATTATATCTTCTTCCAGTTCTTCAATATGTAATTTACACTGCCTTACTCTTACACTCCCTTGTATATCAGTAGAATGGATGTAATCACCTCCAAGATGACTAACTGAGCATAAGGGAACCTAAATTAGTGTAAGGAGATCTAATCTCTTTCCTTCACTTTGGTCCATTGTCTTACAAAATATATATAGGAAGAATAACACTGTATAGATCTCCAGCTATTTCTAACACATCCAGAGGTGCTGTTCAAAATGTATTGGACCCCATAGAGTCCCCTCCTTCTCTTATTTGCCTGTTGGTTTATGTCTTGTCTGTGCCATACTGTTCAGTTTTGTGTTGTCTGGCCTTGCAGCTTTGACAAGATGTAATATGTAATGGATATCCTGTGAAATATGCAATATTTGGTAACATATACACATCTAGCCATTTACCTCTTGTATTTTTTACTGTTTCTTTATGAAAATTAATAAAAATGAGTCTCTCTCAAACACACACCAATTACTTTAGAGGAATCTCGAAACATGAAGAAACAATCTATAAAAATTGAAGATATCATCTCTTTAGGACTCTCTTCCTTAATCAGGTGTCAATGGACCCAGGCAGCTGCAAGAAAATTTGTGACATTTAGACAGTGGCAAAAATATTGATTTGCATCACTGGCTCACTGTGTGACCTTAAGTAAATTACCTAACTTCGCAGTGTCAAAGTTTATTAACCTGTACAGATGGCTATAATATAACATGAACTATCCACCTCAAAAGAGGCTTAGTTAATTAATGTATGCCAAGAGATTTGACATCCTAGGATGAAACGTGTAAGCTATTATTAGCATGTATGCATTAAACTCATCTGTTAGTACAAACTTGTATTTCTTTTTAGTGAAATACTAGTTTTTTTTCTCTGACCTTCATTAACATGCCAGATTCAAACTTCTTACTTTTATAAATGCACCTTATTTTGGTAAAACTGCGTGATGCCAGCCTGAAGTAGATTATCCCATACTAACTCTCTGAAAAATGTTCAAGGTCATCAAACTTGCCAGCTGCAGCTGTCATGATATGGAAACATATTTAACCTTCCCTTCTAGTTTATCAGTTTATATAGGGTACTGCATGACTCACTTCTGAAGCATCATATAGGTGAGGGAATAAAAGTCCAAAAAAAAAAGAGAGAGAGAGCTCCTAGGAAAACCCAAACCTACAAGCCTCTGTAGTTTACCTCAGTAAACTTCATACATATGGCATTTGATGGTTATAATTATCCAACTTGAGCCTTGGTAGATAATATTTTTCTCAAATTTTAACATTCACAGCAAGCACAAATATCAATATTTATAGGCTAAGAAGATTAAGTGATAAGCAGACCTGAGCTGCTGTGTTTTTCCTTAATTATGAATGACTAGGGTCCACACAGCCAAAGATTAAAGCAATATAAAATTAGGAAACTCTAGCATATAACTTTTTACCTCCAGAGAGATCTTGAAAGTCACAGTTTGATCTCTTATGCCTAGGTTGCATTGGTTAATGGCAGAGATCAAAAGTGCTCCTAATAGCAAGAAAAAGACAAGATGAATTCTCTTTACTATGGAGCCACAGGTAATGTACTGTTTGACCTCTGTTGTTAGTATTTAAGCCCGTTTTCATTTACTGCTCATCTAATTGCTTAATTTAAAAAATATGAAGTCAGTCATGTTTACAGAATTTGCATACTAGGTCCATTTGCTTCCTGTTGTTGGCTACAATGTGGAAATAATTCAACTACTGAACTTCATGCACCCTGGAAACAAGAATGAAAACAGTATGACTTCCCTAAGGAGGCTGAATGTCTCAGGTCATTGGTGATTTGACAAAGATTTCCCTATCTTTTATGAAAGCTAAGCTCTGTTTTGCATTTCTTTGTTTGCCAGAGGAGCATTTCCAGGGCAGTTTCTCCTTAAGCTTCTATTTAAAAAAATAAAATAAAATAAAAAAAAAGCTTAACATATTTTTAGAATCCAGAATGCTTTTTGTAATTTTTCCTCTTTTGGAACAACAAGAGTGTTACGTACCTATATGGAATATTTCATAACTATTAAACAAAAACAAAAACACAGCAGGAAAATGATTCAAATTGGTTATGACAGGTGTCTACATGTCTTTTAAAAAGCCAATTTATGTGACTTATCTTCCAGAAATAAGCACAGTTGTGCATTTGGTTGAATGACGCATTGCTAAAAAAAAAAAATCATAATTCATTGATTAACCCTTTGTTATTATATTTAAAGCATTTTATAATGACTGGGACATGAAGTTTCAACATTATTTTTATCTACTACACTTCTACATCTTTTTAAAATGTACAGCTTATTTGAGAAATAATTATTCATTTTCAGTGCTTCTTATTTTTTTTGTTTTTTTAAGTGCTGGTACTCGGCAGGGGACCTGGGGCTGGTGGTGAGCCAGAGCCTCATCGCTGTTGGAAAAAAAAGGTGCTGGTACTAAGTACCGCTGAGTACCATCACAAAGAAAGCCCTGTCCATTTTGATATATTGTAACAGCAGATAATTTAAATCAGTCAATTCTTTTTATATTGTTAAACCCTGATTTAACATGATTGATATTCAGGGTTTACAGAAAAAATATTAGATGCTATTTTGCTGGTATATTTGGGTGTGTCCACACAGCATCTGGGAGGATGGTTCTCAGCATGGGTAGATAGACACATGCTACCTCTGCACTAGCTCCATGTTAAAAATAGCAGTGTGGCCATGACTACATGAACAGTGGTTCAGGCTAGCTGTCCAAATACTGTCCTGCCTGACTCCTGGGCGGTGTACTCAAAAGGCTAGCCCAAAAGTTCTGACTGTGTGTCTTACAGAATGCAACTTCCAGCATGCATCCTCGAAGCTGTGGAACTGCTGCATCTCCTTATCTATCCTGCTTCAGGTGGGCTCCCCATCAAGTTCTGGTGATGAACAGCAAGCCCCACTGTACCCTGTGATCACCCAGCTTGAGAGCAGATAGAGCCACATACCCAACCGAGTTACCAAGAATGCCTTCCCTGACCAAACATGGATACAGGGCATCAGACAGTTCAGACCAGCTTCACAACCCTATCCTGACAGGATTATACCATCTTATACTGAACAAAGGTCTGTACAGTGCAAACTCATTGATTATTCTTCCCCTCCTCCCCCCACAATGTGGGGAAGGCATATGCTAGCTTTTGTTACTAAACTAAGATATTCTAAAATTTCAGTTCAAGAGGAAATGTATCAGGTAGAATTTTAAGAGAGATTTATTAATTACAAAAAAGAGATTTTAAATGGTACATAGAAAGGCAGCAAAGATAGTAGCCAAAGAAATTAAATAAGTTCACAGACTAAATTTTATATTACTGAACATGTTTGGAATCAGCAATGTCTCACCCTTGTTAGCTGGTACAAGTAATTCCTTAAATGCAGGAAGGGACTGCCTTCCCTACCTGGGACTCCCTTCTTCACTTCAAAATCCCTTTGTCTTCTAGACTTTTTTGTCAGGTGTTGAGCTATGCAGGAATGAAGTCAAATGATGACATAATCCTTCCTTTTAGAGCTTTTTCCATTTTGGGGAAAATGTAGGCATGTGACACGAGGGGATATTCCTCAGTGGTCAAACAGGGTTCACTTCCTCTGTGAAGTTTTGACTGTAAACAATCCCTGGTAGTGGATTCTTTCATAGAATCATAGACAATTAGGGCTGTACTGGACCAGACCTCAGATTGTCAGAGAGTCCAATCCTCTGCTTTAACTAGGACCAACCGAATTAAATCAAATCTTTTCTTGAATGGGTGGAGGAGAGACATTAATGCTGTCTGGTCTTTCCATTGTTCTACCTGAAAAGCTGGTTTGTGTGTTTTTTCCATCTCACAACCTGTTTTAGTAGCATATACAACATTTCATAACTTTGTATATGATGACAGCACATACATTTCACCAGGATATTAATGTTTAGCAGATCAAGACTTTTAAAAACGATACCTGAAAAGGCGTATTTTGTACAGAATAGATTAAAAATCTATGACTGATGAATATGGGGTTCTGGGGTGTTGCTTTCAGACATAGAGCATCACACTGTCTCTGAGGCCCCACTGCTAATTTTAGCACACTAGCTTGAACAGAGCAAGCATGTCTGCACGTGCTAAGAAGCACCATCCAAAGAGCAGTGTAAATATACTTGGTGTGTTTCGATAAGCACAAACGGTGTGAAAATGGTGTGACATAACAGTTGGCAACCCAGAAAAAATGTAGTTAGCATGTATTTTAGTAGACTAGGTCCTTTATCATTGTATAATAAGTCAGCTTTGAAAAAACTTAAGACATTTTATCAGTCATTTCCCATATTAAGGACCTGATCTTGGACTAAGAATCCAAGTCAGAATCAATGTTAATTAACTAAACTGTCTAGGCAAAGGTTAAGTTATAGTACTTCACTTATCTACATATTCAGCCTTCTAGTAGCCAAGAAACACAAGGGGATTTTCAAAATTGCTTAAAATTTAAGAGCATAAGCCTCATTAACAATCATTGGTTTGGTGTTTTTATACCCAAGAGCTATTTTAAATATGTTTCCAAGTAGTGTATAAATTTTCAGATGTAAAGTATCTTGGATCTATGGATGTAGTATGAATTTTAAAGCAAAATTCTGTTGTCCTTAAGAAAATCAATGGACATTTTGCTTGATTAAGGACCACAGAATTCAGCCCCAAGTGATTATGAGTAAGTAAGAAATGACATTTTATCAAAAATACAGACCAGAGAGGCTGGCATATCTACCCATTTTAGACTGGAAAAAGAATGTTCTATCAAGAGATTTTGTTCAGACACAGTCTTCCAAATCACTTTCACCAGATCTGCATAACTGTTATACACATAACAGACCCATGCTTTCATATCTTGGACACAAATAAACAAACAGACGGAAAAGAAGCCATTTGCTTTGCAGCTTTTGAAATAATGTGACTTCACTGGACGTAGACTACAAAATCTTCTAATTTGGCCCATAAATCAGCCTTTAACACAGACTACTGTAAGGCTCCTCAATAAACTATAGAGTTTAGAGGACATAGCTTAAAAGAAATCATGGCCTGTCTATAAGAAAAGTGGGCTGAAAGCACTTTAACTGATGACTAGCACCCAAAAACATTAAAGCTTTTTGCTCTCGAAACACTAGACAAGATTTGCCTCTTGATATTTATGGGTCTAATATCTCTAAACACTGTCTCTATAAAACCTGTGGCTGGCTTTTTAAAAACAGAGTTTTATGTCATCCTTTTTACAGATACATAAAGATTAAGTTCTTCAGTCTATGTCCTTGCTGCGGTGTCAGGACCATACAGCTGCCTGTGTAGTTTAGAATAAAAGCTCCTTTGACGCAGGGCTTAATAATGTTTTAGTCTGAGAGCTTGTGTTTTAATGAATAATTTTTAGAGTCACTGATTTGAGAAATAGTTTATAAATCCTAGAATGGATGCTTTCTAATTTGACCTTTGGAATGGAAGTTTCATTGGGATTTCAATTTAATTGGAAAAAAAAGTTTCAAGATGGTAGGCACCCAATTCTCTTACCCGCTACAAAAACACTGTTGCTATAAGATTATCACTGTGAGCATTAAACAAGCTACAGTATTTAGCTGGACATTTTTATTTTCTGTTACAGATCTGTTTATTAAACTCAGTTAATAATAAAAGCACTGGTGCCTTGCAGTTAATACTGGGGATTTCCTTTATTGTGTACCAAATGTGCTATTTACTAAACTGAGTATGTATTTTCTTGTTTAATTTTTCTATGGTAATTAATATTTTAACAAAACATTTGCTATTATTAATAATAATCATTTTTATTGCAGTAACATGCAGAGAACCCAATCACTATCAAGGGTTCATTGTACTAAGATTGGTACAATCAGAAAGGAAGCTCCTGGCCTAAAAAACTTACAAACTAAGAAGTGAATGAAAAGCACTATATGAATGGTTAATGAGAGGGATATAACCAAAATGTCAGTACAGTTTAAATAGAGATCTTAACCTTTCCTCCCAAGCCTTCCCTGCTACCTCCTTTCTCAGTCACTGCGGACAGCATCACCACTCTGACTTTTTGTTAGCCCATTAACTGGATGTCAACTTCTACTCAGATCTCTCTCTCGGTTCCCACATCCACCAACTTGCAGATTCTTTCTGCATGATATTTCAGGAGCGTTGCTCCCTTAAAAAAAAAGATTCTGGGCACAGACCCTGCCCCCTCTCACAGCTGTCCCCCCACCAGGGCCCCATGGCCCACACCTGTCCCTCCCCCTTTCCCCCCAGCTGCTCCCTGTGCTCCAGCTTTGGTTTCCCCAGCTGCAGGCTCCCTGTGGCCCCATGCTGTGACCCAGCTCCAGGCGACCCCCCCCCCCCCGGGCCCACAGCCGGGGGCCCCCCGGGCCCTGCAGCTCACACCATGGCTATCTCCAGGAGCCCCATGGCCTGGCTCTTCTCCGACTCCCAGCCTTCCCCCGGGGTCCCCCCTCACCCAGCCACCTACCCCTCTTTCCGTCTTCCTCACCCAGTGGGGCCTAGCCAGAGGAGCTGCCACCTCTGACCACACAGCCTGGATGAGAGGAGAGGAGGGATTTAAATTTCCCTCCTTCTCTCCTACCCTGGCTACGTGCTGCAGGAGGGAGGGGTCGGCAGCTCCTCTCGCTGCTCTGGGCAGGCAGGATATGTGCGCCTGTGCTGCTGCAACGCTCAGCGCACCCGGGGCTCGTGCCCCACGTGCCCAGTGCCAGCGACAGCCCTGCGATATTGAAAGATATGGCCTTTCTTCTCCACACAGCTAAAACTCATTTTTCCATGTTAATGATTGAAACATCCTATTCTCTAGCATTGATAAAAGCCATTGTGGCTTGCTTATACCCCTTCAGCTGCTGCTGCACAGAGAATTGTCCTAATCCCTCACTTTGACCTTGGCACCCCTCTTCTCCATCATATCAGTCATAACTTGCTTGCCAACATGTTCAATGCCCTTCATGGCGTTTCCCCACCCTATCTTTCATCACGCTGTTGATGATCACCTACAGGAGCCTCCACCATCCACTAGTTAAGTTTTTAGATGACCACCTTTCTGCATTCTCCCTTCCTTCCCTATGCTCTTAGAAACAGATCCCTACGAACAACCCCAGAACTATTCCACTGCCTCCTTCAAACCCCTCTACAAAGTTCAGCTTTGCCTTGATGCCTACAAGCCCCCCTTGAAAACAGTGGGGCTGTAGATACACTGTGTCCATTACCAGTACTGTCTCCCTGTTTCTTTTGATGTCAGTATCCAACTCTTTGTTTTATACTTAGACTGTAATCTGCTTGCGGCTGGGATCATCTTTTTCTTCCCCAGGGTGAAGAACAGCCAGCCCTGGGGCGGAGTGGGCCAGCCCAGAGGCGGGGCGAGAGAGCGGAGTCCACCCCATGGGCTGGCCTGCTCTGCTGCCGGGGGCAGAGTGGCTGGCTCAGGGGAGGGGCGGGAGTGCAGGGTCCAGCTTCTGGGTGGGCCCGCACTGCCCCCAGCGCTCCTAAGCATCAGCGCCCCGAGCCAGTGCCTCATTGGCTTATAGTGAGAGCCAGCCCTGGGGCTAGTAGGCGCCTGGCTAATTGAAATACAAACAAATAATTACAATAATATACATAAATAACTGCACTATATACATTCTTGCAATGAAAATGGAAGAAGGGGTTCCAACAAAATTCCTGCCACCCTCTTTCCCATGATAAACTTTGCATACAAGGAGCAAGTGTGTTTGCAAAGAGCAAAGTGGAGGGCCTTGGACATTTATTTATTCATTTGCTTACTCATCAAATCAAAATTTCACAAATCTGATTGAAGCCTTTAGTTTTGTGATGAAAAGACCTGACAAATTTTGCTTGCTTAAGGTTTCACTGTGGAAGTTGTATATAGTTCTACTAGTTTTCCCATGTTGGAAAAAATGGATATATACAAAAACACAAATGCAGGTACATGAACATGATATAATCTGCACCAAAATAGAGAGGGGGATTAATTCTGTCTTGTTTTGACTGTAAATCCCATTCCATGTTGTTAACTGCTGCATATAGAAATCAAGGTAAAATAATATGGTTCTAAAGAATTACAATGGAATGCACTTATGAACTCTAATATTTATATCTAAGTCATAAAGGTGATCTGCAAAAGATTTGTTTAATGATTTTGTGTTCTTTTTTAATCCTTCATATTTATCTCATATAACAAGAAAAGTTCTTTCTTTTCTTCTTTTTTTTTTAAGCCTTAGAAATATCAGGGATTTTCATAAATGTCAGTTCAAGTGAAATCAAATAGGGTTACCGTACTTGAACTTCCAAAAGAGAGAACACTCCGAAGTGGGGGGTGGTGCCCCCCCCCGAGCTTCTCCGGCCCCAATCCTGGCCTTACACACTGGCCCCTCCTCCCCGCTGTCCCCAATCCTGGCCTTAAATTCTGCCCCCTTCACCCCTTTGGCCCCAACCCCAGACTTAAATGCTACCCTTCTGCACCCCTCCCATAAATCCTGCCTCCTCAGCCCCTAACCCAGACTCATGCTGCCAGCCCCTTTCCTCCCCTCCCTTCCGATGGTACTTTCCTACCAGTGGTTAAAGTATAATTTGACAGGCCACAGAACCCTCCTAATTTCTAGGCCCCCTTCCCCTATTGTCTGGGCCCCCTTCATGCATGTGTGGACCCCAGCTCAGGTAAGTATTTGCCACTACTTCTCAGTATCATATGCATTGGTTATCTCTCTATTAAAATATTTATAATTTTATATGGCGTTTACGTCTATATCAATTAGTGTCAGAAACTAGCAAACACTGCATAACACAGTAAGTATTGTGATCTTTATATTCCCGATATAGACATTTCACTTCATGAAATGCAATGCCAAACTCGGAACACAAAAATTTTATGTCACTTTCACCAAATTCCGGTGACAGCTCTGTAGTAAAATGTGATGGGTCAAGTGTTTCAACAGCACTGCTTAGACATTTTTCTGAGTCTGGCAACAATCTAGCATTCATACAGTCTGCTAAGGTGTGGTAAAACTGACATTTAGAAATTTCAATTTGCTTGCCAGCATTCACAGACATGTTTACACATACACCTTTAAAACAACCTGCAGGAATCATCTCACAAGCCTCTTGGTAGAACTCTGAATCACACTCTCTGCAAGCTATAAACACCTGAACTTGTCAACTTATCAACTTACTTGCTGTAGATAATGTTACATCAGATTTTTGCACGCCAAGGACAGGTCTGCAAGTTCCTCCAGACCATCAAGCATGAGACCCAAGTTTTTAACAAAAACTTGATTCTGCAGTTTCTTTTTTCCATGACAGCAAATTTTCCTTTATCTTTCCCTCCTAGTGAGAAGTTGCTACGGAGGACTGCATCTGACCACCAAACAGCTCATACAGGGCGGGAGTTAGAGTCAACCCAATGTACATCAAATATGTGTCCAATCTTATTAAGCTGGACTTCCAGATCACTCCACATTCAGCCACCTCTCTCAAGCACTTTGGCAACTGACTGTACAGAGCATACATTGAATCCACAAATGATTTAAAGTGATTAACTTCACTGTGGTATTTGATAGCATCAGCCATGGCCAATTCCAACCTGTGACTAAAACAATGCCAACTTCTCAAATGTGGAAATCGTGTCTTTAATTTTGTTGCAACATCAGCCTTACTGCCTAACATGACAGAGGCTCCATCTACATCTAAACCAATCCAATTATCTTTGAGAAATTCCTCTGTGAACCCATGTGCTGTCAAACACTGCAGAACAGCTAATACTACGCCATCAGCATCATTGCTGCCTAGTTCAATGAGATCAAGAAAAAATGTAACAGGACCAATGTCTGCATCCTGTACACCTTAGCCCCTTTCCAATAAAAAATGAGCAGTACCAAACGACTTACTTTAACCACTGCGTCAGAGATAAAGGATGCCAGGATTCAAGTGTGACATTCTAATGAAGGCAGTTGAGTTATATCAGGGGTGAACCTGGCCCAATATGTCTATATCACGAAACCATCACACAACCTGGCACAATTCAACACAATTAACAACATTATGTGTGTGGCAGTGGGAGAATCAGGGTCAATGCACCTAACTGGTGCTATTAATGCTAAAGGTTCAGCTTTTTTCCCTCTCTTCTAAGCAACAAATACAGCTCCTGATCTTCAGTCACAGTGAAATCAAAGGAAGTTTTGTCACTGGGTTGAGTGAGCAAACTTTGGCTAGATAAGGCATAGAAACCATGGAGTGGTAGGAAAGGCAGGGGTACCCTGGCAGGGGAGTGTAGCAGGGATGGGGTGGAAAAGGAAGAATGGCTGGGGAGCTTGGGAGGACAGCTGTGTTGGTTGGCAGCAGAGGAGGCCTCAGCAGAATCCCAGATGGTTTTAGAAACCTGGCCAGGCGGACACTTTGTTAGTGAAAAAGAGGACACGCCTGAGAAACCCCGGACCTACGGTAACCCTAAATCAAATACAATGTCATTATGGAAAATGTTTCTGTTCACATTGAACACAGTTACAGGCACTTTCGATGACATATTTATATAACAAAACAGTTATAATTAGTAAAATTATGTAGGATGGAAGGAAAACAAGACTTCCTTTTTAGGTCATTATGTTCTCTTTTGAGAGAGCTGTTGCAATCCACAATATCCACAATATCACCAACTATTCTGATCGCTTTTGTTTGGGGTACCTTTCTGACTATTCATTATGTCTAAATAAATCCCTAGAATTAAAAGAATTATATTCAGTTACCATAAATGTCTCCTCACTCATATAATTTTGGTCCTATATACATCACACAATAACTCAGATTTCCAGGATAATAGGTCTCCATTTTCATGAGAAGACAATGTTCTTCAGCTAGGGCAAACCTCACATTTCTCCTTTTGACTAATCAGGACCCCTGAAAAGTTGCAAGTGTCTTGTGAAACAATGCTTCAAGAATCATCTACATTGCTTGACTATTCTATTTATTGTTGAAATAACTTCATTTTACAGTATATTTGCTGCTTCTGTTATGTATCCCTGCTATTTTACTTCAATATAACTGAGCATTGATAATTTGCAGATGTAATATAGTCATCAATGAATGTAGAATGATTTTTTCCATGTACCCAAAGATGAGAAATCTAATAAAAGCTTCATACCAGCCTATATTATTCAATTATTCCTATCCTGTATTTTGATTTTTAAATGCTCGCACAAAAAAAGGCCAGAAAAAAACACTCAATACATATATTTATACTCAGCAGATTAACAGCACAGATAAGGAGATATTAATATTCAGAGCAGACTACTTATCTTTAAGGGTCTATTAGCTTTCCTATTTATGTATTTATTTATTTTCTTCAAAGACTGGCTAGATTTCAGTCAAACTCCAATGAGCCTCTAATAGTCTAGGAGCAAACAGCCAAATGGGCCATGAACTGGAACTAACTTGGTGGTGATACAGATAGGTTAGAAAAGCTTTCGGAATGAGATAGAAGAGAACAGCAAATTTCACTGATCTGATCTTGCTTACTGATCTCTGACTGATCGTGCAGAATATGAGATTCTCTGTAAAGCTTTGGTAAACCAGTAAATGGTAAAAATCAACATGCCCTTCCTCAGCCTTACAATTGAAGTTTTACATGGGCTTCTTTACGAACAGCATATTTTACAAATTGCATATTTTTATATATAAGAGTGTGTATGTGGACACACCTGCATTTTTGAGAGAAAGAGAGGGATGTAAAAAACAGGAGGAGTTAGTTAATGTTAATGAATGTGTAACTGGTTGATAGCCTGTGATTACCAAATGACCTTTTAAAAACACATGATGGTTTAATTTAAAATAAAAATAGGCCTGAATATCTGGAATCAAAACTGTGCTTCAGAAATAACCAATATATATATTTTTTTCAATTTAGTACCAATTTGATTAAATCATAATACCTTGCCACAATTCAACAGGTCCTATAGTGTGGTAAACAACTGAAAATAGCAGCAGATTTGCAACTTGAGAAGTCTATTAGCAGAGCTTTGAAAAACAAAAAAAAATACAACAAAAAAAAACATTTAATTTCTAGTGGAGCTATGCAGTGTTCAAATGTGTGCTATTTTACCTTAAATTTTACAAACAACATAAGCCCAATTCAAAGTTCTCTGAAGTCAATGGCAGCTTTTCCAGTGATTTCAATGCCCCTCGCCCCAAAAAGCTTGAGGCCCTAACTTCATTAACAATTATGAATAAATAAATTAATATAGAACTAATTGAGAAATCTATGTTCTCAAAGAACAGGATTTTGAAAACACTTCAAAATTGTACCCTGACTCATATACCATTTCCTTGCACATGTAAAAACTTTTCTTTTTTTTTTTTTTTTTTGCAATCAGACCTAATGCATGTGAAAACACTCTCCACTCAAAATGTAACCAGGTCAGATTCCTTGTTACAATGCCTCGGAAAATGTTCAAGTCTTTTACTGATGCTTCTAATGTATCTACATTTCAGTGGTGTGCTAGGTTTTAAAATGAACTTTAGGAGACCCTGGGAGCTTAAATTAATACACTAAAAATATGAGCAGAATGAACAGAAATATTGAATGTATAGTTTATTGCATCAACTTGTAACTCATTAACAACTCCCTATTTCAGCTGCTCTTTCCCTTCCCCTCCTCGCGCCCTGTCATTTCCTCCCATGACTGGAAGGTGTTAGTGGGCCACTTTACCTTAAATGATCCCTTCAAATATGTTGTAATTACTTATGCTAAACAATCTGTTTCATTTTGTATTTGGTTATGACACTCCAAGTACATTTCCCAGACCTGAAGAGCTCTGTGCAAGCTTGCAAACTTGTCTCTCTCACAAACAGATGATGATCCAGAAAAAGATATTACTTCACTCCACTTCACCTTGTCTTCAGAAGAGCCAGTCATTTTAGATATTAAGACTTTTTTTTTTTTTTTTTAAAGAGTGCACTCTGACGACAGTAGAGATGATGTGCTCTAATCTCAAGTAGGGGAACTGACTTCACAGTCCATTACCTCTTGGTATCCCTCAAAATCTCTGCAAACCATAACAGTTTTCATTAACCGTCAATGCAATCTCCTTCAATCATATTTTAATTGTAATCTTCTTTCAATTCTAACTTCAGACAGGTCACTTTTCCAACTGCACTATTAACTTCTGGGTGTTTTGAGTTTTAATGTTTTGGACCTTTTATTACATGTTTTTAATGTTATTTTTCATTAAAACAAAGATTCATAGAATTTTTAAGTAACTTAAGTATGGCAGGGTAAAGCTGGCCCTTCATATTTTTGAAGATCATCTACTCTATCCTGCCTATAAAATGCCTTCTAGTTCCTATTTTCAAGTGCTCTAATAGGGACCCAATAAGATACGTGTTTAAGTTCAAATTTTCAAAAACTTGCCTGTAATTCTCGGTGCTTCCACTGTTGGATGCCCACTTAGGGCCTAAATCCTCAAATGGTGAAAATGAGGACTGCTAACTTGACTTTATTGGCTTCCATGTTGCTACCTTAATTTACAACAATTGAAGATCTGGCAGCCGGAAATGGAGGCCTCTACCATTTGAGACTTCTTTTGAAATGTGGGCATTCCTGCAGTCATAGGTGTAATTTATAAATACCAAGATACAACAGATGGACAAATATTATAGACATTACTCTTCTGCAGCACCACTAGCAAAACTTCTAAAGCACATTTTTTTTAACAAATTGGTTAGCTTACATTGGCCCATGATTACCTGACTTATTGCTCTGTCTGGTACAACAAAGAAATTGATGGCAGCTATCCAGTACATTTAGAATAGCTCCTGTGATAGTCTTTTTAAACTCCATCTGTATTAGGACATAGCACTCCCCTGTGCATTGTTTTCTTATTTCAGTAGTATCCTCTCTCTGTGTGATATAAATTGAAAACCATTTCTTGAATATGAAAGGGGGCTTACAAAATTACTAGCTTTGAGATAGGGTGAGCTGATTATTTACAAACGCCCTGCCACTGTCTTAAGTAACCACGTAGTCATCTTATTTATAATCCTCAAGTAGAAACAAACTGGATATAAATCCTTATGATTCTGTTTCTCATTCGGTAAAGGCCCTTTCATCACAACTGGAAGTAAAGTACTGCATCCTAATCCTCTAATATACTGCATATTGTTCCTATTCATCCAAAAAAAAAAAAAAAGGTAGCGATGTTTAGCAGGTCTTCCCACTCATCAGAGCATATGGTTGAAATAGGGCAGAGTTTGTACAGCTGATACAGGAAAGATGTGCCTATCCCAGCTGTGTGTGAACTGATGCTGGGAGCAAAGGGGAAAATTTGTATCTGGAAACATTTGCATGAGCAGAAATTAAGGGGAGGAGTTTTCAAGTCATCTTTTTACTGAACATATCCTCCTGCATCATAGCCAAAATGATCACATGGGAACTCACAAAATGGGACTCTGATTCTGGATGAACAAAGTCCCACTGTAATGTAAACTACAGCAATTAAAAAATACTGGGGACTCACTCTGTTAAAGGTTGAGTGCACTCAGACATATGAAGACACAGCTCCCTGCTCCACTGGGCTTACAATGTAAGATGATTTACTCTTTCAAAAATATGTCAGATGCTTTTCCCCCCGTTTTGGCCCTGCCTGTACTATGGTGAAGAGCTGTAAACCAGGCAGAGACCCCTTTTCACAACACTGATGTTCTCCTATTGATGCAGGAACCAATAAAGACCCAAGAATAGTACACTGCATTCGACAGCCTGGCCCTACATCCCAATGGCATGTGATCAGTGGGTCCTGACATACTGGAGCAACATAGATATCAGTTTTATGGAAGTGAATGTTGGGTTCTTGAGTGATAGCCAGATTCTCCTTAGAGAACATTTGTGCTTGGCTCCGAGATACTGCTGGGAGAGGAGAGCTATTCCTGCACATGGAGATGCTGCTGCTCAAGAATGCATAATGCGGCAATAATGCAATTGTTTGCCCATGTGCAGGGAAACCAGGATTTGCTGCCTCTTACCTTCTGGTCTTTTTTTTTTTTTTCTGAAGCCTAGTCCCTGAAATTACCCTGTGAACAGCTTGGGCACTGAGTGATCAGGAAGAACATGGGAATACTGAGGCCATTCAAATTGGATAATCTATACTGTGCTCAGCTGTGAGATTGTCTTGGACAGAAAGTCAGCATGTGGACAAGGTAAATGTCCATCTGGGTTTTCAAACAACTACTTGTATGAAAATGAAGCTTATTTTTAAGGGGCTCCCCCTCACAGTCTTTCATTGATGTCACAAAATACATTATGTGTATCACAGTGACTGTCTGTTGCTTGGAAACAGGTGTGACTGAATGTTTATAAACAGCTTTTTTGTTGGCTATGGGTCAAAGACATTAAGCACCAACAAAGGAATGTCTCTTTAGCTGGGACATGGGTGGGACAGCTTTCTGTTGGGCAATGGCTAATGAAAAAAAGAAAACAGTCTTTTCAGTTTAGAAAATGCATCTGATGTTTTATTTCCTGGAAAAGTCTGTGGTTGAAAGAACCTGTTTTGGTTTTTGTGAAAAAAGTGGAGAATATGAGCAGAGATGAGTGGCTGTGTGCAGAGTCTAAATACTGGCATAGGATGCTGGAAATAGAACAGCCCTGCATTTTCATAGAACTGCAAATGTTTTAGCCTCACAATTCCATGAAAGTTAATGGGAATTGTAGGCTAACAGCCAACATATGACTTTAAAATAAAATAGCACCAACTGTTCTATCAGGTGTTCATCCTGGTGAACTAGATCTTGAAATGCATGTGTGAGTAGGTGACATGTGTGGGCTACCTGAGAGTCATATTGCTAGCTCTTCAACGATTCTGTCCCTTTCAAAAACCTTCCAAAGTTCCAAAAACCTTCCATGTCTGAGAGATCCATCATATGGGGACGGTAAACTAATATAAAATTTGCCCATTTGTGTAGCAGAGCTCTTAATTAAGCCAGTTGACTCTCATAGGCTAGGAAGTCCAGCAGATGACCATCTGAGGCCCTTGGCTCTAGCCACTGTTTACATCTTTATACTACCTACTCATTCCATACAGCACTTGACCTTTCCTCCTGATTGATCCATCCAGGGGATCCCTCCAGGCTACACTGGCCATCTACTGGGAGTTGTATATAAATTGCATTCTCTCAGTCTTCAGCATAACCAGATCTCTAAAATAACCTGTTTCCTACACCTGGGGTGACTGGGGCAACTGTCTGCTGAACTTCCTCGAGAAGTGAGATTTCAGTGCGTGGGTGAAACACATGGAGACTGAGAATGGGTGTGGAAAACAAAGGAAAGATGATAAAGGTGACTGCAGAGAACTAGATTTCTACCCCTTGCTGGCTGATTTGGGGGGAAATGAAAGTTTAAGGTTGTTATGAACTAAGATGGTCATTTGCCAAACTTTTTGAGTCAGCAAGAGACCCACCAGCTCACAAGGTCTTAAATCCAGATTTGATTTTTTTTCATCTAATATAATGGCTTCCAAGAGGTTTGATGATTAAATTACTGCTTATTTAAGGCACCATCTTTTCTCAACAGCCAGAAATTACTGTTACCCCCTTGGAAATGATTTCATTCTGATGTGCCAAATGCTTCATTCAGTTTCATACAATAATGTCGATAAATTAATTAACGAGTTTTGTTGTATTTTTATTTATATATTTATTCTTGTGCCAAAAAAATGCAGTGGCATTGGTGGCTTTCTGCAAATGTTTTCATTATTAATTGTTCTTGAAAGAATTATTTCATTGATCATTTAATCTGCAGAAAGGAGACAAATGCACTTCAGGGCAATAGGAGGCTACCACAGTAAAGAATTTGAGCAGCAATTATAATTTGTTTCTTAGCAACTAATAACAAAAATTATGAGATTTGCTCTAGCACCAAATATGAGTGGTATTATTACAGCTTTGGGAATATTTTAAAAATCCTTTACTGCACAATGTGTTGGGAGTAATTTTCTTTTTCCACTATCATAGTGAAATTATTTTGGGACCGATAGGTCAAACCCCCAAAGTAGTCTCATTACAAATGTCTTATTATTGTGTTTGCTCCTGCCATTTTCATTGCACTGAGCTGAACACAATCTGTTAAGTCATGCATAGTAATTATTTTCAAGAAAACAGTTCTATAAAATTAATTCTTTAATAAACTATGGAGGGGATAGGTCTCCAAGCCATTTCTTACACTTAAAAATATTCCCTTGGTTAAAGCAAATTAAATTTTCTGTAATGGATCTGAATGAAATTGACAGGGGGTTTTAAGAAAAATACCACACTAGAGAATGAAGAAAATGCCAAAAAAATTGAATGGATCTGTTAGATTAAATTTTCTAGGGAATTTACAGTTCAGCAGTTTCCATAAAAAAAAAAAGTGGGTCACATTTTCATCACAAAAGTCAAATCAAAATGTAGGAATTCAAGAAAACCCTCCCCCCCACCTGCATAAAATGTTGTTTTTGTTTGTGTTTGTTTGTTTGTTAAATAAAATATGTACTGGCAAATATTTAGCCAGTCATAGGAACAACCTCTGTTTGCTGGGAGCAAGGGTCAATATTTTGGCTCCTTCAGAAATAAAGTACAGGTGCAAGTTTCAATACTTGCATCTCCTGCTCCCTACTTTGTGCACACAATCAGGCGGTACAAAGTACAAATATTCATGTTGGTGCTCACGGTTCAACTGCTGGCAGAAGTGTTGAGGGCTAAAATTGCATCCACAAAACACAGGCTGAACACATATCTTTAAATATTAAAATCAGTTCTGAGAGCAAAATACTGAATAATAAGACAACAAAGCATGCATCAGAAGCACATACATTTCTGTATTAAAGCTGTATCTAATTAGAGAATGCAGTCAAGAGACGTTAAAGTTGAGGATCAGAACTTATATTACTAATGATTTCATCCATAGATATCAAAGATGGACTCTATTAGGTAATTTATTCCTTCACCATGCCAGTGCAGGATTATTCTAGTGCTTTGTCCAATCTAGTGTTAAATGTCTGACATGGTAGGCCTTCAACAGCTATTCTGTAGTCTAAACAATCTCACCTTTAACAACATAAATGACAGATTTTCCAGAAACAATGAAGCAAAATAAATGTGATGCAACATATTCTAATGGGCTAAGCATGTGTCTGGTAACCAGAAACTCCTGGTTTTAATCTCAAATTGTGGCCCTGAATCACTACCGCTAACTATAGGCAGGTGTTTTCGATCTTGTCCACTGCTTGTGGATACCCAATTTGGAAAACCTTCAGCCTGTCTTTTGCTGAGTTTCCACTTGAATGACAGCTGCTCGCATTTCTGAAAACCAGGCCCGCAACATCCCATGCTGAGCCCCAAACAATTGTAAGATTCAAATATAGTGGACAGACTTTTTAAAATTTTGGCCTTGAACCAATTTTAGTCCCAGTTCTCACTTCCACCAGGTTTACAGGTAATTCTATTAGCAGTAATGCAATTGCTTTTGATTTATGCCAAAGTGGGATCAGAAATTACTTTAGATGTTTTCCAAAAATAGTTTATTTTTGAAGAAATGCAAAATGACCCTTATTGAAAATAGCTATCACCCCCCATTACTTCCAAACTCACTGAAACCAAGATGCTGATTCTTTAAAACCTCTGAATGGAAAGTTTACTTTCAGTGAACAACCACCTTTCGTCTATTATTTTCCATGGGAGTATAGTGATGATGCCCTCAGACAAGATGGCTGTCCTTAATTCCCCATGACCCAAGCTGGCGATAGTTAGAAGCGACACAAACCTGTGTAGGAGGAAGCTTGGAGGGAGATGAAAAATGATAGCATTGTAGATCCCTCAACAAAATGTTACAGAGGCATAAGTAGACTCTCCCTTCTCCAAATAACAAGGGTGACACCTACTTTTTTTGTGGATCTAGAGCTACATTTTCAAAACACAATTATTACACACTAATAGGGATTAGAGGTTTTCCTTAGGCTCAATAATTGAAAGGCACACCAAAATCTCCCTCCCTCTCGCTCTAATTATTCTGGGGAGGGCTGGATCTGTGTCTCAATTTCCCCATTTGTAACATGGTGTTAAAAATATCCATGGCTACGTTGTGACGATGAATTAGCCCATATTTATGCTGTCCTTTGCAAAATGCAAGTGACAAGGAGTAAATGCTGTAAATGCTTCCATAGGTGAACAGCTAAAGTAATTGGGTCAAGATCTAGGAAGCAGGGAAATATTCCCCACCTGGTGCTCCACAGCTATTGATGTAACCTCTGTAACTCAGTCATCTAGATGCATTGGCTGTTTGTCCGTACCTCCTTCATAGGCAACTAATGGCTAGATCTACTCAGGTTCCAGTCCAGCTCGTTTCTGAGACTGCTTGCTTCTACTTCACCAACAATCTTAACCTTCTGTGGTGTCACAGAAGAAGCCACTGCAGGGATGGGCTCAACCAGAGCAGTCCCAGAAAGCCATGCTCCTGGCCCAGTAAAACTTGCTTAGGAGTTCAGTAGGGAAAGTCCATCACGCCAGTTCAAGAAGGGACACACTTATACCAAAAAGGGAAAGGAATTATTTAAGCTCAGCACCAACATGGGCACAAGAATTAATGGATATAAACTGGACATCAGGAAGTTTGGACTTGAAATTAGATGAAGGTTTTTAACATCAGAGGAGCGAAGTTCTGGAACAACCTTCCAAAGGGAACAGGGAGGGCAAAAAACCTAGCTGGCTTCAAAACTGAGCTTGGTAAATATATGGAGGGGATAATATGATGGGACTACTTAATTTAGCAATTAGCTGATTTTTGACTGCTAGCAGTAAATATACACAATGGCCTGTCATGGGATGTTAGACGGGGGTGCGTTCTGAGTTAGTACAGATAATTCTTTCTGATGGTGTTTGGCTGATGAGTCTTACCCATATGCTCAGGATTTAGCTGATTGCCATATTTGGCATTGGAAAGGAATTTTCCTCCAGGGCAGATTAGAAGAGACCTTGGGCGAGGGGGTTCCACCTTCCTTTGCAGCACTGGGAATGGGTCACTTATTGCACCTTGAAATCTTTAAACCATTATTTGAGGACTTCTATAACTCAGCCATAGGTCGGGGTCTATAACAGGAGTGGGCAGGTGAGATTCCATGGCTCGTGTTCTGCTCCAGATCAAACTACATGATTATAACGGTCCCTTTCGATCTTAAAAGTCTATGAGTCTATGCTTTGCCCCACTACTATATTTATAAATAAGTCAACTCCCCAAACTTACTACATTTTAGAGGTCAGACATTCTGAGTGAATACGGTACGTCGACCCCACTGTTGCACAGTATGTGATTTATAATGTCAGGAGTGGAATCAAACTATCTCTGTGCCTGTAGAAGAGCCCTCATGGTCCTGCAGTGAACCAGTGTATGATGAGTGGGCAATAAAGACAGGATGCAGAGCTCAGATTACCCAGCATAATTAAAGCAAACCAATTGTAAAATTGAAAATCATTCTAGAATATATTTTAAACAAAAGGTACCTGACAATGGAGCCATTGTTTTGCTCAGTTAATGAACAACAACAAATTCAACAGATAAAATGGTTGGGTTGGGTTTATTTTGCAAAGGGAATACCTGGCATTGACAGGCAAGGCATTTTCTTCAATTTCCATAAGATTTTACAGATGCTAGCTAATTAGTTAAAGACTAAGTAAGCTACTGAGATAAATCAGTTTAGCCCAATTTTTCCATTAAGGAAACTCAGGCAAGGAGGATAAGTGACTTGCTCAAACTAATACCCAAGTTAGTACAGATTCGGTGACACTCGTCTTATGATACAGTCCCTAATGTTTCTATCCCTTGTTGTAGAGTTGATCATTAAGTCATTAAAAAAAAAATTCATCCACACCTTAGCCAGAATTTTAACACTGATAATATAATACAACCCATGGTACACCCTTTTTTAGAGAACTGTGCTCTATTCTGATCTCTTCATGTCAAAAAGGTTAAAAATGTAAAGTAGAAAAAAAATACCTGAAGCAGGGAAGGAAAATGATCAGAAACAAAGAATGAATTTTATACTAAAGATTTAGAAGATGAGAATGATTTTATTTTAGAAAAGAGAACAATAAGAGATAGCATAACAGAAGGTTATAAAATAATGAATGCTATGGAAATGATGAACAAGGCATTCCTATTTTTTCTCTCTCATAATGCGAGAAAAAGAGGAAGCCCAATTAAATTGAAAGGCAACAGATTAAGAACTATGGAAAACCTGTGGCAGTCACTGCTAGGAGATGGAGACAATTAACAGAGTAGGGATTGGCAATCCCCAGCACACGTGCCCATTCATAGTAGCATGCAGGGCTCCCGACCCCGCAACGCCACGGTTGGTCCCACCCACTGGCCCCGCCCCCAGTGGGACCTGGGGGCGCTAGAGCCAAGCGTGCGCTGTGGCTCCTGGCACCACCCCCAACACCAGCGGCCCCACCCCCAGCACCTGCTGAGGGTTGTGGGGGCAGAGCTGGTACGGGAGCCAGCAAAGGATGCCAACCCCTGACAGAGTTTTAAAAAGGATTAAAACGTTATAGGAGAAATAGGTTTGATTCCAACCTCATTGAACCATGGCCATTTACCCCAGGATAAATGAAGTTAGAATCAATTCCAGTGAGGATATCCATAGTTACAATAGACAAAATAAAAATGCATACAGGAGATAAGCCCTCATGGTTCAGGGAATGCTTCTCAGTTAACTATCAGGGGTTAGGAAGACATAACCCTGATAAGCGTGCTATTACATACCTTTTTTTAAAAAAAAAATCAGAATGGACAGCTTCTCCTGTGATCTGTGGAAACTCCAAAGATCTATGGGGAATCCTACCCTCAAGAGAGTACACACGATGCCTGGGGAATCTGTTCCTCTCTATGCTAGTCTGGCCTCTCACTCCCTGAGCTGAACTTGCGGTGTTCCATTAGCTCTGCTCCTGCTTTTACACATCGGAATGGGAGAAACATTAATTTCTATACAGAAATCTGCACGTTCCCTGAAATTAGGCGGCCTAGGATGGTTGTACATGGCTCATAGGATGACAAAAATTAGAGCGGGACCCGTTAGCTCCAAAGACCCATCCAGTCCAACACCCAGAGGCAAAGGCAAGCTTGTTCCCTCCTGCATAGCTACTGTTCGGTACAGTGTTTCTGATATCTACAGCAAGAACTCCTCCCTTCTCCTTGGCGGACAACTCCGCAGCCTAACGTTGCACTTCTAATAACTTCCCTGTTTTTTTCAAACCCCTTATTCCTATTTGCACTTTTCTCTGTCTGCCAGTCGTCCTCCCCAAACTCACATGGGACCCTCAGCACTGATGCTGGAAGTTCAAAGAGAGTACACCCAACAGTTCTCCTCCACTCCTCTTCCTGCAGTTTCCATCTCCCTTCCATCTCTGCCTCCTTCTCTTTCCCGCACTATGCAGTGAAGGGGAGCGTAGGGCCCAGTATGCCCTTTCCCCCTCTTTGTTAAGTAAACATTTTTCTGAATTTGCCTGTTACCTATGGCTCAGCAGCAGAATAAAACTTGTTTTTACCTGTCTGTCTGCATCTAGTATATTTGTGACTGTGTGTGTTCCCTGTTGCCAAGCTCTGTTGGCAAAGCAGGTCTCTCCTGGCATTGTGCTATTAACTAAATGTTAGTTTTGGACATTTGCTATTCCCAAAGCACAAGGTTTTCCAAATGCAATTCATTCTCTCATGACACTGTTTTTGCTCTTAACTCCTCCTTTGCTGTGCATATTTCACCTGTACCATCTGCACTAACATGAACTTTGTTTTCTCTCTCTTCCTCACCTTCATCTTCAGGGCAGTTGGTGTGATGATACATGAATAATGAAAGACTGCATCTTGGAGAACTTGTACTAAAATCACTTGCCATAAAAATCTGCAGATTATTTTACATTTGTTGGCTTCAGTCGGTAGGTAAATTTCTGAGAATTATTTCTCCGCAGGGGCCCAAATTCTACTCCAACTGATGTCAGTGGGAGTTTTGCTACTGGTTTTAATGAGAGGTGGGTTGGGTCCCCAGCTGGTAGAAGCTATTCTATTCTACTCAGGTTCAAATACCATATTCATCATAATACTGTCTGGATGTTTTCCAACAATGCATTAAGCAACGTGACCACACATTCGGGCTGAACTTACTCCCATTTAGATCAATGAGAATTTTGCTATTAACTTCATTCAGTGCAAGATTAGCGCCCATATGCTCTGAAGAGCAGACTTACTTGGCCATGGGCTGGTCAGGAGTGTATGTAGAATTGCACTAGCCTCTCCCTCCACAGGCTTCAACCAGAAATTGTCAAACGTTATTTTGTGAAGCTCTCTTGGCCTGGTTGGGGTAGGTTGTGCATGTGGGAAGCAACTGCTTCGTCATTGGGTATAGAAGCTGGTAAAAGGAGGTGCTGAGAAGCAAATTTAAAATATCAAAAAAAAATATCAAATAGATTATACTGTATCTCCTGTAACACTAGGAATGTAAGTTCACCGAGAAAAGACTCCATTGATTGTGAAAACACCTTCCTGCCACTGGGGGTTGTGATGGGATGCACATCTGTGCACCCCTGGGGCATGATCTGCAGCTTTTCTGTTCCATTTTGCAATGTAATTGTGTGATTTGATGCCAAATATGCTATACCAGGTTCCTTTGTGATTGCTCACAGCATATTCTACATAATTACTATGGCACCCTGTTCTCCTACAGCAACATGTGTGTACAGATGTGAAGCATGTTGCAGGGTTCGGACTCTCAGGACTATACATGTGTAGGAAGTCCCTCTCCTATCTCTCAGATATACAGAGTCAGAGAGTCTATTGCAACCTACCCCTTTATGTGGCACAGCTGACTGATTTACAACTGGCTGGTATGTAGTACAGGGAAAAGATACAATTCTCACCTCCTTCCAGTCCCTTTTGGGGTGTCAGGCATCTTTAGGGAAAAAGAGTGAGCAACACCAGCTATCCGTGAAGAAGGGACTGATAGTCTTCAAACGTGGCTTGCCAACATGCAAGCACAAATCTCTTACTCTTCCAAACCTTCCAACCCCCCGGCACTGCGAAACTGGGTAAATGTCAGGGAGAACCTTAATGACAAGATGAAGAATGACAGGTTTAATACCCCTGATGTTTTAGTAAGCTGCAGTCCCAGAAATATTACGGATTGATGTTTAAAGGGATGCAACAACATAAACTCTAGTCAGTTTAACAAAAAGTGAGTTCAGACTTCTAGTTCATAGGCATTACACCTCTTGGAGTTCTCTTGCAAATGCAGGTGGATTTGCAATCACATCCCTCTTTCCTTTTATTTTCTGTGTCAAATTATTTTTCCTCTCCCTCGATGACATATGAAAGATGCTCAGAAACAAAAGGGAAAATGATGATCAGACTCAGATTAAATAAATTGTGTTGATTTCAGTGGGACTCCACATGGGCACAGAGGATTGGGGCATAAATGCTGGTGCAGCAGAAACCGTGGCACCGGCTGTTCACACAGAGTAGGATAGGTAAATATCCCAAAGCTAAAACAAAGGGGATAAAACCAGAATAAAATATGCACTTTTATACAATCTCATCTTTCAGTCACATCATCCTTAAAAGGATTACACACAACTAAAGGAAACAGAACTATTACATATTAATTAATGAATTATAGGTTGTTTTTGTCCCTGTACATTTTTATTGAAAAATCATCATGTGATGAAACTCTGTAGCTATAGTAAATGTATTCAGCTGTCCAACCTTATGGACATTTTATAATAAATCCCAATTCGTGGACAATCTATTTTTAAATCAAAGCTATTGCATGTAGCTAATGCCTTTGTAGCATTCCACGTTTACCTGTCCATCTTGTTGAAGAATTCAGATATTTTGGGCCAAATTTTATCTTGGCTACTACAGCAATTTCAAGGCCCATTCCTCCCTTGCATCCTGCTGATGGCTACCAGCATTCTGGGTAGCAGTAAGGGAGCAGGCTTAAAAGAACCGCTAAATCCCACCCCTTGCAAAAGAGATTGGGAGACAGCAGAACTGGTTCCTTGTCCTCAATGTGCAAGGAAACTTATGCTGCCTTGAGTATAGGCTGGGTGCAGTTTAATAACTCCCCAGAGTAGCAGGAGAAGTGGGAGAGAGAATTAGAAAGTGGGTCAGAAATTCCTTCCTGGACTATTTCTGAGGCAGTGCTAAAATGCACTTTACCAAGGACCGGTGGTAAAGCCACAATTGAGCATTCAATGGAGTAAAATAATATATTAAGTTTAATATGCAATTAGAGACTGTGTGCCTCCCAGAAAAGAAAGTAAGCTATCTGCAGGTTAAGAGTATATTAATATATTATATGTATCAGGGCGTGTGTGTGAATGTGAGTATGAGGCAGAGATATTACCATCATCCTTCACCCTTATTCCATTAACTCAAATGGATTGTAAAACAAAAGAGTTATTTTATTTAAAAAAGACATTTAACAAAGGTTTAGGAACAAAAGCACAGGGACTGAAATAACATCACAGCTTTTTACCAACACTTTTCAGCTGCCCTATTTTCTTTGATTCTGCAATCCTTACTCATTTTGAGTGGTACTTTATCCCACTTACTTTAGTACTTTATCCCACAAGTTGTCGTAGTCTCTGCTCAGTGTGAATAAAGGATCTGAATTTGTATTGTCATTCTTTGGTTAGGGTTGGCTGGTTCCAAAGAGACCGGACAAAATGGTTGTGGTGTTGTGGTAATTGGGATTCTTCCAAGGGCATTTGCTAGGAATTGATCAGGGCTTAACACCACAGAGCATGAGTTACTGGAGCATTCTACAACCTCAACAGTATACCAAGTTTAGTCTCTGATATGAGCTGGGTCCCAATTAGTTCAACTATATAACTAATCTCTGTCTCTCTCTTTTTTGGGGGGCTGGAGGGTTGTTTCTGTTTTTGCAAATTAATCACAATATAGCAGCTCAGTAATATTACAGTGAACAACCATCAATGCCCCAGGATCCTTCTGATGCAATGATAAAACTAATGTCAATCATTTAATACAAAAATAAAGTCATTGTTAAAATTTTTTTCCATGGAATCAATATCACCTGCTTATATAAGAAATATCTCCTCTTTGCTTTCACAATTATAATACTTTGGATATGTGACTAAGAATTTTCCTTCAGTGTTTATGTCGCTATAGGAGACACTCCCATCCTGTAACAATTCTCATTCTCTCTCTAAAATTGGTACGGGAGCCTATATTCTTCTCAGTCACACAGGTATTAACCCAGTCAAGAGTCAATGAGTGGAGCTGAGTACCTAATTCTTATGCTGAGAACAGTATTTAAGTGCTTAGACTGGTCCATGCATTTTGAACCCCATGTTCTTGGGGAAAAAAAGAAATATTCATATTAAGGGCGTGGCATTTACTTCTAGAATTGTAGATAACATTTCTTGTAAGTCTAAGCACAGAGCACAAGTCAGTGCACTCCAGGACTATCCTGAATTGGGTATAATTATACACAGATAAGGTTAGGGTTAGCAGAGTCTCCCAGGCAAATGGAAATAAATTTTAAGCCCAAGCATGTATCTTGTTTACTGTTGATAGCTACACACAAGAGCCCTGCGCAGATACAAAAATGTGGATGCGGAACTGGACCACACCTGGCCCATGTTAGTCTTTATCCGATCCACAGGCCATGGTTCATGTGGATCCAGAACCACATCTGCAACCGAGCCTGGGCTCACAGTCAGCATTTTAGCATTTGATGTGGCTCATTTGTCTCTTGGGTCCCACCCATATTTTTCCTTTTCTTTGCTATTTGCATGCTTTGCTGTCAATCAGATTTCCTTGGCCACCAATGAAATTTCTGATTGACAGTATGGTATACGAACTGCAAACAAGAAAATGAAGAAGTGAGCTGGGAAGGCATGAGGAATGAGCCAATCAAAGGCCAGCTTGCTAACTGACTGAGTGGTGCCTCTCCAAGCCCCAGTCTATTAAGACTGAGACTCTGATTGGCTGGCAGACCACCAATCACAGCTCAACTGGGATCTGGAGTGCTTCCTTGTTCCCCTGTGAGCTGCTGATGAGGCAGATCATAGCAGCAGCTGCAGGGATTGGTCATAAAAATAGGATCTGCAGCCGCAGCCAATCCACAACAATGGGGCTGTGGATAGCCGCACCCGCACCCCCGGGTGCGGTTACCCGCGGATCTCAAGCAGATACCTGTGGATCTGCAGGGCTCTACGTATAGGTGACCTGAGGTGAGGATGAAAAATGGCCATATTGGACAGACATGGGTGTAATGTGCAATCCTCAACATGAAAATGAGGTGCTTTGTTATATACTCCCCTCTTTCATCTTAGTCTTGCTAGTACCTAGGAATAATTTGGCATCCATGTATAATACTCATTAAGAAGGATCCCTTCCTTCCCCTTACATATTACTTTATACTGATATGCACAACACTCCACACCTGTGTTGCACAGGATGAAACCCCCAATGTTCAATGTTACTTGTGGCAATGTGCAATTTCTACTCTCATGGGCATTGGGGCACAGCTTGGTGCCTCTTATTATCCATCAAACAAGGATTTGCAGTATCAAGGCATAGATTTAGCTGTGTTTCTTTAAATGGAATATCTTTAGCGTATGTGGAGATGGCAACACCCCTTTTTCACCATATGCTTTTCATGGGGAAGGCACCTCTGCAAAGCTCCTTGTGCTTTTTACCCATGCTGAACTTTCCTGAAATGAGCCTTAGTTTAAATGGAAATTCAGACATGCACATACTATAACAGTCTGTAGTAGAATGTAGATCAGGTTTCAAATACACTTCTGAATGTTGATGGACTTAAAAATTAATAGACATATCTTGTAACTTATACGTGTGGGAAGCACATCTTTTCAAAACATTTTCTCAACCTCCACTCGAGACATTTCCTATCTCTGCAAATATATAGTCCCCCAACCGCTGTTGGTCCTACCACCTCCTAAATCCATGAACAGTATGACCATTGTTCCCCCACTCATGTACACTTGTCAAAGGGCTCACTCTTAAACTAGGTCATAATTCTATATGGCCTTGATCTGACACTCTGTTAAATCACTGGAGAGACTTCTATTGCCCTCAGTAGGAGTTGGATCAGGCACTATTCTTGTGGGACTAAATATCAGAGGTATAATCCAAGCTCAATACCTGGAAGGATTAGCACTTTGCAATGCAGTTATGACTTAACAGGGCCTTGTCCACTGACATCAACAGAACTTTTATCACTGGCTTCAATGGGAGCACAACTGGGGCCATTGTTAATATTGTTAATGTTATCACCAAACGGGTGAATACATTTAAAACTACAGCATAAAGGTTGCATTTCTTAGGCAAGATTCGCCATTGACTTCAGGCACTTTATTTCTCAAACACAAGTTACTGTACAGCAAATAAAATTGTTAAACTATCCCTCCTCCCCAAAAGAGAAAACAGATAATTTAATTTAGTTGAAGAGTGTTTTCATATATCCTTTTGAAAAGGAATTGTTTGGGTCTAATATTAAGAGTTTAAGGCTTTTTTTCTACCCCTGTGAATCTGTATTGCTACAAGCACAGGGTTTAAAGAATCATTAATCCATATTCCATTAGTGTGGAGTAGCAGACTCCTTAGTTTTTGAAAATGTGTTCAATTTAAGAGACAACTAGAATGTCAAGAAAAAAAAGGAACAAATTTGAAATGTTAATGATGTATAACAAAGCAAGTATTTGGGGGCATATATTAGCACTTTCATCATAATTAGTTTGTAACCTAAATACATATTTCAGGGATAAATTGCTGACCCTCTCTGACCTCCACAGGAGGTTGAATAGCTACTTCAGAGTTTAATCTGCAGTGAAAAGGCAAGAGAAGAATAATTTAGCCCTTGGAAAAAAAAAAGAACGAACATCTTTTAATGATGTCCCTGGATTCAAAGCAAGCGTTACTCTCAAAAAGGCTGGTGAAAATTTAGCTCACAAATATGAATGAGATAGCAAACAGCAGAAAATACAGCTCAGCCAAAGAAAAAATGGTTTCTTCATTTTAAAGGCAAAGCAGTGAAAGGTGCTGGTTGATAAAACAACTGAATCTCGGACTCTATAACAAAATGGCTTTCCACAGCTAAAAATGTCATAACACATAATGGTAACAATGCTTGAGAGACCACAGCTGAATTGCTGGAGCTGCAGGTAGGTCAGAGATTGCAAGTGCAATAATAGCAAGTTTCTAGGTCTCCAAGTGCCAGACAAAGGGGTTAAATTCAGGGTAAATGACCCTGGCAAGAGGAAAAAATCCAGAGAGAGGAATTGAGGGCATATGGACTAAACTGAGACACTTCAAACTGTTAGACTGGATTCTTGCTAGGAAATATTGTTAGATTATTTCATAGAGAATGATTAAAAATGATAATGTCAAAAAAAGTATAAGGGAAAGAGCTTGCATGCTCTGAATTAGCTCCGACTCCCAGCTCCTGCAACAAGTGCCTCTTATTGCTGATTTCATTACATTCAATAGCACTAGTCCATCCACGGATCTGGGAATGTCAGTGTTGAAAAACATGCATTATTAAAACAGATTCTCACTTTTATTGGTTCTCAGAGGTAGAGAGTGTATAATAAAATTAAATCACAGCAGATATTTTAGAATTCAGCCAGTTCTGGTAGTAAGCTTTTTGATTATATAAAACTCAGAATGCCTTAATGTTTTGCAGAAGAGCACAGTGTGACTTGACAAATGCTTTTTCCCCTCCCCCAATCTCCAATCCAAATGTTCCTAACATGATTAAAACCTAATGGATCTAAATTTGAACAATTTATTTATCCAAACACTCATCCATCACCATTTTAAGTGTTAAGTAACAGACTTTGCTTCCTAGGCAACCTTCTTAATTAAGAATCAGTCAAGCTTATCTTACGCTTGGTCATCCATCAAAACTCCAACTGCAGTCCAGATTTATTATTGTCAAGAAAGATAAATCAATTAATTATAAATGTAATAAATATTAAGGGTCCATTTTTGAAAATAAATATGAAATGTTAAGATGGGTTGCTTTTTTAAACACAGAATTGTTTTTTTTTTTTTTTTTTAAAGATTATCAGCTAATGGGCAATTGATGCAAAATGGCTTAATGAATGAAGGGGTATAATTTACTCCTGCTTAAGTAGTCAGTGGCAGTTTGACAATTGATTCTGATGGGAACAAGACCTTGCCTTCTATCACAGACTTTTTAACTTGGTATCCATGTTCTCACCCTCTAGGTAGCTAGAAACTGAGATTATTATTGATATGATTACAGCACAAACAGTTTTCAAGTGCTTAGCTATGAATAATGATACTGCAAAGCCGTAGCCTGATGGGTAGTAGAAGTCCTTGCTTTGTAAGATCTGGGCTGCTGTGAAGCATGTGAACAATATTTATGAAACGATCCCCCAGACATACTGAAATCTAGCGTTATTGGGTTAGTTTTGAAGAAGCTGTTCATTAACATCTACAGTAAAAAGAGCCATCTTCAGTCATGGAAAAACACAAGCAGATCATAAACCACCTGATAATATATTGTGAGCTACTCTAGGAGAGGGAAGGCTTTACCTTTCCACAGTTAGATTTCTCACTGCAAATCATCTTTTTCTGTACAGTGAATCTGGCATAAATTTGGTATCTTAAGCCTTTTATCTGTGTAATAGCTACAATCAATGTGATCCTATTGGCCAGCCCATGGAACATGTTGCATTATATTAAAATAGCTTGCCCTTAACATGTAAATTATGTTTAAGAAAAACGAAGATCAGACCAAAAAGCACGTGAAGAAAATCTTTGGTAAAATATAGCTTGAACCTTCCTAGGCATAAGGCCACCCAAGGTACATCTTCGTAACAACTACCAACTCATGGCTGGCCTGTCTCAGCTGACTTGGACTCAAAACTCAGGCTAGGTCTGTGTCATTCTGAGCTTGGGCTGGAGCTCAAGATCTGGACCCCTTCCCCATGATGGGGCATACCGCCTGGGCCCAGCCCAAGAAAGGAAGTCTACACCGGGGTGTTGCCATGGGTGGGCCAGTGCACACTCACATGGCCCTGTGGCCCACCCACCTTAGCCCCTGGCAGTGGTGTGAAGTTTGCTGGTGCAGCTGCAGGGCCAGCCAGTGGTCACAAGTGGAGCAGAGGCGCCAGCATCTCTGAGCTGCTCGCAGCTGCCAGGCAGAGGCATCGACTCCTGCACCCCGTCCCGACTCACAGCAGCTCCATGGCTGGGGTGGCGAAAGTTTGCTCCGCCCCTGGCCCAGGTATGTCGCTCTCCCCGTCCCTGGGTGGGGTGGCAGTTTTTGGTTACAGGACCCTAAACTTGCAGGGGCCTGGCCAGAAAATGGGGGCTGGCTACACCCCTGGTCTACACAGCAATGAAATAACCCCACAAGATTGAGCTGGCTGGCAGAGGCCAATCGTGGGTGTCTAGCTGCTGTGTGTAGACAGACATATCCGTAGAGCTTAGGTATGAAAGAGGGACTTGCCCTCAGTGCTATCAAACCAGCCAGCCAAGGAGGTTGGCCATGGCTCTTTTATTATCCACTGTCTCCCTATTTAAGGGTCCTCTTCCTGCTTTCTATGAAGCATTGTTGCTGGGTTCAAACAATATAGGTTCAAGCCCACAAAAATCTGCTTAGCTTTCCTCATTTATGAAGGTAAGTAAAAAGAGCTGAATAGATCCTAAATAAATCTTATAAAGCAGGTTTAAAAACAAAAAAATGAAAGAAGTTGGTGGCTCAAAAATGTTCAAATAAATGTATGCACATGATACATAAAGTGCATATAAGGAGTTTTGCATTGCATATCACCTTTCCATTAATTTCACTACACACGCGCCCCACTTAAAAACTTTATCAATATATACTTCCCACTGAATCTTGTATCACAGGAGTGATAAAATTGCTATTATGGAACTGCAGCTTCAGAAGGGCATATCCCTTTGGGCAGTTTTGAAGCTTTAACATCTTTGTGTTCCATGGGGGGAACCCACTTTTCAGCATTTCTACCTTTTACTTGTTAAAAAAAAAAAAAAAATTAGCACGTTTCCTATGCAATGTACTCACACTTTCACTGTCTCTCAAAGATAGGCAAATACACACATTAGGTGCTGTACGTCCACTTTGTTAAATAGTCACAAAATATAACATTCACTTTTCCCTCAGATTTACTTAAGATATTTTCTAAACAAAACAAGCAGCTTGGCAAAGAATAAATAAATGAAGAAGAGGTCTTACCATTTTTCCAGCATTATGTTACAAGATTCAGTATTTGCCATGAGATATAATTGCTACTTACAAGCAAACTGAAGTTTTGCCTCTCTGCTAACAATTGTTCCAAATGAGTTTGTTGCTATGCACTGGTACGTTCCAATGTCTTGAGTTTTATTGGGGTTATTGATCAACAAGCTGCCTCCCACTACAGTGTAGCGGTAATCCATACCAATGTCAACATTGGTTCCATTTAACTTCCACCTATAGTAGAAAAATGCCAGGAGTTGAATTCTGCTAACATAAACCAATATTTCTGTATGTTTCTAAAGCAATATGTAGCAAATACAGAAAACATTAAAACTTTTCTTTTTAAAACCCGTACGAAAATGCATATTTCCCACACAACATTCTGATATTTCACTTATAGAGCAATACCCTTAACATACATTTCAGGCACTGATGTGATTAATTTTATTTCTTTTTCTGTTGATTAATTCCAGAGACCAACAACATCATTTTGCAAGGGGAAGCCTCAGAAACAGAATTTTTGAACCACTCTATTCCATTGTGGCTTCTTTTCCGTTTCTGCCTTAGTTGTTTGTTTGTTTTTAAATTTAAGAAAACTCACTCACAGCGGATGTTTTAACAAACTGGGGCATTGAGATTTTCTAACAAGTCATCTCCCCAATTACAAGTGTCATCTCTAGCAGCCCATGATGGAGCATATAAAGGATTAGCTCCTCAGATCAGTCCCCTGTATTGGAACCCACAGGGAAGATATTTGCATGAGTGAATCAACTTGTTCTATAGCATGAAATGCTAAATATCGCCAGAAGACTGCAACAGGATTGGGGTCTTTGATTTTCATCAGTTTCAAAGTGGCATTTACACTAGTGAGCAAAATGAGGAGAAAAGAAGTGAGACACTGGTTCAGTTGGTTAAACCCACCAGATTAATTGCATGCAATAACGAGAGCACCATTGCAATAGTATATTCATGTATATAGCTTCTTTCATCCAAGGTTCTCAAAGCCCTTCATAAAGCTGGGTACTACTGCAAGTAGCATTATTTAAATTTTACAGATTTTTTGGAGAGTTAAGCACACAGAGCTTCAGCAACAGATTTTCAGTTCTGTATGAAGATAATTTTCTGTGGAATTATCATGACTTGCACAGAAAGCTGGACACAAGACTACTCATTTGCACAAATTCGCTATGCAATTTTTGGAAAAAAAAAAAAAAAGAGGGCCTATGGATCAGATTTTAAAGGTATTAAAGACCTCTTACTCCCCTGCTTTACACTGCCTTTTAATACAAGGAGACAATAAATTAGCAGAAAAGGTTCAACAAACTAGTTATATTTAATTCTTTGCTAACCCTTTTCTCCTCCCTGCCCCTCAAACACAGTTATGTTGATTAACTTGTGGTGTTAAATAGGTTTCTGAAATCTGGAGCTGATGATGAATTGGAGAGTTTCTTTACCTCTATAATTTTATAACTGCCCAGCTCCACTAAGGCACCTTAAATGAATTTGCCTTGCCCCTCAAGCAGAAGCAGAGTCAATGTAACGCAATAAAGATTTTAATCTCAAATGGCTTGGTTAATGTGTCAGAGCAAGTTTTGAGAAGCCTTAGCAATATATGAATAGGATTCAAATTAACTAAATTATTGTATTTTGTGTGTTTCATGGATTTTAAAAGTGCCATGCAAGAGTAATCTATTGAATCAATTCAAAAATGGAAACACACCAGCGGATAAAGATATAGCACACCTCAGATTTTGAAAGAGCTTTTCTGTGTGGGATGCATGCAGACATGTGTCTTAGAGAGACACTATAATGGAGAGGGTATGCTAGAGAACAGTGAAATGTAACAAACCTGATAGTTGGTTTTGGATTTCCCTTTACTTCACAGTTCAACTTCACTTTCTTTTCCTCAGACTCCAGTGGAAAAATCACATTGTTTGGTTCCTGAATAAAAACTGGCCCATGCAGCATGTTGTCATCTGTGTTATATGGAACAAAAGTGTGACAGATATTGGATGGTATCTATATATTCCAAATATAAAGCAAGTTTCAGAGAGAGTGGCATGCGATATATCATCCACCCTAGAAATGACCATTCAAGATCTCTTTTACAGAAAAAAAAAAAAGCCAAAAGATTTATCCTACCATCTCTTATATTGCTATCTTCACATCGATGACTCAGCTGTCACCAAAGGGAACACACACTCAACCAGCTGACCGATTTGAATTTAACATAATCTCCAGTTGACGTGAGCAGACCCACTTCATGGACCTGCACCTACCTCTATTATAAGACAAAACTTCTTTTTCTCTAATGTGTGGGGTTTACATAATTTGCTGTAGAAATTATGAAGAAACATTTAATTTTGAAATCATCTTTTAAAAAGTGAGCTGCAGGTACATCGGTATTCACAGGGTCAGATAAAATTCTACACGATAATCAGGTACGGTTAATGATCTGTGTACTGAAACCCATTTGTAGTAAAAGGAAATAACAGCATTTCCAAGAGATCATTTGGCCACACAGTATTGTAAACTACCTTTCATATTGTAAGATCCTTGGCTTAGACACTGCCTCTAAGTTTTTGTCTTGTACAGCTCCAAGCACACAGCTGCCACTTTACGTAGCCTTATTTACGTTATCAATAGTGAAGAGTTAACAGGAGACGCACATAATGCTTCTTTCTGATCCTGCAATGAACTCCGCATGGACAGACTTCTTCAGCCACAAAAAGAGCATGCCTACACTTAATGCTACAGTGGCACAGCTTTTTAAGAAATAAGTGTATTTCCCCATCTTCCCAGGAATGTAAATTAAAAATGCCCTAAATTGGTGTACGAGAGTGAAGATGGTTTAGCAAAACTTCCAAACATGAAATGCAAAGAATGCAGTAGCCCATTAATATTCTACAACAATTTAGGGAGGAAGAGGGTGGATGAGAACCTTGTTAGGACTATTTTATTATACCCTTCTTGCTAATCCATTCATTCTGTTGCTTGACCCTTTTTGAGGGTTAATAGTTGATCTCACTGTATTAAGGTTCTTCCCTCAGAATCAGACTACACAGAGTTTACACTGTGGAATTCAATATATTTTGGGGAGTCTTGGGGTGGATGACACAGATACTTACAGAGGGCAAAATAAAACCTTGGTTATCTTTATTAAAATAATAAGTTAGAAAAGATGCAAGCCACACAGCAAGACAGAGATAATACAGTACCGGGATTATCCATGGTATTGTTCTATGCATAAGCTTTTAGAATTGCGTACCCACACCCTTGGTAGAGGATCTGGTAGCAAGAGACAAAAGGACCAGCCCTTTCTTTTGCATGTCACCGTGTTCAGTAATTCAAGTGCCTCAATCAATGAAAGGGTTGAATAGTAGAAAAGCAGATGGCAATAAAACAAGGAAAGAACAATTCCCCAGACCACATGGTGACTGCTCAGTCCTCCATGCCCATCTTTATTCTTTTTATCCCCATAATACTGAGATGTACTTATTCCCTAGATTAACATCTTGAGCTGTATAACTGCCACTTCAGGTCCATCATATCTTCATCCCTTGCTCAGGCAGAATTGTGGTTATTACTTCCATGTGCCTTGTGGTACCAGTTAACTGGAACAGTCTAACATATCAGTAAGCAAGTTCTTCTTAGTTCCCGAAGTCTAAAAGATAACTGTTGACCTGGGCCAAGGACGATGGCCTACTTAACCACACTCATGCCAAATTATGCTACAGCTAATGTCTTACAGATGCAGGCCTGGAGATTTCTTGCGTTACAGCTGAGTGTAACAAAAGCAAAAATGGAGTGAATGGAACAAGCAAGGCTGCAACTGCCCACATCCTCCTCCTTCCTGTCACTTACGCTTCTCCAATCCAAAGCTCCAGTCAAACATTGACTACACTAAGGGTAGTTGTAGAGGAGCCACATGCTCCTACTCTTTTTTCTCCCCCTCCAACAGACCAGACCAGAGCCCTTGTAAGCAGAACCACCCATACTCTTATTTATAGTGCTGCACGCAGATACCCTTCTTCCCAACAGGACATAAACTGACTCAGATCCAGCCACACCTTCTCTAGGCTTGCAGGAGGCACCAGGAGCCTCAGGTATATGCCCCTTTCTCCAGCTCCTTCAGGCAGACTACCTAAAAGCTCCCTCTGCCTTTGCCATGCTATACTCTTCTCAGGCCCCTGGGGCAAGCTTTATTCCTCACCAGGCAGACACTCTGGTGTTGCTCATTCCCTTATTAGTGCTGGGCTTTGACACAGGCAACTCAGGGTGGCCAGCTGCTGCCCATTAACCCCTCAATGAGGGTGCCTTAGGGCTGCCTCACTGAAGCCCAGATCTTTGGTAAGGGATAGCCAGGGCAGAGGGGGTTACTACCGTCCGCTTTGTCACAGCAGTCAATTATTTTTTGTCAAAGTACAAATTTCTTCATCAAGGTCCAGACTTCAGGGAAAATAAACAAAAATAATGGAAATAATAAATAAAGAAAAAGATTTTGGGTTCCATTCAAAAGCTATCTGGTGGTCTAAATTTAGCCTGCAGCCTGTTTGCTGATTACCCCTGAACTACACCTTTCAGAAAAGCTTTTAAAAGGTCAGTTAATTTTTCAACTCCCAGCTTTTGCTTTTAGGCTTCTGTGCCTCCTAGACTAAAATTGGCAGAATCTAAATTGTGTGAAGGAGACAATGCAATTGGTACTTTTGACCTAAGTGAAACCTGAAAGTATAAAAGAAAAAAAATCTGACAAATTATCACAAGATTTCCAGCCCTATTTCCTTATCTAAGAGCTTTGATGGATAAGCCTGGGTAGGAACTGGAAAAGCACCTGAATTTTGCATGCTTATCTAAACCACACAATGTCCTGATTTCAAGTCAATGCCCAAGTTAAAAATCTACCAGTATACTGTTGGACTCATTGTTACCCACAATTCCTTGTATTATTTTCTAGAAGCAGGAGCGTTGCTGCATAGGAAAAAGATTTGGCGTATGGTTAGTGGTAGGTGCGGTGTCAAAGAAAGAGACATAAAACTAGTAAACTAACCTAACCGAAACACCAAATTCCCAAAATGAGAAGTGGATTAGACTCCATTTACCCATGTTTACTCTCAACTACACTACTGACTGTATAGATCTAAGTATAGATCTAACTTGAAGCCCCCTGAGAGACACCAATCCACTAATTAAGGATAGGGGTTTTCAACTGAATTAACCATTTAAATTGTTTTTACATCAGGTTAGGTGGCCAGGCTTTCTGGTATTGTGACTCTACCTTCTTCAGGTTCCCTAATGCCCCCTCAATGAGGAGAACTGGCGAGGGTAGGAGTTGGGAGCAGATGGGACGGATCAGAAAAAGTGTCACATTGAAGAGTGACAGCGAGGCTAGAAATGAGAAGAGGAATTCTAATATTCTGATATAATACTCTGAAGCAATCAGAGGTGAGGAAGATGCATCTCAGTGAATCCATGGACTCATGGCCAGGCAGCTGGGAGGGTGTAGACACATAGACTGATTGATCATGCTGGATAGTGAGAACACAAACTACCTCCCTCATAATTCTACTAGCCAATGAACCACTCTGATGCAGATATCTATGTATCAACTATATCAGGGGGTGGTTGGCAACCTTTGCTGGCCTCCATGCCAGCCCCATCCCCTGCACTCTCAGCAGGTGCCAGGAGTGGGGCTAGCAGGAGAGAGCGCGTAAGGTGCCTTTTCCCTGCAGGCCCCACCCTGTGTACGGCTCCTGTGCTCCATGAGCCCCGCTCCTCAGCAGGGAGGGGCAGGGCCAGTAGAGAACAGGAGCCGCGCACACACCCCCATGTGCGGCTCCTGACCCCTGCTATCCCGCTCCCGCTAAGGGAGCGTTCAGCTCTTGTGGCCCCAGGCCCCGCTGGAGGGCGAGGCCAATGGGGGGAGTAGCTGCAACACCACATGCCATGGGGAGTAGGTGTGTGTGCCACTTTTGGTACATATGCTGGGGGTTGCAGACCCCTGGACTATATTATCTATGTTACACCACATCAAAGAACTGGAGTCACATTGTGTTGTCATTTCATATTATTTCAAGTATGGTCTGTCTGTTTACATTTCATCACATCATTCTGGAGGTCATGAGACTACAAGAAAAAACAGCTCATGTTTAAAAGGGGATAGTTGCCATTAAGCTAAGCTACTCAAACTAATAAAAAGGCACACAGCAAATGTGTTTCCTTACTGTTCTGCTTTGACAGACCCCAGGGACCCATCATGGCTGATGTCAAAGTGTAATTTTTAAGGCTATCTTCAGTGGTTTATTCCTACAGAGGACAATAGTCCCTCTTTGGCAGAGGTTCTGGTATGAAGGATGTGGGCTAGTAAAGAGTGAGCCAGATGGTCATAAATACCTCACTTTGTGCAACAATTTCACCAGCAGAAGAGGAGTAGTTGCTGCATGGACTGTCCCATCAACTTTTTCCCAGAAGCCCTAGCTTCACTGATACGATTGCCTAATTAACTTCTCTTTCACACTTAGCCAGTGCACCAATTTTGACAAACAGATGAGACACCAATATTCAAGGTCAAACCACACTAGTCCATAAAATGTCTAGAGATGTTTGATTTGGTGCTGCATTTCTAAGAAATAACTGCAATCCATTTGTAGTACTTACAAGCAATGGCCTGGGTAATTAGCAAACTAGTCATACCCCGAAAAGATACAGATTTCAAAGGTAGAAATGGCCTCAATTAGTAAAAGAACTGCGTTAATTGAGTCAATTAACTTGTATCAAACCGTAAGAATCAAGAACAAATTACATCGAGTTAATTGATGACAGACCATTAGATCAAGTTGCTTTCCCCATATTAAAACGCAGGCAATTGACAGTGTGCCAGAGGGTCATAAATGCCTTGCTCTGTACAAATGTTGGTGGAGCACTGGAACAGAACAAGTTATTATTACATTTTTAAAAAATTTACATTTTTTATTTTCCGTACCACCCACCCCACCAACTTTTCTACTAGCTAACAATAACAACAGTCACAGCTAAAACTACCACTTGGTTTTCAAATAAATAAAATGTATTGGTTAAGGAAAATGAGAAATTCTGGGCGCAGCTGTCAGCATAAAAGCAGAACAAAAGGGAGACAACAATGCACAATTAAATCTATTTCTCAAATTATAACAATGCACAATTAAATTTATTTCTCAAATTTATTTCTGAGTGGCTATTCTTCCTCCTTCTTTCTCTTTCTAATTACTGCCTGTGCATAGTCCAGATAAGCAATCCAAACTGTTTAGTCCATAGCCCATATAGTCTTATTACCACAAGCAAATGTATTATTGAAACAAAGACCAGATCCTCTGATTGTGTCTGATAACAAATGAGCTATGCTGATTTATGCCAAATGAGGATCTGGGTGGAACTCTAAATAATCAGCAAATAATAAACAGAACAAAATTGCCATCCAGTCTCTTGTAGTGGGAAAACTGCTATTTACACCATAAATTTGGATTCCTGATTAAATTAAAATATCACTGGACCAAAAATGAATGTAATATATAGTGGATCAAGTGGATCACGAGGCAAATGCATATTACTTTGCTATAACATGTCCTTTTACAAGAAGAGGTTTGATATGATGTTTCTGATTGTAAATTAGTCAATAGTATTTAAACTCTCCACAAAAATTATGATTATTTATATGGAAGTAATGGCAAGAGAACTCAAGCATGGATTCAGTCTTTTAGGACATGCCACTGTACAGCCATATAACAAAAGGTTCTGCTTGCACCAGAAGGCTTACTATCTAAGAACATGTTCCAGAGAGGTAGCCATGTTAGTCTAGTTCAGCAAAATAAACAAGGAGTCCTGTGGGACTTTTAAGGACTAACAGTTTTATTAATCGCATTAGTTTTTGTGGGCGAATCCCACTTTGTCAGATGCTACAAATGGAAAACTTCCAGTATGGAAGGAAAAAATAAATGCAGTGAAGGAAAAATCACAAGAACAGTTCAGACTATTTCAGCCAATCAAACAAGATGTTTTGATTCAAACAGTGTGTAACAACAGATAAGAAGGTGGGGAGGTTGAAATAAGGGGGGAGAAAATCACCTTTTGTAATGAGAAAACTAGCTTATATCTCTATTCAACCCCAAGTTAATGGTGTCAAATCTGCTATTCCACACTGTTTGAATCAAAACAACTTGTCTGATTGGCTGGAATAGTCTGGAGTGATCTTGTGACTTACCCTTCACTACATTTATTTTCCCTTCCATACTGGAAGTTTTCCATTCTAGCATCTGACAAAGTGGGATTCACCCACAAAAGTTCATGTGATAAATACAATTGCTAGTCTTTAAAAGTGGCACAGGACTCCTTGTTTGTTTTATCTAAAAACATGGTTACTAGATGCAATTGTTAAAATAAAGATAACAATAAAGACAGTCAACAGAGTCTTGTGGCACTTTTAAAGACTAACAGATTTATTAATCG
>ML685770.1:16269032-16362099 GCA_007922175.1 Pelusios castaneus
TTCTTTCTTTCTTTCTTTCTTTCTTTCTTTCTTTCTTTCTTTCTTTCAGATCAAATTTATGTGGCCTTCCTTCTACTTGCTTTTTCCACAAAAGCATACAAAATAGCAGGAAATATGATAGAAACAAACTTGTCTGCATTTCCCCCCCCCACACACACACACTTCTATTGACTCTTTAAGGCAAATTTTCTAGATCCTCCTAGTATGTAATTGCAAGGGCACCTATTTGCCTGTGCAAAATCCTACATTTATGAATACAATTACCCATTTCATGAGAGTATCTATAGGATTTTACAGACCCAAAGGGGTATGCATGCATATTTTGAAAGTATAACTTAGAAGGCTCTTTAGAATATTTTTCATATAGAGTATTTATTTAAATTTTATATAAATATTTATATATGAAGTTTATATTTGTTGTGTCTGTAATATATGTGTGTGTTTGTGTTTTATATTTTGGATTTATGTCCAATCATCCAGTAACTCAAATATTTTGAGAAGTTAGAAGAAAGTGTACTATTTCATATATTACTGAGCCATTATCCAACACATAAATAGATATGATACATTGTTTATGAACTACATATGAAACTCAAGTTCTTTGATATGGTGTGGTCTGCTACAATTTTAAAGGTTTCCTCAGTTTCATAAAGCCTAATACACCATTTGGTTAAAAGAAACCATGTAGATTTTGCAAACTTTTTAAAAAAAATCTACAGTATGTTTTCTGTAGCCAATAGTCAAAACCTGAAAATCAAAATAAGAAAGCATTCAGTAGGATGCTAAGTACAAAGCACTTGTCTGTCTGCACATTTATTAAAATGAAGCTTGAAGGAAGTTTCAAGTAAACTGAGGTTAAACATTTAAATTCAAATGAACAGGTGGAAGCCATTCTTATTCGATCTCATCATTATACTCAGTGATTGATATTGTTAGCTAAAAGGAATTTTTTAAATTTCCATTGAAAGTTATGACCAATTTGAGAGAAGGTTTAATTGAATATTTCATACTGTAGGGGAAGCTAATAAAACTGAAAAAAGATTCTTGGACTATATCCAGTTTAAATGATAAAAATCCTTTCCTTGTTTTCTTCCCAGGGAATTAGTTTTAACTACCTATGCCAGTGTATTTTCATACGGCGTTACAAATCAGTATTTCTGCAAGACAAAATTGTGCCTTGGGAACAGCAACTCTTTTCAGGAAAATAAAAAGCCAGATAGATAGAACAGCTGAAGGGCATCACTGATTAAAATAACATAATGCTCTTCAAGGTTAGTCAGTTGTACTAAGTCTTCCGGAGCAAGAAAGGACTAACCTCTCTATCTATTTTTGGCCCATCACTTCAATTACCTTCATTATATCAAGTATACAAACCTATCTGGCTAATAATATTGAACTAATAAGAACAACATTTCATATAGGACATTTCTTATAAAACAAACAAACAACCAACCAAACAAATACATAAACATGAGCTTTTTTATAAACAAGTTGCATCACGTATTTTTGGTGTGATACAGCATAGTAAAAAAAAAAAAAGATTTGAAAATGAACTTAAACACTTCTGCTGTTTTATGGAGAATTGTTTTCCTTTCCTTGCTAACAGAGCTCCCGGTAATGCCTGCACTTGTTTTAAGAACCCAAAATGGTCAAGATCGGACATACAACCATGAGCATTCTCATCATAAACCAATTTGAAAAGACGAAGGGTCAGAGTCACCAACCCACAGCTACTCTGTCTTAGCAGTGGAGAACATAGCAAATTCATCACAGAGGAATGAAGGTAGTATTAGTAAAATGGGCAAGCAGCTGGAAGAGTTCAGATGGGTGGTTGCTTGTGGTTTCTGTAGCAGAGGACTAGCAATATCTCTTGACTTCAGTCACTTTTGCAACTCTGAATAAAGGTCTAGAGAAGACGACACTCCAAGCAACTCTCCAGTTATCTCCTCTCTTGTTTCTCTTTCATTTCCCACAGATCATGGCTATGCTGAGTGCAAGTAGCTGTGGAGTGGAAAGAACTGTCTAACAGGTGATGTACATTCAGCTATTTGAGAATTTGACTGCAAGCATTGTCAGATATACCTTACCACCGGTAACCAAGTCACTAAAAACCCACAGTTTGCCTTAATCTCCCAGGAAGTGAAGAAATAGTATGCAAAGTCTTGGAGAAAATTTTGAAAGAAGAAGTACGTAAGGCTATAGAGGATAATGGTAACTGTGATAAAATACAACATGGCTTTACAAAAGGGAGATCGTGCCAGACCAACTTGATCTCCTTTTTTGAAAGGATAACAGATTTTTTAGATAAAGGGAATGCGGTGGGCCTAATTTACTTAGATTTCAGCAAGGCATTTGATACAGTTCCACATAGGGAGTTATTAGTTAAGTTACAGAAGATGGGGATTAATATGAATATAGTAAGGTGGATAAGGAACTGGTAAAAAGGGAGGCTACAGTGGGTCATAATGAAGGGTAAACTGTCAAGCTGGAGGGAGGTTACCAGTGGAGTCCCTCAGGGATCTGTCTTGGGACCGATCATGTTCAGCCTTTTTTTTTTTTTTTTTTTTTTACTGACCTTGGCACAAAAAGCGGGAATGTGCTAATAAAGTTTGCAGATGACACCAAGTTGGGAGGTATTGCCAATACAGAGAAGTATCGGGATACCATACAGAAAGATCTGGATGACCTTGTAAACTGGAGTATCAGGAATAGGATGACATTTAATAATGGGAAGTGCAAGGTCATGCATTTAGGGACAAATAAGTATTTTTCCTATAAGTTGGGGACGCATCAGTTGGAACGGACTGAGGAGGAGAAGGATCTGAGAGTACTGGTTGATCATAGGATGACTATGAGTCGCCAATGTGATGTGGCCATGAAAAAAGCTAATGCGGTTCTAGGATATATCAGGAGAGGTATTTCAAGTAGAGACAGGGAGGTATTAGTGCCACTGTACAAGGCACTGGTGAGACCCCATCTGGAATATTGCATGCAGTTCTGGTCCCCCATGTTTAAAAGGGATGAATTCAAATTGGAACAGGTGCAGAGAAGGGCTACAAGGATGGTCTGTGGAGTGGAAAAACTGCCCTATGAATGGAGACTCAAGAAGCTTGGCTTGTTTAGCCTAACCAAAAGAAGGTTGAGGGGGGATATGATTTCTCTCTCTAAATACATCAGAGGGATTAATATCAGGGAAGGAGAGGAATTATTTGAGTACAGCACCAATGTGGACACCAGAACAAATGGTTATAAACTGTCCATCAAGAAATTTAGGCTAGAAATTAGATGCAGGTTTCTAACCATTAGAAGAGTAAAGTTCTGGAATAGCTGTCCAAGGGGAGTTGTGGGGGCAAAAACCATAACTGCTTTCAAAACTGAGCTTGATAAATTTATGGAGGGGATGGTATGATTAGACTATTTTGGAAATTGACTGATATTTGGCTACAGGTGGTGGATATACAAGTGGCCTAAGAGGGGAGAGTACATGGGTGGGTTCTGAGTTATTACAGAGAATTGTTTCTTGGGTAACTGGCTGTTGAGACTTGCCAAAGTGCTCAGGGTTTATCTGCTCGCCATATTTGGGGTCAGGAAGGAATTTTCCCCCAGGGCTGATTGGCCTGGGCTCTGGGGGTTTTTCACCTTCCTCTGTAGCACAGGGCATGGCTCACCTACCAGTGAATTCTCTGTATCTTAAAGTCCTTAAATCATGATTTAAGGAGGTAAATAACTCAGTCATAGGTTGGTGGTCTATTGCTGGAGTGGGTGGGTGAGGTCTTGAGGCCTGCCTTTTGCAGGAGTTCAGACTAGATGATCGTACTGGTCCCTTCTGACCTTAAAGTCTATGGCTATGTTTACACTTACAAAAATTAGTTCGAATTAGTTAATTCGAACTAACTAATTCGAACTAATTTTAGTTAGTTTGAATTAACTTAATTCGAACTAGAAAAAATTAGTTCGAACTAAGCAAGTGCCATTCATGGCACTTGCTTAGTTCGAATTAGTGATTTACATTGATTTCAATGGGCTGGTTAGTTCGAACTAAGCAATTAGTTTGAACTAACATGACCACATTGGTTAATTCGAACTAAGTAGTTCGAATTAACCCTTAGTTCGAATAGGCTATTCGAATTTATTTGTTCGAATTAAGGAAGCTCTTAATTCAAACTAATTAAAGCCTAGTGTAGCCATGGCTTCAGTTAGTTCGAATTAAGCTTCCTTAATTCGAACTAACTTGCCAGTGTAGACATAGCCTATGAGTCTATGAGTAAATAAAACTATCCCATTGCTAATTTAGGTGTGGAAAGAGTTCTGGCACTGAACAGGATATGGCGATGGTCAGACACCCATATCTGAAATATTTGAACTCAAAGTCAAAGACAAGGCTAAACATACATCCAGCCCAATGTAAATGGGCTTTACTCAAAGGTCAAGGAGCAAAGTCCATCATTCACTAAGCCAGAGAGAATGAGTTTGACTCTATAGCTTGGAATACAGGCTCTCACCTGGGAGAGGGAGACAGTCTTTGTTCCATTTAATATTTAAGTAGAATGGCTTTAGCTGCAGATACTGAGAAAGATCCACTCCATAAATGCTACTAGCCGGAATGTGGGAGTATCTGGGCTTCAAGTCTCTTCTTCAAACCTGTGTCTGCCACCTCCCAAGTGAGTGACCTAATCACAGGTCTATTGGTCATAACAAGGGTCACCATCTGCACCACAAGCTCCTTCATTCTGTGAATGGTGCTTACTTCTCCATGTAAATCTAGCCTGAGAAATTAAAATATTTCATTCTGAAAATGTCAAAATGAACCATATCAACGTTTCCCATTTGCCGCTCCTGACACTTTCCCTGAAAAAATTCACTCCAACCAACACAAATTTACTAAATGTTTCAGTTGAATCGAACCGGCATTCGTCACTGGAAAAGTTTTAGTGGAAAAAGTTAGCCTGGCAATACTCTGAAATCTTTGGCTATGTCTACACTTGCTAAAATTAGTTCGAATTAGTTAGTTCGAACTAACTATTTCGAACTAATTTTAGTTAGTTCGAATTAGCGAACCCCATTCATTTCAATAGCTGGTTAGTTCGAACTAAGAAATTAGTTTGAATTAACATGGCCACATTGGCTAATTCGAACTAGTTAGTTCGAATTGACCCTTTAGTTCGAATACCCTATTTGAACATATTAGTTCGAATTAAGGAAGCCCTTAATTCAAACTAACTAAAGCCTAGTGTAGCCATGGCTTTAGTTAGTTCGAATTAAGCCTCCTTAATTCAAACTAACTTGCCAGTGTAGATATAGCCTTTGAGATCAGTAATAAACATGGGTGAGGAAGCCAATGGCCTCTTAGTCCCCAACTGAAGGGAATTTGAGTGTGAAATCTCCCGATTGCCTCGTGATTTATATGACAGCTGAATTCAGATTTAAGCTATTTAAATGTCACATGGTTAATATATTAAATACAATTAAAAAGAACACTTTTCAAATAAAATGTGGGGTCTGAGTCTGACCCACAGAAGTAAGGAAATGTTGAGAAGCAAACTGAGCACGAAGTGTAACTTGTGTCATCTATATAGGTCAACACTATAATTATGATCATAGATGCTTTCCCTCCCCCGACAGGAAAAAAGCACAAAGTTTCTGGATTACTAATGTAAATGTTCTGACCCCAAACTTCCATGTACTCAGCACACCACACCTGATTGCAGCTAACAAGCAGATATATTCAGACTGCTCTGTTAGGGTTACTTATGTTAGCCCAATACAAAGCATAATACAATATATAATTACAATGAATTTTAATAATGTTATAAGACACGGGGAATTCTCCAAGTCCCTTGGCATGAGATCAGTTATAAAGGAGAGATAGGCCCCATAGCATGTTTATTAATGACCTAATCATTTGCTGTTTTCAATTTCTGAAAGTTAGAAATTGCCAAAAGGACATTTCTGAAAGGTAGTTTAAAAAATAAAAATCAGTTCTGGGCTGATGTCTTATTAGTGAAGTCAAAGCCTAGAGGAAATCACTTGAGTAAAGCTCTACATCCTTGGAAATTCCAAATGCCAGCCCTTCACTATAGCAACGCCTCTAGCTGTACTCCACAGTAAAGGGGGGGGACGGGGACGGGGGGAAGAAAGACTTTGGGAAGAGAAAGGGACATAAATATGGATTCTGTTTTTAGAAGCAAAATAATACAGCCGTTGCTGCAGCATCTTCAAAAGCAGCTGGAGAATGAATTAATCTATTATTTGGCAGAGCTGCCTGAGATTTACAACTAGCATCAAGTGATTCAAGTTTAAGAAAATAATTCCACTGGAACTTTGGCTTACTCCATGAACTAAAGATGTTACAGTTAGAAGTCTGAAAAGGTGTTTTTAATATATATATATATTTTTACATGTGTCTCTTCTTAGGGGGTTGGGTTGTGCCCATCAGTGCCAGAAAACACTGGAGTTTGGAAAACACTGGAGTTGGGCATTACGTCCACCTTTTTGGGTGCTTATCAGAATCAAGCCAAACCCACATTCTGCAACTTGGTTCTTCAGTTGCTGTTTATTTCTTCCCTTTTGACCTTCTTCACTATCCCTAACAAACCTTCAGCCAAAATGGAGGGTATTATGTTATCTTCCTAATTAATCCAAAGCTTATTGCTTACATATACACCAGAAACACTCTATAACAAGTTTCTCAGGAGTTTCTCCTCCTACACTAGCATATACAGAACTAAACTAAATAGATGTGGTATACTATAGAAATATTATGCCTAGTTTATCTCAACTGTCATCTTCGGGGGGCAGGATAAGGAAGGGTTAAGTTTGACGTTATTCCAAAGTATATGTGCACATTCATATGCCACCCCTTGAGGTAAATTTTGCCAGTTACAGTTGGACTCTATCAAATTGATACCTCTGTGCAACATATTCGAAGTAAAAGAGGGTCAGTTTGATTTGATTTTGAATAATACTGTATGTTTATTAAAAAATCAGAATTCAGGCATATTTCAAATGAACAGTTTCAAGTAAATCACTGCACATGTTATAGTAAATTCTTCCAAGTCAGGGGTCTCCACAGATCCATTTGGGGGGTCAGTCGATGACAGAGGGACCCAGTTGGGATTCATTATTCTTTAAAGCTCCAGCTGCTGATAGCCCACTCCAAGAATGTCATTGTTCTTAACCAATTACACAATGGCTTCTCTCTTCTTTCTATTCATTATATTCCCTGGTCACACTGATGGTCTGTTGCAGATATTGTAGATAGACATCGAAGTACAAGTCATATCTGATCAATTTTGTTTGCGGATGACACCAAGTTGGGGGGAATGGTAGATACTCTGGAGGGCAGGGACAGGATCCAGAGAGACTTGGACAAATTGGAACACTGGGCTGAAAGACACCTCATGAGGTTCAACAAAGACACGTGCAAAGTCCTGCACTTAGGACGGAAAAATCCCATGCACTGCTACAGGCTGGGGACCGATCAGCTAAGTAGCAGCGCTGTAGAAAAGGACCTGGGAGTTATGGTGGACGGGAAGATGAATATGAGCCAACAGTGTGCCCTTGTTGCCAAAAAGGCCAATGGCATATTAGGCTGCATCAGTAGGAGTATTGCCAGCAGATCGAGGGATGTGATAATTCTCCTCTATTCGACACTGGTCAGGCCGCATCTGGAGTACTGTGTCCAGTTTTGGGCTCCCCATTACCGAAAGGATGTGGCCAAATTAGAAAGAGTCCAGCAGAGGGCAACAAAAATGATTAGGGGGCTGGGGCACATGACTTATGAGGAGAGACTGAAGGAACTAGGCTTATTTAGTCTACAGAAGAGAAGACTGAGGGGAGATTTGATAGCAACCTTCAACTACTTGAAGGGTTGCTCCAATGAGGAGGGAGCTAGGCTGTTCTCGAGGGTAACAGAGGACAGAACAAGGAGCAATGGTTTCAAATTACAGCTGGGGAGGTCAAGGTTGGATATTAGGAAAAACTTTCTCACTAGGAGGGTGGTGAAGCATTGGAATGGGCTATCTAGGGAGGTGGTAGAATCTTCATTTTTGGAGATTTTTAAGGCTCGGTTAGACAAAACCCTGGCTGGGATAATTTAGGGGGAGTGGTCCTGCTTTTTGGCAGGGGGTTGGACTAGATGACCTCGTGAGGTCCCTTCCAACCCTATTATTCTATGATTCTATGAATTGTGGCTTGCAGTTTTAGTCTTCTGCCAGTTATGACATGAAATTTTTGTCACCCTCTATCGCTGCCTCTGCAAAGTCACATTTGCTAGAACTGAGTGCTTGACAGTCTGGTGAATCTTGGCTATCTCTGCTCTGGAATGGTCAGAACATTTGTATTGGGTGGATTTTTACATTTGCAGACAAGTTCTGGGCTGAGCTGATGTGCAGATGTGGCAGCAAGTTTGTCAGAAGAGATAAATATGACATCTTCTCTAGGGGAAGTTTTAGAAAATAATTCACTGATGTTCTAGGGGTAATGGAAAATCTATAAGTTGGACCACAGGTCATGAGGATTTTTTTACTGTGCATAAATGAATGGCACTTTAGAGACTGTCTTTTTTTGGAGTCATTCTATCTCTCTAAGTAGTCCAAGTGGATGGTTTTTGACCCCAAGACACTTCTTGTAGAGTAAGTATAAGGCTTTATTCTAATAGATAAACCTCGTGTTCAATATGCGCATACGTTGAGCTTCACCTACTATTCCTTGTTGGAAGAGATAGGTGACTTGGATGCAGGGCCATCCCTTGGGGGGAGCGGGGCCCTGGGCCAATAGGCCTACACGGGGCCCCGCCCCCGCATGCTGCATGGGAGCGTGGCGGCCCCACTGGCCCGCTCTGCCCCCCAGGGAGGTGGCCCTGGAGGCCGAGGCCGCCGGGGGAGGAAGCCGTTTCCGGCCTCGGCCCCAGTACCGACCCAGAAGGCCTCCAGTGGGGAGCCGTCTCTGGCTCGGGTCCCTGAGGTAACAGGCTCGGTGAGCCAGCTCCAGCCTCGGCCCCAGCCCTGGCCCAGGAGGCCGAGGCTCCTGGCGGAGAGCCGGCCACATGCGGCTCTGTGGGGCAGGCCGGCCCAGAGGTGGGGCTCCCCCCACGTGCTCCGCCCCTGGACCTGCCTGCTCCACCCTGGGGGTGGGGAGGGCCGCCATGGGGCTGGGCATAGTGGTCCCAGCCTGTCCCGCCCCGCCTCCTACGGCTAGCTGCCGAAGGCAGCGGGGAGGGTTGCAGGAGGAAGCAGCCATGGTGGGGGGGCCAAGGTGCGGGCCCCGCACTGCCCCACTGTGAGCAGGATAGTGTGGGGCCTACGTAACCACAGGGCTAGGGGCGATCGCCCTGTTCGTCCCCCCAGGGATGGCCCTGCTTGGATGATGTCATTTGTATGGAAATGAGACACAATTTTATGTCTCTTTTCATCAGATCCAGATGGTGATATACCAGCATTCTCCCAATACATGGCAGGGACTGGAATTTGGATTGGGACAAACTGGCAGTGGTCAGTCTTGACAAGAGTGACAGAAAGCTTGTGGGCAGAGAAATAGCACCTGCCTCTGTTTTGGAGAAAGTATATTCATTCTTGTTAAGGAGTTATGATTTTGTGGGCACCCTTGGAGACTTCTCTTTTACCAAAGTATCAGGTGGGACTGGTGACCAAGAATATCTTTTTCATTGGTATGTGGTCTTTTCTATCTGATCTGGCTGCCTAGCAATCCATCCAAAATAATGAGAGTCACGTGGCACCTTAAAGACTAACACATTTCTTTGGGCATAAGCTTTTGTGGACTGCAATCCACTTCCTCAGATGCATCTAACAAAGGGGTCTGCCGCCCATGGAAGCTTATGCCCGAATAAATGAGTTAATCTTTTAAGTGCCACAGTGACAGGACTCATTGTTTTTGCGGTGTACAAACTAACAAGGCTACCCCTCAGGAACATAGCAATCCATGTAACTTCCAAGTTGCATTAGTGCACTGAACTTTACTTGGAGCTACTCTAAAAGTTCACACATTTGCATCCTCTAGTGCAGAATGATGATGTAATAAAAGTTTCTTGTATAACTGACAGTATGCATCTCTCCTCATGGGCTTTCTTGACAATTTCAGTAACCTGAGTTCATTTAACTCAAAAGCTCCAGATAATAAACATAAGGGTTCTTAAGAAAAGGAAAGTGTTCTCTTTTTAGACTGTACAAGAGACAGACTACAAGTGCTATTGTTTCAGTAAAATAAGCAATCAATAAAAGCTATGGAATAACTAACTGCCTTACACAGGGCTGTAAAATGCTGTATATCTGGAGCAAACACTCACAAAAGCAGTTACCATTAATCCCTGTATTAGCTAATGGTTAGAAAAGGTAAAGTGAATTCTTATACTTAAGTACAGGTTCTAAACTGATTAAAGAGAACTGTCTGCTGCAGAAATCCTCAAGGTGAAAGGAATTCTCTTTCAATCACAACTTCAGTTTAGAGTCTAATGTTTTTGTTTTCAGGTTGAAGTACAACAGACATCATCAGAAGTAAAACTGATTCCTGCCAACTTTTTACCCTGCTATTTACAGAAAAGTTTAGGCAAGGGATTCAGTTCTCAAATATTTGTGAATAAGCAGATAAAATTACCAGTGCCCATAATTCTCCGGGTACGAACGAGTACTAGATAATCAGTCTGGCATGTTTTGTTAACTGAAAGATGTGGAATGTAATTTGCACTCATTGGAAAGCAATTGTGCTGTATTGCTTTTGCCTAATAGAGGAGACAAAATACAACTATGACACAATACAATGTATGTTTGGCAAAAATAGCACGGAAATATGACAATACTGCAGAGTGACTGCATTATTGGTCTTGCTTCAGGAAAGACTACAGGAGTGCATTTGGCCCTGGGTGTTTGTAGTTGCAAAACTTTTAAGAGGACCATTGCTTACTTCCAAGAATGGTGAGCTGGTGACTGGTATAAATATGTATATAAACAAAGCTGCTGAACAATTATGGATATCTTGGGAATGTTTTTTTTTAAAGTGGACTGCTGTTAATTTTAAAAAGAATGCTTTAATGGTAACAGTAGATCAAAAGCAGGTTTTTACATTTAAATGGAATAGAAGAGTTAAATGGTACTTAACCAAGCCAATAAAAATACATTCATTTCTACTTACATGTCTTTCTTTGACAACAATAAGATCGCCTATTACAGTGTTCTTGAGAGGACATAATAAGAAGATACCAGTGAATGATTTTGATGGAATTTCATCAGACCCACCTGTCAAAATGGAAGAGTTTTCTTTGGATGTATTTTATTTCCTGAGTAAAGAGGCATGAAGTTTTTGATGGATTGATTTAGGTTCTTCTCCCTCTCTTTTTGCTTCTAGATTTGGTAAAAACTACCTGAAGGTGAGCACTGTGCTAACATTTCCACACATCTACCAATGCACTGTGATCTGAATTCTGGTAACCCTGATCATTTTTTTCCCCTGAAAAAAAGACAAAACACGTGGTTGCTTTGTGATGGGCATAAATATTTTGTCCCTCTCATTCTGGGCCCATGGGGTGAAACGAAGTTTTATAACTCCCTGCCTTTACCACACTGTTTTGACTGCGTCCTTCATGGCTCAAGACTGACCAGTGTGAACATTCCTGTGATCACCTATGATTCCCTATTAGTTTTCCTTTCCCAAATGGAATGGTGTTTCAATTATTGATAGATAACAATAAAGCAATATATGAATTAAAGGCATATGAACTACTTTATACTTAGTTTGTAAATTCCTAGAGATAGAGACCATTTTTAGTCTTTGTTTGTATAGCACCTGTGTAAATGGACTCCTAGGAGTTATTGCATTACAAATAATAATACTTATACAGTCATGACCATTTGAATTTTCTCCTTTGCAGCAGAAAGTCGTTTTTTTTTTTTAAACTCAAGTTAATTCAATTAAACTGATTTTGCAGGAATGGTCAAGAGACATTGTAAAAGAGCCATGGCTATGGGCTACTTGTATCTTATGGTATGAGACTCAGGCCATAAGTTTAATTGAAAATCAAAGGGAGACAGATGCTTAACTCACTCGACTCTTTTGAATCTCTCACCCTTTGGTTTTATCAGTTGTTGGGTGTTGTATGTCTGTTCTTATATAGTTCCTTTGTGCTTGGCTTTGATGTTTACATTTTTGTATTATATTCACATCCCCAAACATGTAATAGATGAAATGGAAAAATGATTTTTTAAAAATAGAAAATAGTAATGTTTAATTTTAAAACAGAGAGAGAGAGAGAGAGAGAGAGAGCAGGTGCTAATAAGCAATGTGGAACTAGGTGTTAAAAATAGATCAGTAGACTAAACTGGAGACATATCTGAAGAGGAAGCATACAAAATTTAAATGGGTTGGTTGGCCAAGCCTGGTAGAGAGGTGGACACCAGCTATGCTGAATAAAGAAGTTCTATCAAAGACTGATTGGTGGGTAGAGTAGTGAGAGTTACAGAAAAAGGGTAAGCCTGTTGAAATCCAAAGAGGGAGAAGAATGGCACATGACCATTGAGGTGGTAGAGAGGGACACAGACTCAAATGATTTCAGGGGTTCATCATTAGATTAGATTCTTCTCTCCCTTTTTCACACAGGCTCATCTCTCCATTTAACACTGGCTGACTCACTCAAGAAAATGGACTGTTTCTAATCACTGAGGCCACAGTCGTATCCTCATTGATCAAATCAGTTTTGGAATAACACCTGGCAATAGAAAGAAAGGTCATCTTCATTGATATAACCTGATCTATCCTAACCCACTATTTTCATGTTGGTGGTCCTAGATCATGCTTAAAACAGTCAGTTTTAATATGCTGAATAAAACAACAATTATCTGATCTGGCAAAGCAAAGATTAAAAGAAGTAGGTTGATGAGAAAGCAGGCTGCTGTTCTGTGTATAAATCAATGAAGCTGACTTGCTTCACCCTCCTGTTTTAATCCTTTAAAACTATATGAGTCATTGTAAAAACAGTCACATTTTTTTACAAAGCCCAGTTGTTAACATAATAGCTGCTTTTACAGAAAAACTGCAACTGAATTAAAATGTAAACAGATTCCCAAAGAAGAGAACTTGGGATTTGCATTTTTCCTACTGAATTTCAATAAAGGAGAGAATAAGGAAGGACCACAAGAGAGATAAGCACAGTCTTTCCCAAGATTTACTTGTATCTACAATTACTATGGATAACATTCATGCATTTTTTAGATACCTAAGTTGCCATTGGGACCAATATGCTTATGCTTTGGAGGGAGAGGCTTGTCAATAGCTCTATTATAATTCCCTCACTTGAGATGTATGCAACTCAGGGTATGCCTGTACTACAAATTAAAAACAAAGCTTCAGGTCTCAGCCCAGGAGGAAATTTTTCGCATTGGAAAAGATTGTGGGGCAAACCATCAGACGAGCAGGGATCACTCACCAGGATACTGATAATTAGAGCTGGTTGGGATTTTTTGGACAAAATGTTTATTCATTAAAAAAATGCCAATTCACCTAGAAATGTTGGATCTGACAAAAATTTCATTGAGAAGGTTCCTCTGGTCCAGGATGGAAATCTCTCTCTCTATCACCCACCCGCTGCAGAATAGCCAATCGCCCAATAGTTAAGGCATTTATATGGGAAGTGAGAGATGGAAGTTAAAGATCCTACCTGCCTGATTCTTTTTTTCCAGCCCTACCTGTTATGGATGCCCATTCTAGTACACTCTAACGCTTAGAGAAATTCAACACTTGCTTCATAACGCAAACCAGGCAGGTATACTACATCCTAAACCATGCATCCTGTCCTCTATTATTGTTTAACGGTACAGTCCATCACCCAACAAAGGCAAATACAATAAAGAAATGCACACATTTCAGTGCAAGAATGGCCATGGAAGGGCAACCTTCTCCTGTTCATTTATTCATTCACTGGTACAAATTAGGTATTAGCAGCCTACAGTTGTCCCTTTGATTTTTCATTGGCTAGAATGCCCACCTACCTTCCATCATAAAAGCTATGCCACACTAGAAAAAGTTAAGTCAGCTTTCTTAAGTCGACTTAATAAGGTCGACTAAAGCTGACCTTATTAAGTTGACTTAACAAATGGACTAAGTCGACTTAAAGTTAAGTCGAGTTAGTCCACTTTGTTAAGTCAACCTAACCACCCTCAAGTTGACTCAATAAAGTCGACTTAAGGGTTACTACCCATCCACGCCATCCTTGACTTGACTTAAGGCTTAAGTAAGTAAGCTCCATGCTCCCTTCTCCCCCAGACTGGCCCGGAGCTTGCTGCGTCCGGGAGAGCCAGCCCAGTGTGGGGCTGGGTCTCTGAGGACAAGACCTCCTAGCCTGGGGAGCTGAGGCTCCAAAGGAGCCTCGCCTACCCCTGGACCTAACTAGTCGACTTAGAGAGTCCAGTGTAGTCCACTTAGTAAGGTTTAAATCGACTTAAGATTCCTGTGTGGACTCTCTAAGTCGACTTAATAAGGTTAACTTAAAGTCATCTTGGTAAAGTTGACCTAAATTTCTCAGTGAAGACATAGCCATAGAGACACTGGAGAACCTGGACACTGAATGTAAACACACACACAGCCACCCAAACACAGCATTTAATTTAATGTTCCCAGTTACAACAATGTATATTCAGAGTAATTCAATTGAATTCCACAGAGTTACTGCTATAATCTGAGTGCAGAATTTGGTCCTTTCTGCTCACATCATATAAATATATTCATCTTCAAAAGGATTTGTTAACCATAATTAACCTTCACAACCCCTCTGAGTATGACAGAAACATGATCATCGTTAGCCCCCCTTTTTCAGTATAATGTAGTGCTCATAAAAATGCTCCAGAGGGATGACATGGGAAAGTGAAGTCTTTTGTCCATCCACACAACTGGTATAGCACTGACAATTTAATCTTCCTAAACTGTCTTTCTGATGTGCTCCAACCCTAACCCGGTCGTGCCACCTGTACAGGTGAAAGAGTTGTTTATTTTCAGTGGCCCATTCAAACCTTGACTTCTCAATTCAGGCACCCAACATTCATGGTTGTTCTTGTCACAGGGGACACAAATCCAGTAGAAAATGGATCAAGACTTGAATATAGGCCATCAAACTGTACCATCAAACAATATTTAAAGGTGTCCTAGAGGTGGAAAACTGTTTCTCATTAAAATAATTTCTCAGAGATGTGCATTTTTAACTTTTCTGGATAGTATGTATTACTGTATATTAACATATTTTACTACATGTATAGTTTTCTGAAGCTATTAATGTTGATGCTGGCACTTCAAGTTACACTTCACACAATCTAGCAATACTTGAGCAACTGCTTTAGATACATAAACCCAGGAAAGATAAGTGATGTCTTTCTGTTTAAACTATTTACAAACAAGTATAAGAGTAACAGATGTACAGCTGCCTATCAAATGTACAAAAGCCTTTGCAGCAGATAATGACAAAGTAAAACTTTTGCAGCGTACAGGTAATAACAATGATACCTCGGTATGATGCAAGACTGTTTGAAACAGTATTTTCAGCACTAACAGATAAGGAGGTTCTTTTGTATGCCTGCATAGAGAATTTCCTACATCATCACACCCCCAAGGCATTAAGGATAAACACAAAATAATTGTATCTCTAGAGATAAAACATCGCTAGTTGCCCCCTGTGGAAGCTCTTGTTTTGATGTTGTGATGAAGAACGTTATGTTAGGAAAATCATGAAGAAATGTATCACAATAAAATTGATACATAGATGTTTTATTGTATAATGAGGAAAGTTATTTGTACTGGGTTGGTGTGGTCCTTCTAAAGTAAACTAGTTCAAATATTTGTGACAATTTGGCAGATTTTAGAAAATCAGTCAAGTCACGGACTAAAATTTCAATAGAATGTAACAAATGTTATCAATTGACATATTTTACCAAGATTAACAAAAAGGAGAAGTTCCAAAGGGGGAGTCGAGTTAGTCTAGTTCAGCAAAACAAACAACGAGTCCTGTGGCACTTTTAAAGACTAACAAATTTATTTATCACATGAGCTTTCATGGGAGAAAATCCCACTTTGAAAACACTGAAGAGGCACTAAAGCTAAAGAATCTTAATACACCTATGTTATTGGTTAGTGTTTATGACAACCTGCAGTGCTTTATCAGATGGACTCATGCCAAGCGGTGGTCTTTCTCAATTTTTTGTTTTAAATTACAAGTCACAGAAGAAAATCTATTAAAGAAAAATATAATTTCCTATTCAGTGAGAAAAATGCTCAGTGGGTAATCAAAATGTATGCACTACTTCAGCAATTTTTTTCATTACAATTTAAATAATAGGTTTCTCTCTATTGAAATTAAAGGATTACACTGGATTGGGAACTGCACTACACAAAGTCTACAGATTATTTTTTTAAATGCCTTGGAGACAAATAGGAAATTCTCTAAGTAGTCTTTTATTTAGGCGGAGAGCTTTAGTTTTAACTTTTTACTTTATTTTTTTTAAGGTAAGCCATTCCATGTCATAATGAGGAATATGCTCATAAACTAATTATACTAAAAATAACTATTTTAGTCCGATTTTGTAGCACTCTGTTTTCTCATTAGAACAATGTTCAGAAAACAACAGAAAATCAAAGATGTTCTGAAGGGTTTTTCTTGACCTGTTTGCTTCACAACCTGCTGTTTATGAAACAGAATTTAAAATGAAAGGTACCAGAGCTATCAATATTTTGGTTGCTAGCAGAAGAAAAGTCTGTAAAGCATTTAGAGGGTTGCCAACTAGTTCAAAGTCAAGAGAATTAATGCCTTTTTAATTTATTTTAAAATCATTTAACTTATGAAAGCTGAATGGACTGTAATGATAACATAGAATTAAATCTTATTAAAGTAACACCATTGTATTAGTGACCCATATCAATGGTCATATTACCATAGAAACACATAGTGTCATTAACACTTTGACGTTTGTTAATTTTGCTATAGCTACTGTTTCAAGAATACATCTTCACAAAGAGTTCTCCTAAGATTTCTCAATAAGGAAGTAATGAACACAGAACAAACATGTGGCATCTGTACTATATCTGAAAAAGTTCTTAAACGCATTCTACAGAGAATGGAAGGCTAGCTGGACATGATTGCAGTGTAAAGGGGGAAGAGGGAAAGTGGTGTAAACATCAAGTTTGATATAAACAGATTTCTTACAACCAGAAAATGCCATGAAGGTAGCTCTCCACATTTATGCTTCATTCATAAATGGTCTTTTGACATAAAAGATTTAAAAATAGCCAGATTCTCATCAAAGTTGGAAATGGAAATGATCGTTGAGACTATCCAGTCCTGTCTGTTATAGTGATATAAATGATCCCGTCTCCTTAGCGAAAGAGGAGCTTTTACTAGGATCCCTGCCAAAAAACGCCTCCACCCACAGCTCCATTCCCTTTCTCACATACATACACACTATTTTGCTGTGAATACTGATTACCTACTTTACTCTCATGTTCCAGAAAAAAAAAAGAGCTGTATTTTAGTGCTTTATGAATTGATTCCTATATTGCAGAGGCAAACCGAAAGGTTGGACTCATGTTTCCCATGTAAACATGTAGCCCACTGCATGCTTAAATAGTTTACATATGTCAACCCTGCAAATTTGCTAACATTAGTAAGACCGTAATTAAGATTTGTATTATACTAAGAGAGAGATTAATGTGTTATGGGTAGTGTGTTTCCTTATCATTTGTGGGCACAAGGCTGTTCCATGTGACAATGTGGAATCTTGTTATTGTCAGTAGAACTGTTCTATGTGGGTATAAAGATATAGTTTAAAGATGCCTTATAACTTGCTATATCTTTGTTTTTTAGGGTTTGCATTGTGGTGCTAGTGAGGAGGACACACACTTCAAAGACACTACAGAAATGTATAAAATAAACACCCCCAACAGTATGAAAATGTGATGCCACCATCCTGGCCAACGCAGAAGCTCCAGAGCTGAAAGCCAGGGATCTTTACAGTCTGAACTAAAGAGCCAGACTCTTTAATAGGGAGCTGTGACAGATCCACAGAAAATGTGAGTCTGTCACAAAGGGAAATGTGTAGCACACAGAGCAAAAAGGCAAAAAAAGCTCATCCTGAGGAACTAAAGTCACAGGAGTTTGAATACTGGACAACCCCCAATTTCTGTGACACAACCACCCTACTGACTGTTTGAATGAACAGCTTGAACTCAGGCGGAGTTTAATACCTCTATTTGAGGAGCAGATCCAGTCAGGATAATGGGACTGCACGGGGGTGGGGGCAAATTCCATGCTTACCTGAGTCTTTCAGTTTAAGGGGGGAAGGGAGGATGCACCCCCTGCTCCCTCAAACTATGCCAAGTCTAGCATTTAGCCATTATCCCAAGGTGGGAGCAGCAATCAGCTACTTTTTTCCCCAAAAGGAGCTCTTGGGAGCAGTTGTGGGAGTCTATTTCTAGGACAGTATTAATACTAAGTGATTATTAAGAATCTTACATCTTCTGCTGACTACAAATGAAAACTAGAACCAAGGAGGTTTAGTTCTGCAGGTTGGACAAATATAAAGACACATTTCAGACAGCATTCAGAAAGCATGATGAATGAAGAAGGTTGCAAGGTGTATGTGACATCATGCTAAGTGCAGAATGTTCTGTATTCCAATCAATTTTTTTTTAAAATATTTTTTTTGGCAATAGTTATTGCACAGCACATGGGTTACAGCATTTCCTTATATTAGGAATTAACTTCAATAGCCAAGTTGCCACAATACGGTAAGTGTTGACTTTGCAGACACTTTTTTCATCAAAACCTTGACCCTTTACAATTAACATCCTACAGTTAAGCAGTTTTGTCCACTGACTAAATTAACTGGAAATAAACTGATTCATCTTCTAATAAACTGATTTAAATGTTGAGGAACAATTTTGGGTTAGTGTTTTTAATTCATTTTAATTTGCCTTTCTCAGTTTATTTTGTTCCTTTCATGTCTACATAAACTTGCAGAGGAAATGTATAAAGTTGCAGCCAACTCTTTTATAATATCAATATATCCCATCATACCTTCTCAGGGGGTTTTCATACATATTAAAAGGCAAACATATGTCCAATGCTTAACATTTTAAAGTAAATGAACAGTTACTAATAGATTCTTCACAGTGGTTTCTGAGATATAACATAGGAAAATAACTTAGAAGAGCAAATAATTGATGCCACTCTGATACTAATTGGTATCAGTTAGCAGGTTTCCACTAGGGAGCAATCATCCTCTTTTTGCACCAATCACCCAAAGTGGGATTTGGCATCTAATTTGCCAGTGAGATACAGATCTTCTTGCTAGAACACAGCAGAATGCTGGGAAATTAGGATTCTACTATTCTGTTCCTGCCAAGGAGACTGCACATTTTAGTTGTTAGAGCAAGGAACCAGGGATTAGAGCAATTAGATGCTATTAGTTTTTAATAATGCTTTGCATTTACATGATGCCTATTCTTGCACAGTTCCAAACGGTTGCTAGGCGAGAGTAGCCTATTTTACAGGTGTTATAATTCAAGAAATTAATTTGAAATATTCATTATGAAAGATGGTTTGGAATGGGTCTGTCATGCTAGGGAGCTGGGTTCTGCTGTCAGTTCTAGCAGAAGTGACCTTTGGCTACCTCTCAGACCTCCAGTTACCTCAGCCAATATTTCCAAAGGCAACTAGTGATTTTTGGGTACCTCACAATGGCTATGTCTACTCTAGAAAAGTTAAGTCGAATGCAAACAAATGCATTCACGGTGCTTAAACTGCCTCGTACAAGAAGTCTGACCAATCTGAATTACTTCTGTGCTTGTTTTGTCCCTTTCAGTGCGTCGGTTTTAAGGTCGTCTATTCTAAAAATCTTGGGGTTTTTTACTATATATGAGACATTGTGATCTCAGGGACCATGTGCAGTACATTTAGAATGTTCAGCAAAGGAAGGAATGATTATTGAACATGTTCTACTGTGCATGTGCAAATGGCAATTTTTTCGTGGCTTATAACTAGCCTTGCCAGTTTTTAATAGGGACAGAGAAAGATGCTGATTCAACCACAGGACTATCTCCCTAGCAAATTACAGTTTCCTATATCAAACTGAGGATGGTCAGGTTTTTTCACCTTTGAAAAACTACCTATTTTTCACTTATGTCATTCTTAGAAATGGTTGAACCATTTTTGTTCACACTTCCAAAAGTAGGGATCTGAGGCTGCATATCTCTGGCCCTCCTGCTTCCTGTCTGTAGCAAACAATAGCTTATTCTCCTGAGGGCTGTAATATTTCAGTCTAATTTTAGCCACTGGGTTTAGTGCATGGATGGCATTGGTTGTACGCAGGAGATCAGACTAGATGAACTTTATGAATCTTTGAGACCAACCAGGAAAATATCAGCTTGAATGATTATAGTTTGTTAAATTTAACAGCAACTGAAACTGGTTTATAATGAAAAGTAGGTGGCATGCACGCACGCACGCACACGCAGAGTGGAATGGCTCTTTAAAATATTTCCAATCCCACATGTGATTTTCTTCTCTGTCAGGTGAATTCCATTAAAAAGCATTGAGTTCCTAAAGAACAAAAGCAAAAATAAAATATTTACTTTCTGCAGAACAGGAAGAAGATTCAGGCTGCATTCACCACAACCACAAATATACTGTATATATACACCAACAATCTGTGTCCAATAGTGGTTTACAGAACACTTAGAAAACTAATTTACTTCCTGCATTTCCTGTTGTTCTAGCTTCCTTTCATGTAACTGTTCCATCTTTCAATTCACAAAAGCAAAACCTCTTTAGAACCAAAATAAATACTAATCTTAAATTCAATGTACCCTGACAGCAAATAAGTTTGCTGTGCTTACTTCAGCATGAATAAAAAGCCCGCAAGGAGACTCCTACATAAGAGTATATTTACAAGTTCCATTACCCACTGGAGAGATTGATGTAATAAACCTATAATAAAAAGCCTCATGTTATGGATTTCTCTAATGTTTCTTATCAAACAGCCTGTATTATGTCGGCTTGTGTATTCAATTTCAAATAGGTTTTCAATAAGTGCCTCAGAGCTAGAGGTCATTTTAGCTTAGTTTTCTGACACATATAAATGTTTACAGTCTTTTCCATTCCTCAGAATCAGAAAGACATGTTTGGAGTTTATAGCATTAATCTATATATTTTTTTTCTTGTATTTATCTCCAAAGCTATTACAGTTGCCAGTCACATTATGTAATTTATTTTTTATTACTAAGTAGGAATGGGTGAACTCTTTCACGTCAAGTAAGACTAGCACACGGAAATTGTTTTGCACTATTTATAGCTGTCACTGATTTCCAACTTGTTTGTATTTCATGTTGTCTCACTGGAACACAAATAAGATAGTTCTTATTCCTCTCAAGGCAGGTACTCTCCAGTAGTTACTTCACCTTTTCTGTTAGAAACAGCAAAATGTCAGTGAGTGGATGCAGTGGTCAGAGATGCAGGCAATAGTAAAACACAGGACCTCTTGAGCAAGTTTCTGTGCACTGGATGTTGCTAACTCCATGTAGTATCTTTACCAGTACGATTTAACAGCTAATTGAAATCCACTGCAATTTACCTTAGGAAATATTTGGAAACATTACTATGCTACTTTTTTCTTGCTGTTAAGTTATTCGAGATTCGCTGTTATTTTTATTTCCAGTCTGTGGAAACAGTTACAATCAAACTCTGATCGTGCAATCTGAATAAAATGGGAACAGCCCTTTTCTTCAAAGGGGTTCACAAAAGACTGAGAGCTTGCCTACACAATGCAATAGTACACTTCTACTGGACCTAGAGTGTGAATTCTAATGTGCACCAATATGTCATGCAGTAACTGGCCCGTATACACCCTGTTGGTACTCATTAAAAGTTCCCTAGTCCAGTGGTTTTCAAACTTTTTGGGGGGGACCCAGGTGAAAAAAATCATTTATGCCTATGACTAGGGCCGTCCCTAGGGAGGGCGAATGGGGCGATCGCCCTGGGCCCCGCAGTTACGTGGGCCCTGCGGCCCCTCCAAGGCCACACTCTTCCCTGCTCCGTGGGCCGGGAGCACTAAGCCCGGCCTCTGGGCTGGCCAGCTGTGGCTGGCTCCCTCCACCGGCGGCTCCCGCTTCCGGGGCCAGGCCCAGAGCCGGCTCCCCGCCGGCGACCTCAGCATCCCCGCCCGGGCTGGCTCCCTGGGGGAGTGGAGCTGCCCACCTGCCCTCCAGCATGGGGAGGGGGCCCCGCCTAGGCCAGTTGGCTCTGTGCCTTGCTCCCCTCATGGGACAGTGCTGCCTATGACCCAACAATTACATCTTTCAGCAATGCAGTCCAGTCTTGTGGTGACATCAGCAAGGGGTGCTGTGACTCAGTACCTTAGGGTCTGCGACCCAGTACTGGGTCCCAACCCATGGTTTGAAAACCACTGCCCTAGTACACGTTAATTTTGTCCTGTTCCTAACAGTGCTATGTTAACGCACTTTTAATGAGCACCAGCAGAGCGTACACAACTCAAATAATATGTGACCCATTTGGGTGCATTAATATTCATACCCCATTGGCGTGCACTACCCCACCATATAGACAAGCCCTAAGAATCTGTGTATGAGTATCTGATTTCAGGATCAGTGCCCCAACTTTATTCTCCCTTCACTGGGTACCAACCTATTATCATTGGGAGTAACGTGTAGTAAGAGGATATCTATCTTCATGCACTTGGTCCAAAGCCTATTGAATTCAATGGGAGTCTTTCTGTTTATTTCAGTGGGCCCGTATGGAGGCAAAATTTCCAGGGAAGTCAAGAGCTGGTAAAATAACCCCCAAATTTAGAGAATGGGTTTTTCCACCTATATAACAGTTACTATTCTGTATTCTACATGGTAGAAAATAAAAAGGGAGAGAGATTATCAAGCAAATGTGATAATACTACAGTGCATTAAGTAGAAATTAAGATTTTTAATTAAATTTCCATGAGAATAGTAAAGATACTTTTTTCCATCAATCTCAATCTGACAACGTTGAAGGGCACTCAGGCGAGGAGTCGATTTGATGTTAAAAATAGAAAATTTGTAAAACATCACATGAGATTTAGTCAACGTCCAACATGCCAAATACGGGGGGATTCTTTTAGATCCAACAACTGCAGACATACATCCAAATTTCCCTTAAAAATGGAGAGACACTTTGAAATGAAAAGAGGTGCCTTTTTCTTTTAGCTTTATTTCATTAATCCTGGCATGAGGCATCTAGAAAACAAGATGCATTTTGCACACATGCGATATAATTTAGTTTACTATTTAACATTCAAGCTTTTTCCAACTTAGCAATTAACTGTACTGGTGGGACTATATTCTTGTTCTTGAGACATATGCTTTAGCAGGGCGATAGGCAGGAGCTACATGAAATGTGACATGACTGCAGAAGCAGAACCTTTGCATTCAATGCCCAGAAATATCATCACAACCTAATCACATGAAGCCCTTCTTACCTACAAAAGAACATATTCACTCCTGGTGTCTCTGCCTCTTCAGTGCTATTTCCCCTCCTTTTGTCAATTTTATTCCCCACTGTGTCTGTCTTCCTCATATTTTTCTTTCATTTTCAGCCATTTTGTGCCTTGAATTTAGTTCCTTCCCTTCCCTTCATTTCTCTCTCACTTTTTCTTCCATCTCTTTGGCTCTTTCCCTCTTGCCTGCATTTACATTCTCCCACTTTTCCAATTTTGTCTCTATTCTTTCACCTCCTCTCCCATTTCACCCCTATTTGCATAAGTACATTATTTTTAAAGCTCTTATTGTTATAGACAATCTGAGAAGCATGAAAGTTGTAACACTTGAGATCCCTAAGTATCCCAATTAACCCATGCATGGTAAGCAATGACTGTCGAATCCACAGTATCAGTGTGGCTCACTTGATTCTCAGACAAAGACCAATGGCTGAAGTTGCATAACAAAGTTTAGGCTCATATATAATATTGACATACCATTCCTACAGCATGGTACAGGTGCTTTTCTTCAGATGAGGTGTACAGTGATGTCCCATTTGCCCATCCCTGCTAGCTGCCCACATAAAAGTTAAAGGCATCAACTCACTTCCTGAAACAGCTAGGTCACAGGGGCCTGACCAGCATTTCCACTCAGTACAATGGACTCTAAAATCCTAGTCAGGATGAGACTCTGGATGCTGTTTTAATTACCTACACTTTCATTGTCCTACAAGTATCCCATTCATTTGATACACTCGATGTATGAAAAGTACTGTAGAATAAAAAATCTGTTCTATAAAACAGCTCAATCCATTCACCTCTTATGGCTGTTCTTCAGACCACAGGAAATAGAGATTTTTCTATTTATAGGTCCATTAGCTCCATATTCGCCAACCTAAGTAAAGGAGACTGCTACTGAGAGGGGCTTAGAAGCAGGGCTTCCTAGCCACTCTTCCTACACACCCTGAAAACATGCCGTGCTGTTCTATTTTCAGATGAAGAGGGAATTTGCTTCCTGCCCTCCCTTCCAACTTCCAGTGTGGCCCCTAAAGTGACTGCAGTACTGGCTCACGTATACACCAGCAGCCCGAAATTCTGCAGAATACCACCCAGCTGGGGGGAACAGAACCTGGGGGAAAGAGGAAACAGAACAGCAAGCAAAATATGCTCATTGGACATCAGTGCAAAATCTCCCATTGATCTCAAAGTGTTTTGGATCAGATTGTTAAGGTCTGAGTGATTACTGGGGGATTCACAGCCAGAAATCTCACAAATACAGACTGGTATGACATTTCAGGTATCTCCTGACTCCATCCAGACCAGAAACATGCTGAGAACATTTCTTGGAGTATATCAGCACTTTGGCTCGCACCAGTACAAACAACGTTGTTAAAAACGATTCACATACTTCCTACAATAACTCAAAGCCATGAAGACACTGCATGGAATGTATGTATTACCAGAGTAAGGGAAGAAAGAAAAAAAGGTGAACTTTTTTACAGTATTCTTGGTAAAAAAATGAAAAGAGAGTTGCTACATCAACAGAATAACTCCCTTGTCACTTTAATTCAGAGTTGGGCAATATTTCTATTGTAAGTCTTGAACTATAAAATCAGATAATTTTATCTAAAACTAATTCCTTTCTTATAGCTATTTCCAATAACCTGGATAGCTTGATATTTTGGGGCATTATAATGTAAATAAAATAAGTAAGTTTTTATTTACTTTTTAAAAATTGGTCTTAAATAAAAGCACAAGACCATGTGCTTTTAATGCAAATATAGTAGAGTTCTAAAGTGCTATGAACTAGACTAATATGTTTGTTTAGAAAACAACATTCTTTACGATGGAATATCACAACACTAGGCTGATATCATAGTCACTTGAATTGTACTTACTGGTCCAAAGCAAGTCAAAAGATGATACTTTCTTTTTTTTAAATGTCAAATACATTGTAAAAATACTGTAATAATATTAAAATTAGTACGAAAGCAAAATACAAAGGCTTTAAGAAGGATGTGATAAACAAATTGGTCAGTATCTTCAAACCAGGTCCTAAGGTTTGGCATCTGAAAATATACATAGGCACCTAAGCAAAAGTTGCATAATTTTCATAGGTACTAAGCACTTTCATCTCTTGCGGAAGCTTGGAGAATTTGTGGGTCCTCAGCCCCTCCGCAAATCAGCCATTTTTACTTAAATTTCTAAATCCAGATTTAGAAACTCGTGGTTTGAAAAGATTCCTCTGGAAAAAGATGCTTGCGCTCCCACTGCAATTGCTGGGAGTTTTATCATTAATTTCCATGGGTGTAGGCTCAGATGCACAGCTATAACCGTAGTATAAACTTGAACACCTACCATTCCAAGAGACAGTGGAGTTCTTTAAATAACCTAAACTCAACATGTGTTTGTTTTGGTCAGCATAAAAGAGAAGTTAATGATGTTATAGCACAGGGGGTTTTTTTGCTTTGTTTTTTAATGCTTATTTTATTTTATAGTCTCTAAAAAAGAAAAAGGATGCTCAAGATTAACTTTTAATGAAACATCTTGAACAAATTATAGCAAAGGAAAATTTGAGTCCTTGATAATTTAAGTGTTATTTTTACTACTAATGTGAATTCAACCCTAGCAAATTAAAACAGAAAGAATTAATTGGTTATGCAAATGAGATTATTCAGTATATAAATCTAATTACATACCAATTTGCTTTAACAGCATGAAAAAAGAATAAATTGTTCTCTGTAAATTGATTGTCTTAAATAACCACCTGTAGCACAATAAAGTGCCATGCAAAAGCTATATTTTACAGGCTGTCATTGTCAGCATTAATAATAGAATGCTCTTCAAAAATCTTGTCAAGAGTGCCTTTTAGAGAGGAATCCTGCTTTCATTACTGATTTACAATTATGACTCTTCTAGCATATACTAAAACACTGTCACAACTTCTCCAGATTTTTATGTCAGCTATAGACCCAATGTAAACAAAACACTCCGTAGTGTCAGAGAAAAAGCCAGACTTTCAGCAGAAAACTTTTTTCCCTCTTATCTGACTTTAGAAAACCCAGAATCATGAAAAAGAATACAACTGAATTGAGATGGGAGACGCTGCACATATCCTTAGCAACCTGACATTAACATTAAACTCAGTGATTCTGAATCTTCTACCAGTACAGTCTATTCGGTGATTGCTTTAGAGAAATCAGTTTATATTTAGTTTACAAGACTGGAGGGCAATTTTAATAGAATACAAAGAAAAAAACCCAGAAAACAATTCCATAGAGATACTTCTGATAACTTTGAACCAGCTTATGACACCCATATTACAGTTGTTGTACTGTTATTTGACAAAGTAGCCTCCTGAAGTCCACAGAACTTTTTGTTCAAGTTACTGTATATTAATGAGAATAAGTAGTTTAAAATCTGGCCATTCAAATAACTTCATATTCATGATGGTGATCAACAGTTAAGAGTGGAAATTGCCTTTTCATTGGTACCAGTGATTACAAATACAAGGGTAACAGTTGTAATTTGGTTACAAATTACTCAATCATTTCTAATTAAAAAAAAAAACAATAAAATATAGTAATAGTCATTGGAGAAAAAAATCTAGTAATATACTTCATCTATTTTAAAAAAAATTTAAACTGTTAATATGTGAGAAAAATAAATCAGAAAATCAACAAGATAAAAAACAATAACTGATCCAAGTATGTGCCCAGAGGATGGAGCACAGAAGAATGAGGAAAGCACAAAGAATTCCCCTGCTGACGTGCCATCACTTCTCTTCCCATGATATATAGGAATTGTTGCTCTCAGAGTAAACCTACCCCTCATACAGGCCTTAAATGGGTCTTCCTGGTTGACAATCGTGAGATGGAGTTAGCTTGCGTGAAGAGAAGAACAAGGAGCTTCTGGCACAAATGGGTAACACCCATGGGTACTGGGACAAGGAAATGAAACTTCTTTCATAGAGAAGCTAACTATAACCACAGTTTGGGGATGATAACTCTACAGCCAAAGGCAGGAAATCAAGGATAGAAACTCAACCCTGCTTCCAACCACAAGCTGGGATGAGATGGGATGGAGATTGCCAGCTATGCCCATTGAGAAAAATTTGGGGCCCCTGTATGTTATGTTCACTGGTCCTGTCACCATTTCACTTTATTTTCACAGATGTTACAGACACGTTGCCCCCCACCTCCAAGCTTGAAATCTGGTACCATTGCCTCTCCATCCTTGACAGCCCTGAGTGCTCCTCCCCACTACAAAGCAAGAGAGGGTCCTACGGTTGCCTTAGCTTAACTTTTGGAACTCAAGAGGTCCTGTTTTACTCAGCCACAGACACCCTCTCTTCATTAAACAGAATGGAAACGGTTTTGTTCTTCTTCCATCCTCAGACCCTTCTACTTCTGTTGGAGCAGTTCGCTTGGATGGGACCGGTCAGATGGAGACAAGGGAGATGAAACTAGTGAATAGGGTTGTTATTGCTTAAGAGAAGTTAACTCTCCTTGAAAAGCTAACTGTCTCCACATTCCCTCCTTTGATTACATGGAGACAGGGCCGGATTACTGGAGGGGCTTTAGGGCCTTAAGCTCCGGGCCCTGGCCAAAAAGGGGACCCTGGGCTCCAAGCCCTAGAATGTCTCCAATAATCTGGCACCTGGTTGGCTCAGAGCCAGCAGGGGGGAATGCTGAGAGCACTACTACCCTGCCGGCGCTGGAGGGGTGGAATGGGGCCTGGAGCCCAAGAGGACAGGCCCAGGTTCTGCACCTCACAGTGGGGTGCCAGCCCAGAGCCTCGAGGCCAGTTAATCTGGCCCTGGATGGAGAGAACAGATTAAATAGAGGAGGGTTCCATCCCAGGAACAGCCTACACCATTCCCCCCAACCTACATAAGCACCATTGATCGAAGATGGCAGGCCTAAGGGTGTATCAGGGGTGCCCAACTCATTTGCTATGGTGGGCCAGATTTGACTTGAATGTACTTCAAGTGGGCCGTACATACGATAAATTGAAATACTGCAGCACTCTTGGGGCACTCTCTTAGTGAGTGTGGTCTCGCGGAGTGCAGTCTCACATACCCAGCACTCCATGAAGTTGTGAGACCTGACACTCTTGCGGCATTGCAAAGCACTGGGTATGCAAGACCACTCTCTCTCTGTTAGGGAGAGAGTGCGGTCCCACAGAGTGAAATCAGGGGCCAAATGGAAGAGATTTGCGGGCCACATTCGGCCCATGGGCCACATGTTTGATACCCCTAGTGTATATTAACTTTTGCTTGTTCCTTTCCAGGCCATGGAGAACATGCTGGGCCAGCCATGGCAAGAATGGCTGTTAGAAGTACAGCTTGCAGGTTAAAGGGCGAATCGCGCGCGCGTTTGTGTGTGTGTGTATACAGCTTGCAGGTTAAAGGGCGAATCGTGTGTGTGTGTGTGCGCACGTGCATAAGAACATCCTTTGGTTTTATTTTTCTTTGTCAGAGCCATTTCTTAGCTGGTCCCCATTAATTAAAAGGGCATAGAGTATATGGGATAGTACTTTGCTGAATGAATCACTGCAGGATATGATGCAGAACCTTTGGATAGATGAGCTAATGAATGCATAAACTCTTATCTTTGCTTGTTGATCAGTTCAGATTTCGCTTTCATTTTCAATATATGTATGTGTTTCTTCTCTAAAGAAGATGATTTTTCTTCACAACAGGCATTTAAAAAACCCTCCCATCTTCTTCCCTACATAGCTGCCTTCACTGCTTAGGATAGGAGGATGTTACTACAGCTAGTTCTCATTCCACAGATGTTCTTAGAAATGAATCAATACTTGACCCATATTTCTTATATTCTGGGTTACTATCAAAATATAGAAAAAATGAAATCCAGTGTTGCTAAATTAAGGAGCAGCTGCTGTCTGAGAAGTGTGATATCAAGTGCTCCACTTTTCTCCATTCTTTCACATCCTTTCTCCTTCTTCCCTATACCATTTTCAGTGCTGTAATGTCAATGGCTCAGATAAATTCAACTATGTGCCAAGGAAGGTCAGGGCAGCAAGGAGTGAGGGTTAATTAGAGAACAGTTGTACATTAATTGGGGAAGTAGGGGGAGATTGTTACACATTGAGACCTAAATTCTCCAAGTTGCAACCCACTGCTTGTGTTGGGACTCCTTTTAGAAATCACATAAATGAATGAACAAAACACAACTTCTCCCCTCAACGTTCTACTCCTGTGAGGTGTCACTACAAAGGGGGAGCTGTGAAGCTTCATTAATGCTTTTGCTCATCTTTGGAGCCCTTGAATGAAATGTGCTACATAACTACACAGCTGCTCTGATATTCTCAGGATCCGTGCAAGAGCCCTACACCACAAAGAAGTGTTTACACATGCTAATTAGTTCTGGGTTTAAGGCGTTCATTTAAGTTTGGCTGGTAATAACGTAGGGTATATCTACTCTAAAAACATACATCAACCTAAATTAGGTCGCCTTACAGCCAACTGCAGTGATTTATGTTCACACGCTCTTCTTTGGGGTGGTGGTGTGCGTCCTCACCAGGATCACTTCCATCAGCCTAAGAGGCACAGTGTGGCAAGAGAGTCTGGTCTCTCAGATCCACTGACAGAACCCGATCAGGAGCCTGCCTGCCCCACAGGCTCCCAGGTTTCTGGCAGGCTGCCCCTCCCTCTGTTTCTCACCAGGAGCAGGGCTCAGCTGCACCCGCTTCTTGCCTCACCCCAATTAGAAGCCAGGTAGAAAAGCCATCGAGACTTCTTTGTCCTACTGTGAAATTGACAAGACAGCAGGTGATGTAAGGGATGCAGTGTCTACGCAAACAGTGTGTCACCCTGACTCTACCAACACAAGCGTGAATCTCTTTTGTGGAGGAGTTATTTCACTGTAGCAGGGGACTTACACCAGAGGCAGGAAGGCTATAGGATAGGCACTAACATCATTAGGTCAATGTAAGCTGCCTTATGTCAACCTAACTGGGTAGTGCAGATCAAACTTAATATTATACCACATTGCACAGCGATCATTTTCATGCAGTGTCCTGCATAAGTAAAACTCAGACAATGTATAGTGTAAATATGCACCTTCTTTGTGCATTAATGGCTCCTTGATTACCATAGTAACAGGACTCACATCCACAGAAACATCCCTCAGTGACCTTTACATTTTAGTCACCTTCAGCTTCATAATACACAAAAGTTGCAGAAGGCAGAAATTCAGGATATGTGCACTTTCACATCCTTCAATGCAAGTTTCTCAGACAAAAGCTGTGATCCAGGAAGCTGTTGTCCCACGGGTTACATTTCTGTGAACCACTATTTTATAGCAAGGCAATTGAACTTACACCAGGCCAAATCCTGCTCAGCTGACACACACAGATGATCCTGCTGAAACTACTACCTAAATAGAATTAAATTTTGGACTCTATATCAGAAGGTTTTGTCTTCACATGCCTCACCATCAATGCAACCTTCTAATCCCACATGTTCTTTATCAGTGGTCATTGCTGTTTCATAAAGTAAATGGCCAATATTCTTGTAATGCTGTCACCACAAGAGACTCATATCAAACAGGTGAAACTATATAGATTGACAGAGGCAGAAAGCTACCCTCTGAGTAGGGAGTAAATTCCCTTGGAGGAATGTCTACAGGAAAGGCAGGCTACTGTTTACCACCCCTCAGGACGGTAAGGAAACATATGCTGGTTAAATTGAAGGGACCACACCGATAGTACTATTATGGACAGCTGATAACCCACTGAACTAGAGGAAACACAGTTGAGTTACCAGAAGGCTTCAGGGCTTGATCCAGCCAGCTGTCACAAGAAAGGGAGGCAAGTTGCATTCCCTGAGCTAGGCAGGGCGGCATGTCCTAGGGAGATTCCCTTCCTCCTCCATTCAAACAACTGGAATTAACACATATCCTTCTCTCAGGAAGTCCACAAGTGAAAAATATCTTCAGATTATGATCTACTCAGGACTCTATAGCAGCATTTCTTGTGGAAACTGTTGCAGATGAGCTCTCAAGTGGACGGCTTTGGCCCCTCCTTCCTCCTAAGCCAGCAACACCCAGTTTTCAGGCAGCCTTAGCAGATTGCAAGATCCCCAGCAGAGTGGGCCATATGGGAAAAGTCATGAAAAAATTTAATCGGGATAAAACCAATACGAAATTATATTCGCTTTCTCCTATAGGGGGCTGAGCACTTCTAAAAGATGTTCATTACCTTCAGCTCTTGCGTACTTCAATGGGAGTTTAGAATGCTCAGCATCTCACAGAAAGGTTCAGCACCTGGCAGGGTTAACAGGATTTTATAGAAATTTCTCATAAAACTTACATAATGACATCCTTTAGTTTTCAACCTGTGGCAAAGATATAATTATCCATTATATATATATATATCGCAAAATACCTAGAGGACATTTTCATATTAAATTAAATTCTAAAGGACTTTCATCACAAAAGAGGGTGGAGGATAGTCTGTGTGACTATGTCTACACTAGAAAAGTTAAGTCAGCTTTATTAAGTTGACTTAATAAAAGTCGACTTAGCTTTTCTAGTGTAGACATAGCCCCTTTTCGACATTATTAAGTCGACTTAACACTTTAAGTCGACTTAATAAGGTCAATTTAGGCGCTAATCCCCATCCACACTGGCTTAAGATGACCTAATAAGATCAATTTAAGCATTAAGTCAACCTAAAATGAGGTGTTATTAAGTCGACTTAACTTTTCCTTAAGTCGACTTAAGGAAATGCTTAAGTCGACTTAAGGAAAGCCCAGTGCGGACGCAGAGTAGTTTAGGTCGACCTAAGTCTCCTTAAGTTGACCTAACTTGTAAGTATAGATGCACCCTGTGTGCTTTGTACTGCAAACTCCCTTCACACACTCTCTCCACCCATTAGGACTCCCACGTTAAATCTGGGATACAATTTAAACTCTCCAGACCAGAACTTATGCAAAACTGAAAATCCTCTTTTGGACATATACTGTATAGAATTTAGATGTGACATAAGGGGATAAACTAAGAATGTTCATACATTCAAGTCCCTTCTTGTGAACTAGCCCTGGGTTCTGCACACATAACTGATATTCATAACTATTTAACTCAAGAGTTTCAACAAATAATTTGCAGACCTGAGGATGTGCACCTATTAGGTGAGCAATAACGAATAGTTATTCTATGGTTTCCTTTCAGCTCACTGACTGTATAACGAAAACTTTTCAAATTGAAAAACAATTAATAAAGAATTAATAAACTTCTGATTAAAATGTTTAAACAAACATTTCCAATACTAATTAATACATTACACATCTGGACTAAAAAAAAATAAAATAAAATTCATGACTACATGTCAGTTATCTGAACATCCACAAATGTCTCATCTCTTCTACAAAAAAGACGTTCTCAATTATAACAAAGCAAACTGTATTTTTGCTTACAAGAACATTCACAAATAAGAGATTGTTCACTTTTGGGGGCAGCTAACTATTCCATCATCTTGAAGATGAGTAATGACAATATTTACTATCATGCACAAATATTCTATGAACAAATGTTTCCTGCCATTTAAAAGACATGAAAGGAAGCACTCTATAATTCAGTGTTTATATATATATATTTTAAATAGTATTTATACTTCAAGGACTAGCTGAAGTTAAGCATTATATAAGTGTATCAGCCTAAAGAAAGGTTGGTAATACATTTGTATAGTTTAGCTAATACATTTTTCATTTAACTACAGAGTGGATGCTAATGCATTTGTATAGTGAGACTAATACATTTTTCATTACTTTAAATGCGATGTGGGCAACTATAGAGTTACTAATGAATTTACATGAGATCCTCCAAAGACCTCAGAAACAATTTAAATCATTTTTAAACTGCTGTATTCTCTTGTTCACAAAAAGCAATGATGGTAATGAGTAGAATATCATTTGTACAGTGTATGTCAGCATATTTATTTCTACTATCAACTAGGATTAAAGAAAGCCCACAGTAGCCTAGAACTCAGGTTTTCTCCATGCTTTTTTCAGTATGCCTCTCTCCCTCTGACAGCTGTTAACATAGGAACTGACAATGATAAAGAGAAAGCTAGAGGTCAGAAGACAATGTCAAAGTCTCCATGGACGCTAGTGAAAGATCTTCAGGGTGAGTGCTGCATGACTGGATCGGGGTATTTTCCAGGGCCCATGTGCTCTACAGAACAACTGGAGAAGACATTCTTTTCTGCAGTTTCTGCTTCTATCATTAGATTTCATCTCAAATAGTTAAGGCATTTTAGAATGGAAAAACAATTAAAATCAGCACCAAACTCATTAAACATTTGAAATCATTTAAAAAATTGACCCAGCTTTCTGATTATTATGATCATATAGAGCAACTAGAGCGGAGATAGGTGCTCCATTGTGACAGATACTGTACAACGCAAAACGAGCCTCCCAGAGTTGACAATCTAGAAAGATGACACAGAGATGTGGTAGGAAAGAGATGAAGTGAATTTTTCCACATCTGACAGCACATGTGCAGCACAGCAAGGAATAGAACCTAAGGCTCCTGACTCCCAGTATAGCTTTACCCTACTAAATAAATAAATGGGGGAAACAAATTCCTTAATCATCAGAAATACCACTCAATCCAAGGAGAAGGTGGTTAGGTCTCAGAACTCCTTTCTGTACTAACTGCAGTACTGGAAGAGCTGTTAGACAAATCCCCACCTCCATTCTATTGTTTCCAGAGTTTAGGACATGGATAAAATGCATCCCCATAGGAGAAGCCAGGCAGTACCATTTGAGAACTCACCAATAGATTTCCAAACGCCACATCCTGATGACGGCAGCATATTCATCATTCAAGGCATCCACAAAATATTTGACTTAAATCAAAAGTAATTCAGAAGGAGAAAAAGAGGGATGAGGTAAAAGAGGAAGAAGCGGGGAGAGATAAAAAAGAGAGGGAAGGGGACAAACTGATAAAGGGAGTGAGCCAGGAATTTCTAATGACTCTGGGCCTGGAAACTAACTTTGACGAGTGCAATCAGTACCATGTTACCCATCATACCATACCAATTTCATTTTTTAAATTAATTTAATTTTAACCTTAACCCTAACATTTTGCTCCTTTTTTATCTCACAAACATGTCCTGTTTCACTGACAACACTTAACTCATTCAGTGAATCAGTGATAACAAGTTGTACCAAAAACCCGAACCCTAAGCAACACCAAGAACAAAGACTGAAGCCCAAGATCAAAGTCCTTTCTGTGGGTTAATTCAGCCAGAAAGATATACTCTATCTCAACCAGGAAGTTAAGGACTCGATGCACATGTTACTGTTTGAAATTACATTCTCTGTTTTACCTAGGAGATCAGATGAAATGGTCCCTTCTGGCCATAAAATTTAAGAATCTTTGAGATCTGTTTGGCTTTAATCAGATCATACTCTGAACAGTTAGGGATGTGGTGAGGTTCTAAACTCTGAATAAAAAGAGCCACATTCTGCTATAGAGTAAGCGGTGACATCAACAACTGAAACTCATGGGAGCCATATCTGCTTACTCTGCTATTGAAATTCACTGAAGACGGCTGGGATGGAAGTCACCTTATTTCTCCAAATGATTTGGATGAGCCATATTTTATTTAGTGTGGGAGTCACAGAGTCATAGAGTCGAAGGTTAGAAGGGAACACCTTAGTTTGGCTTCCCGTATATCACAGACCACCAACATAACCCAGCACCTAGACACTAAACCCAACCAAAATTAGACCAAAGTATTACAGCCCCAGAAGACTAAATTGTTATGTGCCCAGGTAAAGAACAGGAAGGACCGTGGTGTACCAGTGCCCTGGTTCTCACAATGACAGAGCCATGATTAATTAAAATATACTCAGATAATCCTGGCAAGTGTCCTACACCCACATACTGCAGAGGAAGGTGGTGCAGTGGCAGGTCTTGTCAATCTAAACTGGAAAAAATTCCTTCCCAGCCCCACATATGGTAGGTGATTAGTTAGAGCCCAAGCATATGGGCAAGAATCAGATAGTCAAGTAACCGAGAGAGAGAACACTCAGCTGCACCTCTGAGTCCTGGATGTCCCTGTCTAATGTCCGATTAACAGCCTGGCCATCATTGGATGATACTTAACATGTAGGTTGTGCATGCAACAATAAGAACGGACAAGAATTAATTGCAAAAATATTCACTGTTGTATTTTAAAATTTAAAACCGAGGATGAACAATGTGAAGTGTGTTCACCATAGTCCCAATCCTGCAAATCTTCAAGCATTTATGGATCTTTGTTTGCATGAACAGTACCTTTAATTTTAGAGCTACATTTTATCAAGTGATTAGTATTATAAAAAAAAAATCTTTTTTTAAAGGAATGTTGCAGCATCTATCAATTTATGCAAGCCACTCATTAAGTGCTATGTATTTTCATGTTTCTCTCTCTCTCTCTCTCATTTTTATATTAAAAAAGAACAATTTTTGAAGCAAGCTGTTAAAGATTCCCAAGAATCACTAAATTCCATTGTAACAGGGGACAGGGGCTTGGGATAGCTTTTACCAGTAATTGGGTGTCACATTAAGGAATGCTTAAAAAAAATATATATGTTGAAAGGCTGTTTGATAGTTTTTAACTATGGCACCTAACACATGAACTGTGAATTCTGCTGCTGACTCAAATGTGTAATACCTAACAGAAGGCTAACAACCTTTCACACATCAGTCTTGAAAACCTCTGATAGACAGATTTTAATGTTGTGTCATTAAGAAAAAGTGAAGCTCAGAGTGTATTTTATGCATAGCAAGATTGTTTCAAAAGTAGTGCACACACACGAGCACTTCCCCCCCCCCCCCAATTTTGATGATTCGCAGCATAAATTGAAACAGAGAGCTTCCAACTAAGTTTATAAAATGCAATTTAAGCTACATTTGGTTCAACAGGATCCAGAACAAATTTAAACGATAAAACGGTAATGCATTTATGAAAAATTAACCAAACTTTATTATTGGTTGAAATGATCATTTCCATGAGAATATCTTTGTCACAGAAGTGTCATGATTTCTGGCCAAATACTGGAATCTACTGTCACCCTCAAGAGGCTCAAGTTTTATGTGCTCCAGTTTTTCACAACTGCTCTAATTTATTCCAGTGGCTGCACTGCCCTCTGGATTAGACCAGAATATGGAAATACAAAAATGGTCAGAAGGCATTTTTGCTCTGCTCTGCCTAGCCTGTGTTTTCTATGCTTGATTCCTGAGACACACAGCATAGATCGTGGCACCTTAAGTTCTACCTGTCTTGCAGGACAGGAGTGTTTTGCTTTGTTTTTAAAGAAGAATTCAGTCTTATTAAATGATATTCTCCCTGCAGAGCAGGATTTACTCCTAGAAGAGAAAAGCATAGTCTCTTGTCTCATTCATTTCTTGGGCTCAGTGCCAAGATTACCAATAACGTGAATTATTTGCATCAGCTATATCTCACAATGTATTTTTGTAATGTGGGTGCATTCGTTGCTATTGTGTATAGGTTGTTACACTTCCCTCTTCACTGTAGTATTTGTGCAAATCCCAACAGTGCACTAATTGATGTGACTGGCATGTGTCACATTTGGTTCATTCTCTCTGCCATCCAGGAGGAGAACTAGTGAAGTGTTTGGGTAGAGTTTGTTTTAACAGGTACATATCACTAAAGAGGATGCAATGACGTAAAGCGGAATGTCATCAGGTTTGCAGAGCTCAGAATGCTACTATCTATGCTTGTTTTCAGTCATTATGATTGGAGCCTTAAAGCTTATATAGTGGTTTGTATGCTGTTATGTTTTGCATTTTCTTATTCAACTTTGCTCCTACCACAATTCATTTTTGTTCAATTGCTGGCTGCAGTAATTTCATGTTTCATCAGTGCTGACACTGTGTTATTGCATTTTGTTCTCTACTCCCAGTACCCATGATGTAACCCAAAGACCTCGTTATTGTTGCTATTTCTATTATTGCCATTTCACCAGGGAAAGCTTCCGTGATTTATCATTCATAACCTCTGTTCTTGCTGATAACATTGAAGTTGCACAAAAGAAAGAACACTTTTGGAAACCAACATCCATCATGAACACATTGGTGTTTACTTTCCCTTTGACCTTCCTCACCCATTCATATTTTGAAAACTACCACTGCAGATGGGTGACTGACATCACTCTGAAGCCCTTTGCACCAAAAACAGAACGGTAGTGGTAACTAACTAATAGAGATTATTTATCCACTAATCTGTAAAATACAAAAGAAAAAACACCTGCCTTTCAGGTTGTGAGGTGAAATATAATACATCATATGTACAATATCCATCTATTCATCCGTCCCATAAGTGTACCAAAGTAAAGAAAACTGATAAGTAGCATCGCAATAGAAAGTAGAATGTAACTTGTAAGATAATTCTATTATAAGAATATGGGTCAGATCCTCAGTCAATATAAAGTGGCACAACTTCACAGAAGGCAATACACTGATTTGAGGATCTGGGCCCATATTGTCATTCTAAGGTTAATGCTTTCTGATCAACTCAATGATTTTGTTTCTTTAGGTTTTTGCATCTCACGTGCTAGTTTTAGAGATTTGTGTGTATGTATTTGTTGTTTTACCTTCCTGTTGCAACAAACTGTTTTATTCAGAAGGGAAAGTTTGCCAATTCAAGTTGTCCTATTTCACTCATTCATATACTTCCAAGAAATTAAATCTTACTTATTCCAAGTTCTTGCTGAGACAGATCCCAATAGGTTATAGCAATCGCAATAGGTTATATTGCTTATATAACAAACGTAGATCTGTTTTCTTTTTAATTTATTTATAATTATATATTTTTTTCCAAATCAAACAAGTATTCCAAACGACCAGATTAATCATAATACAGAAAATAAACAAAGAGGGCTACGGTAAAAAGAAGGGAGGGGAAATGACCTATCTATCTTCAGGTTCTACATTAATTATAGACCTCCAAAAGGTCAGCACAAATTGCTTTGATTTTGTTTTCAGGCATTCCTTTGCTGTAGAATACCAGTCATTAGTTGGCTGAGAGATAAGTCGTATCACTGAGCCAGGTGGGGATCAACTTCTTCATTTTTGTGGGATTAATGTTTTAGAGACCAAAGCTGCACATTAGAACCACCCCACCTTGTTTGTTATAAGGTAATCTTCAGGTATCAGGAATATAACCAAGAATGGAATTTACAGAGAAGGGCCCCAATTTAGCAGTCAATATTAAATCAATCCTTTGACCCATTTCATACCAGAAATTCCAGATATTGGGGCACTCCCAAAACATAAGCTGCTGTAGCACCAAGGAAATTACATTTCCAACAGCATTTAGCATTTATGAAGCCCATTGCCATTAGCCTGTGTGGGGACCAGTACATTCAAAAAAGTATCTTTGAAAGAATGAACTGTAAACTCAGGTCTATCCATTGTTTTTTAAACACTAGATAAAACTGTATTCCAATAAATTGGATACAACTGTGTATCCAAATCCCTATTCCAAGCAAATTTCAAATTACCAATCTTTGGGGCAGGTTTAGAGCCGGAAAATTGTAATGCTGGCCAAAAAAATTCAGGAAGTGTCGTCCAAAATAATAAATGTTCTGAGGGATTCCAATGCATCCAGTACAAATACATTTATAAGTAAACGCTTTAACTGGAACTATTCCCATGCTCCAGAGCACGCAAAGCCAATTTTTTCCTGAAGATCTAAAATGTTTAAATTTATCATTGTCAAATATCTGTGTTACAGTCGTAATTCCTTTGTCCATCCAATCCCTCCATAACAAGGTTTTCCCAGTGATTTTAAGGATAATATTGAACCATAGGACCACATCTACATGGAAGAACGAATGGAAGCAGAACATTCTAGTCAAATTAACAAAGCTTGCCTCACAGCCAGATTATTGTGAGAGCTCTGGAGCCAACACATTTATAATATTTGGTTTTACAACATCTGAAAGGAGGGCTGGCTATACCAATTCTTGTTCAATGTGAATCCAATGTAGTGTCTGTGGGTCCTATAGAAGTCACAAAAATGCATGGCTTAACAAAAAGAAAACATGATAAATTTTCAAAGTTGGTAAAACAAAATTCTCCCAAAGACAGGAGGAGCTATAATTTGTTCAGAGCCTGTCTAGGTTTCTTACCTGTAGCCCCAAAATGGTCTGAAAATTATACTGAATTTCTTAAAATAATTTGAGAAATAGAAATAAGGAAATCCCAAACATTCAAAATTCTGGCAAAGACATTCATTTTCAGTATATTAATTTTACAAATCGAGCATAATGAATTCCATCTCCCTAAACTCTATATTTTGTCCTGAATACTTTTGGAAATAAGTATTCCTAAGTATGTCATATAAAAGGATTGCCATTGAAAATCCCAATTTGAAAATTTTATGGGCGTATTTGTTGATGACTAAGGTTTCTGATTTACCCAAATTAATTTTATATCCTGAAAAGAGTACACAGATCTATTTTCTTACATTATAGTGGCAAATGGAACAGGCTCAACATCTACCTTTGACAAATTATACATAACAACTGTTATTACAAAGCCACTTCCTAGTTCTCAAAAGTTTATGAGACAGATCTTTTAGATGACCAGAAAATATAACTAAGTAATTGATCATCGACCTGCTTAAGTTATTAAACCCCATTCCAACCACATGAATACATGGCTCACATCCAACATTCACATAATTTTAATGGGAAAATTGTAGATTGTGTCTCTCCAAGAAAATTGATGACATATCACTATTTAGTCATTCATTAGGATATAGCACCCATATGCTATATTGTCAATTTAGGATCAAGTCCATAGAGATTGAAAACAAATCATGAAACTCCAACTGAACTTGCAGCAGGAATCTACCCCGCTTACCCCGACTCCCCAAAATGGAGAGAAGGAATTTTCAAAAATTCTCAGTACTGACCTAATTTTGCCTCTACTGAAATCACTGGTAAAACTCCCATTGATCCCGATAAGACTAGAGTTAAACCAACAAGTATTTGAATAGTCTTCCATTTTGCTCTAATTTATGAAAAACATTTCTGCCCAGCCTGCAGTACAGAACTGAATTGTTGCTAATAATGATTCTCAGAAATGGATTCACAAAGTCTCAGTCAGGCTTTCTGAAATAGAACAGAAAGCAATTTAGTCTTTTCTACATTAACACTGAAAACATTTTCAATATCAATTTAGGGGCACACATTGTGAAAACAATTGTCAACATAGTCCAGTTTTTAACTTTACCATGTATTGGACTTGATTTTTCTCCACAAACATTTGGATGTTCCTAACCTCCATGGTTTTAAAGCAGACACTCTCCATATATTTAATCATAGCTCTGCTAATAATTCTCTATTCTCTCTTGGTTTCCAGGATCCCAGATAATCTGTTTACCCTGAAACCTATCCAGCTGTTCTTTAACTATCTTCTCCCATTGTTCCCTAGTTATTGGTGTCCACCTGAACTCTGTCTTTGGTCATCTTCACTTTTCCTTCATGCTTTATGCATTAAAGAGCTCACCTACTGATATGCTATAGTTAATACCTCTATATGAACATCCCATAAATCTCTTTATTTATCCCCAATCTTTCCACTACTCTCCTTGTCTCACCCCTCCGACTCTCTTTGCAATGCATTATCCCAGATACTAAAAGCTTCATATGGCAAAATCTGAGCTCTTCATATCTTAGACCACTTTTCCTACTTCTCCATTTCCACCGACAATCCATCATCCTCCCTTTTAAATCAAGATTGGCTGTTTCTTTCTAAAAGATATGTAGGAATTATTTTGGGGAAGTTCTATGGCCTATGTAATACATAAAGCCAGGCTACCGGATTTTCTGGTCTTGGAATCTATGAATCTACCCGAGTCTTCAATTACAGTGAGAACTATTTTTATTCACTCATTCTGAAAAGGGGCATGCTGTGTGTGCCTACCAGAATGAGACTGGAGACATTTTCATTGGTAAACTATAGGCATTGGGACTGATTACATGCTCAAGAGGATTCATAAGAATTGAGACAGAAAGCAAATGCTCTATCAGCCCTAATTAATACAGCTGAAGCCAGAAACATAACAATCCACCACATGAATGTTTACTTTTTAATCCCAGTAACAAGGGCCCTCTTTAAAAAAAAAATTCATCTTTAACAGAGTATGAGTTGACACTGAAAGGGTTTTGAAACATTTCTTCAACATCTGAGGAACTTTCACATATCTCAGACTCATTCCACTCCATCAATGCATGTGGTATCCCCACACTTTTCATTCTCTCTTATCTTTGTGTCTTCTTTCAACCTTGTCCCCAACGTGTAGAATTTATTCACTTTCCCATTGTGCCTGGTGATTGACTTCTTTTCTTTCAAATTCTTCTTCAAATCTCCAGCCCAACTCCGCAACACAAACCAAGTGAAAATACCAATTCTCATGCCCCACACTAAAAATGGAAGGGTAAAGACTACAGAACCATGTTACACTCTGCATAGATGGGCAAGCTCCTAGATGCAGAGATCATTTATTCTTCCATATGTCATCCAGTACTGGATACATTGTCTGCTCTTAACAAACAAAACCACCACCACAACAGACTTAACTCTGTGTCATGCTTTATATTATGGAGTTGCCTGGAAAGAACTAATTAAAAATGATACGCAGAAGGCACTAAAATGAAGCCATTTTATGTTAAGTTGTATCTGAGATGAACCGCATGCAGAGTTCAAATAGTAATGGCTGGTAATTTGTTTTCCTTCTAATAAAACTTGTAATGTAGGCACAAGCTACTTTTAAGCCTGATTTAAAAAAATACCCAAACAAAACAGATGTAATCTTTAATACTTTCAAGCTCAAGAAAGATGGAATTAAGATATTTCCCAAAGTAAAAATTCTTTCATAGCCTCCCTGACACCTGCAAAGTTTAATTAAGTTAAAAGTCACCAACTTCTGCTCAAGATGCTGACTGCTAGCTTGTTAATTAGTTGCCTTTCGCATTGATTAGCAACTTATGCAGTACTCGATAACAAATGGTTGTAATGCTTGCCTTGTTCAGTGCCTAATTAATATGATATAGACTATTTAACAATTGTGTCTGAGTTTGATTTATGATGCTAAATCTGTATATTTTATTGCTAAATAAAAATTCTAACGCCCAAGAAAAATAAAGAAACCAATTGAAGCACTGAAGTGATGTTTTACAAGTTTTGTTTTTCTATCATAATTTATACGAAAACATTTCTAAAATTTGCCATAATGACTCAGCACAGCTTGTCATGGGTAAATACATTTCAGAGTGTAAGCTGTCACAATACTTGACAAATGCTTCAATAAACCAGCATTAAACAATGTTCAAATGACTGAGTTGCATTATATCACTCTGCAGTGTATTCATTAAAAACAATATTTATTGTGGACAACCCTCACATCCGCCATTTTGGGAGATAACATTCCTTTACATACATACAGATCTCTTTTCACAATATAGGGCTAAATCCTGAAAGATACTGAGTACGCTCAACAGCCAGTGGAGAGCACTCTGGCTATGTCTACACTTGTTAATTTAAGTCAACCTAGCATGTCTACAATTAAATTTTAAGTCGATTTTGGGGGGACCCTACAAAGTCAACCTAGAGCGTCCACACTGGACGCCTCGGTCGACTTGTAGGGGCTAGGTGGACCTTAGACTGGTCCACAGTGGCAGGGGGGGCACCCCTTCCCAAGTGCCAGGGGGCTCAGCCTTTGCCCCACTGTACCTGGGTACAATGGGGCAAAGGCGAACAAGGACCCTGGCAGGGCATAGGGGCAGTGTGGGCAGGGCACTGCCCTGCCCTGTGGGGGGGCATGCCAGGCTCTCCCTGTGCCAGCTATCCTGGCAGGGAGGGCAGTGGGGGAGTCCTGGAAAGCACTAAGTCGACTTAGAGTCAACTTAGGGCTACTCCAGGTCTACATTGGCGTAAGTCGACTTTAGAAAGTTGACTTAAGCCAAAAGTCGACTTAAAAGGAGGTTATATAAAGTCGACTTAATTTTCCTTAAGTCGACTTAAGCAGCTTGCTTAAGTCGATTTAAGGGAAGTGTAGTGTAGACGCAGAGTAAATTAAGTCAATTTAAGCAAGCTTAAGTCGACTTAATTTACAAGTGTAGACGCACCCTCCAGTATCTCCTAGATTCAGGCTTTTGGGTAAAATCTACACATGGGGTAGATTAACAAAGGAAGTTAGCTGCAGCGATGCTGAAGATTGCCATGCTCAACTTTTAGGTGCTTAGAAAAGCACTGCAGGAATTCACAAAGCTCGAGTTACGGGCCGAAACTCCCTATACAATGAATGTTGAAAGTGGCCCTTAGAACGGGATTCGTTAAAGCCAGCACGATGCAGTTCTTTGACCGAATTAGCCAATGGGATACTGCAAGCTGAGGGGTGTGCACAGGTCCTCACCCCTCTCTCAGAGATAGGCACCTAAGTCTGGGCTGCAGGCAGAGGCCTGCCAATTTTCCCTTCGCATTAGGCACCTGCACCATTTTAGCAGGAAGCTGGGGGGGTTGGGAAAGGAGGAGGCAATACCTCCCTCATAAGTTTTAGCCCAAGTGATTTGGGTACTCACCCAGAATATGGGAGACACCTGGTTCAAGCCCTTCCCTCCACACCTGAGGGGGGCTTAAACTGGGATCGATTACCTCTCAGCGGAGTGCTCTAGCCACTTGATATTGTTTAATCTCATGTGGGCTCCCTTAGCTCCTCCCACTGACGCTGTTCAACTGTTTTGAATAAATTAAAAATAATCATTGGAGCAAAGAGACTGAAACCTTAGTTTCCTGATCCCCAGGGAAGTGCTCTAACCATCAGGCTACAGAGTCATTCTCTTGTGCCCTTGGCCCCCATCCCTCATTCTTTCCTTACATATCCCAGCTTCAACAGGAGAAACGGAGGGAGCTCCATGTCAGAACATCCGATAGCACAGTGGCTAAGGTGCTCAAGGAATAGAGATCCCTGTTCAAATCTTTTCTCCCCAGGAGATGAGAGGGGACTTGAACAGGGAGCCTTCTACATTACAGTACCCTAAGCAATGGGCTAAACATTCTGAGAGAGGTTCTCCCTCCACTCCTAAACCACTGTGAATAAGTTAACCTATAGGTGCCTGACCGGAACAGTCTGTGCACATTTATTGGACTGGATGCCCCGGGCCAGTTAGGCAGAGGAACACAATTTTCCTCACTGCATGCATTGCTCTTAAGCTTAGGCCTCTGGACGCCTGGTCTAGAGCTGCAGTGCACATTCTCAGAGACAGAAACAGATACTTCGGGACATTCTACCGCACAAATTTAGGTACAGAAGTAGCTGAGTGGGGGCTTTTGTGAATCCCAGTGGGCCTTGATTCTGGGATTTAAGCACCTAAAGGGGCAGTTAGGTGTCTAAATTCTTTTGAGAATCCAGCCCATGATGCAGAGTGCCAGCAAGAAGCCCTTTCACCCTCATAGCAAGCTTTTTGCAAGGAATATGAGAGGAACAGTCATGCAGCAGTGCCTCATGCTGTGAAACCACTGAGCCCATGTCTACACTGGCAGAAAAAATTGGCAGCAGTCGACGGGAGTTATGCAAGCTACGCAAAGTAGCTTACGTAACTCACAATTTCCTAACTCCCCATCAGTGTGGCATCTTCACTGTGCTGCATCAATGAGAAATGTGTTCTCGTTGACACAGCCAGCGCTATGTCATTGAGGGGCTGGTTTTATTAAGTTGATTGACTTAATGGGTCTGAACTGAATGCTAAGTGGATCTGGAAAGATCAGTCTGATGGTGGTGAATTTGCTATCATCCGTGTAGATGTGGTCTTAGTTTGACATGAAAGATGACAGCAAAGGTGAGCCGGAAAAGAGACCACAGCATCCACAGCTTTGCTGATTCAGTAGCCCTAAACTCTAGTACAGTGAATGCAGAGAGGCTATGATTGGTATTTCAGCTGATATGAGGGAATGGCATCTGCTGCAATGAGTTGCACAGGTGTTCTACTCATTGGCCCCAAGATCCCCCAGTTTCCTCCATCCATGAAGAGCTATAACTCAGGTCCTATGCAGGTGGAACTGATCTCCTTCCTTTCTTTTTTCCCTTTTTTGTTCAAACAGATAAACAACAAAATTACGCTATCCTGACTAATGCAAAACTCCTGTTTGTCATCAAGAAAAGGTCTGAATACTGACTGCTGGGTTTGACCCTCAACAACTAAAACGAAAATATGAGGAAAAGCTAGCTTGCCTTGAGATATTAGCCAGAAATATTCTGCTGATTTAATATTTACATTTTATATTGTCAGAGAAGAACAATTCTATCATTCTCCACACTTACAGAATGAATTATCGACATACCCCTTTTAGTATTTCATTCTATCCCCCTTGGAAGTGACACATCCCTTGACTGCATGGCTGAAAGATCTTTATTTTAGCTATAAAGACGAATGGCAACTGCATTTACTGGAAATTAATGATAAGCTGGAGGAGATGAGTGCATGAGGTTAAGTCAAGGAATCTGAACCCAACTGAAATTAAGAGCCCCTGATGATTATTGTTACTATTATAAATGGTAGCCCCCCTCCCTTTTTTTTAAATAAAATGGAAAGACTAAGTAAAGTAATTCCCTTTTTGTGTGAGGGAAAGAAGCTAAAGTGACTATAACATGTCTATAGATACTTTGATTAGGAGATCTAGTCTTTTCCTAGCAGTTCAAGATAGGTGTCAGGACTAAGAGGTGAGCAAAGCTTAATTATCCACTGTAAATAAACTAGTAATAAAGCTGGCAACACTTTACATTATACAATGAAATGAATTCAAATGACACTTCCAAACAGAAAAAAGATGGATCCAATCCTGCAGTCTTTAGTCCATATTCAGATGACAGCCTGCCCCGAAGAGCTAATAATGACATAAATCAACAAGAGATAGAGTATTCTCCAATGTCACACAGATGAGCAGAAGTGGAACCGGGTATTAACTCAGATTTCCTCAGTCCTGCATCTACTGGAACATGTTATGTTATCTCTGAGCACTACCATTTACTTTAATGACTGGGTAGGGATTACAGCATGGTTTCCTAGCCCATCACAATTCCAGAAATGCATAGCCTTTTAGCTACATTATCATTTTAGCAGTCAATAATGCCTATGTCATGGCACTTGATGTTTACTGGCAATAGAGTGATACTTTGTGTCTTCATTCACACCTAATTGGAGAGGAGGCTATGTTACAGCTCCCAAATAGATTCCATTTCAATGTCCCTACAGCTAATTTTCCCAGCAAAGAGTCATCATATATAATACACAAATGATCAGTATGCAACCATGATGTTGGAACATCTGCTTATGAAAGATCTGTATCTTTTTATCATCGTCAATCATTTTTCTTAGAAGAAGAGGTTATTAATCACATCCAGATGGACTTGGGACCAATGGGAGAAAACTACAAAACACTTAGCCATTTGCATTTAAAACAGAGCGGGGCAATGTACATAGCTGTTGCCTCTCTATAGGGTTCAGGCACTTTCATACTTGTTGCATTAATTGCAAGCTGGAATTTATGGGTCAGATACTTTGTGCTGCATGACCAGAGGAGTTTGGCCATTAAAGGTGTATGAATGATCACTTTAGAGCAATGGAGTTAGTTAGCACACCCCCTCATTGCTGTTGACTTAATGGGAAAGGGGCCGTCACCAACTAAAAGAAGTTGTGACTGGGATAACACTTCACCCTGATCCTGGATGAAGTAGTCTGCTCTCTATAGTTGCTACAAACCAGCACGGTTTAAAAAAACCCCAAACCTCTTTTTTAGTAAAGAGCGTGATGAGGTCATGCACTAAATAGGTGTGTCTACACTTACAAATTAAGTCGACTTAAGCTTGCTTAAGTCGACTTAATTTACTCTGCGTCCACACTGGCATTTCCTTAAATTGACTTAAGGAAAATTTAAGTCGACTTTATTAAACCTCATTTTAAGTTGACTTTGCTGGCTAAGTCGACTTTATAAAGTCGACTTAGCCAGTGTGGACGTGGAGTAGCCCTAAGTCGACTTTAAGTCGACTTTAGGGCTTCCCCACTGCCCTCCCTGCCTCGGTGGCTGGCACAGCCATAGCCTGGCATGCCCCTCCACAGGGCAGAACAAAGCCCTGCCCACCCTGCCGCTATGCCCTGCCAGGGTCCCTGTCAGGCTCAGCCCCCATTGTACCCAGGTACAATGGGGCAAAGGCTGAGCCTCCTGACACTTGGCAAGGGGTGCCCCCCCTGCCACCGGGGACCTGTCCCAGGTCCACCTAGCCCCTACAAGTCAACCTAGGTGTCCAGTGTGGATGCTCTAGGTCGATTTGGTACGGTCCCCTCTAAGTCGACTTAATTTTTGAGTGTGGACATGCTAAGTCGACTTAGCTAACTCGACTTAAATTAACAAGTGTAGACATAGCCAATGATACTGGGGTCAAGTGAGTACTTCATGCTAGCATTACACAACATCCTTTGACTTCCACTCTGTGTATCGGGAATACCAGAGGATTTGGCACAATGACTCATAATATTTATTAGTAGTAGTGGTACCTTTACAGTGCCTTACATCCAAATCAATGCACTTCACCAACATTAATTAATTATGACTCAGTATTCCTGTGAAGTGGAGAGCCCCTGTTCAAGGTCTCATGGAAAGCTGCTGATGGACCTGAAAGCAGAGAACACTGAGACAGGGCTGTCAAGAGGTGGACTAAGATGACTGAGTATAATTCGAATTCCTGTTCTTGAATCTTAGCTCAAACTGAAATGGAAAGTGTTCAAAGTCTATAAAGGCTGAATAACTTTCCTGTTTTGTTATGTGTCTATGTACTTCCTGGTTTCGGAACAGCACTAAAAACTGAAGTATTTGGGGCCTGATCAGAAGCAGAAAGTACAAGCAAATAAGTTTAAAAGGAAATCAGTTTATTCCTATGAGATTTCTAACCCAGTTTTGGAGATTTAAGAGGCCAAATAGATAAATATATGGATCCGGGATAACTTTCTGAACTGAATGGTCAAAATCTTCTGAGATGCACCCATGTCTTCTTGTAACTGACATAGCTTGTACAATACCCCCTGTAAAATGAATAGGACTTACTCAAATTCAGATAGCAAGTCATTTATCTTTCTTTTCCCCCATGATGGGCTTGGTGCCGCTTCTTCTTCCTCACTGAAGTAAAAAAAGATCACAGAGCTGCAGAGCTGAACATGTTTTTTTTCCACTAGAACTTTCTATACAAAATAAAATTTCTGGCACTATTTTAAAAGGAATTCAGAGAAAGACAAATCTGTTCCAAATATAAATTTAGAAACATGTTCGGCATGAAAATGCTTAGCACATGTTTTAAATACTGATGCTGGCATGTCTTTAAATTACAGCTATCCAAGTTTATCTTCATAGTTTAGAAAATCCTTAGTGAAAAGAAGCCAATGCCTTTCCATAAGGCAGATTAGGGAAGATGAGCACTATTAATCAGGGTTTGTCATCATTTTTAGGGCATATTTAAAGTCTATGTTCATTCTCATGTTCCCCCAATTTGTTGTATTCTGACAATCATTGGTAGCAGGCAGGCATGGCTTTCCTTAGACCGTTGTCTCTGTATAGTATTTTGTACTGCCTCTGAAAACCACTCCAAATATTTAAAGCTTTCTGTACTAACAAGGGCAGTAAGTTTAATCCTTGGAGGTCTCTAAATCTTACAAAATGTTCCATATTTGTGGAACCACTATATGATTTGGTCTCAAATTGCTACATGTTGTCAGCTGAAAATTGCAATGTTTGGCTGTCTTTGGTTGATCACCCTTAGTTCTCCTTTCTACGAGCAATTACTTTTGCAGTAGCAAATTCTAACAACACTATGACCATTTCTGCTTATAACAGAATTGTCCCCAGACATACTGAAAACACACTTAAAATGTCAATGGGGTCAAGCCATATATAACAGGCTGTAACATAGTTTGGGATACAAGTTGAGTCTATGATAAAGCTATTATATGTCTTAAGTGGGTTTGGAGTTATTTAGTCCCCCAACACTCTTTTTGTGGTGTACACAGACTTTTTATACTCCTGGGATCTACTGAGAGAGAGCTGAGAGATGAAACACCATTGAAAGTTAAAAGATAACCTTACTTTGCCAATGAGACACACAAAAAAGTATGCTTGCCAATGAAAACTGTCTCCAACCAACAGGGAATACTTCTCTTGAGTTGCACTCACATGTGACCTGGGTCATGTTCTGATTGACAATATACTTTATTATTTTCTGGAATGCTAATTTACTCCTAATAAGAGTAGGAGGAAATCTGAATAAACTCTAATTTAAATAAATGTGAACCAATGGAAATCCCAAAATATTCCCACAAATGTTCTTACTTTTTGTGTTAAGAAAGAAAGAAAGAAAGAAAGAAAGAAAGAAAGAAAGAAAGAAATCATCCCTCTCTGTCCTTTTCAAACTGATGACTTTAAACATTCTTCCATGCCCCTCTTTATGTTTGGAATCATCTCCGACCCCCTGGGTGGGAATCAGCCACACTTTCTTTTTCCTCTCCACAATTTCCTCTTTAACTCACTCCTTCCACAACTCTTTTCCATGATCCACTGGATAGTTAATAATCTTTCATTTAACAAAGACTATTTCTCCCTCTAAATCAGAAGTTCTCAATTTTTTGAGCTCAGCACCCCCCCCCCCCCAACTCCTGTTACAATTTTTGATTGTACTCTTCTCCTTCCATACCCAAACAAAGCGAGGTGAATCAAGAGATGGAGGTGGCACTTCCTCACTGGGCCCTGCCATGTCAGTCTTAAGCCCAGCCACCCGGTGTCACGACTCACCTCCCCTGAATATTCCTTTGCACTCCTCTAGAACAGTACATCCCAGAGTTTGTAAACCTCCGTCCTAACTTATGGGAGCTTTTGCCTGAACGGTGTCCAAAGTGGTTGATATGGCTGGAGACTCCTTCAGGGCAAGGACTTCTAAGTTTGTACAGCAACACCTATACACAGAGTGCTCCGGGAACAATACATAACCATCAAAAGTATTATGTTCATTGTGTGTATATGTCAAAAATAAGTTTGTGACGATAAAAGCTCTGAGGCGCACAGAACACAATAACAGTTTCCATTGAAAAGTGTTTGAAAATTGACACCAAGGAACTGAAAAAATGTGATATGCTGAAAAAAAAAAAAAAAGATAATATCATACACAAACACACTAAGGGTAACATTACTTCATCTACTTAAATCCCAAATAATCAGGCTTTTTACAAGCAAACTCTTTGAGGGCTGGGAAGCTAAATCTACTCATCCAATCATGGGCTGGACACAGCTGCCATTCTAGCCTAGGAGCTACAATAAAGACTGCTTTTTCTCCCTATCATTTATTCCAGAGGTGTCAAACTCATTTGCTATGGTGGGCCAGATTTGACTTAAATGTACTTCAAGTGGGCCGTACATACCATAAATCAAAATATTATAGCACTCTTGTGGCATTGTGGAGTACTGGGTATGTGAAACTGTGCTCCGTGAGACCTCTCTCGCTCTCTCTGATAGGGAGAGAGTGTGGTCTCACGGAGTGCAGTCTTGCATACCCAGTGCTCCGTAATGTTGTGAGACCTGACACTCTCGTGACATTGTGGAGCCCTGGCAATGCAAGACCACTGTCTCCCTCTCTGTTAGAGAGAAAGTGTGGTCCCACCGAGCGCTGTCACGGGCTGGATGGAAGAGGTGAATGGGCTGCATTTGGCCAATGGATCACATGTTTGTCACCCCTGATTTATTCAGTGTGTGTGGGTCAATCCATGTAAATAGAGGTTCCCTGGCCTACCCACTTGCTGCCCTCTATGATGGCTGATATTGGGCCAGCACAGAAACTCCTTCTGCATCCACTGCATGGCTCTTTCTTCTGCATCCCTTGCTCCCCACAACCCCATGAATGGATGAGGCATATGTGGCAGAGGGCTTTCCATTTCACAGGTGAATTTTGCGTTATAGTGTTTGTTACTGCTGCTCTGAAATCCCAGATAAAGTTACCTCTAAGTCAGTGACACAGAAAAACCAGTGCACTTTTTAAAATCATCCATCTCCTTTGTACATATGTTAGGGGAATGTTTGTACAAATGTCAAATCACCACATGCATAAATATATCAACTAATTGAACTAATGTGCAGTGCTGTAGCTGCTAGGAACTTCATTTATTCAGCTTCCAAGCCGAGTTACTTTGAATTCCCATTCAAGTCTCTTTTAGTTTTTTTGAACCATGGAAAAAAAAGTTATAGTCAGATCCTGTGCTCCTGCACTAGTGCAGCCCAACATAATACACACATTTTCACATTCCGACTTTAATTTTAAATAGAGATGTGTCAAATAGCGAGATTAAAATTGGTCCCTGAAAAGTCAAAGCCACTGTGATTAGAATAAAAAAAGCTTCAGAAAAATACTTTGAATTTTTCCCTCCTGTTAGTTATCCTCCATAGGACATGTTATATAACAACAAGGTGCTCCAGAATGTATGATTATATTTTTGAATATCATCACTACATATGATATGATGTAAGTGCACACATTCATACAACATTGGTTTAGTGAAATTAAATGTAAAAGCACTTGACAATCAGGGTTAAAACTGGGAGTCAGTGGCGACTAGATTAAAGAAAGGGAAACATACTGCCTGCAGCCCAAAAGGGATGGGATAGGAACTGCTGGACTGTGGACTCACTGCAACCTAGAAATCGCCTCGTGAGAAAAGACCATAAAAAAGGGAATTACAAAAATCAATTCCTGAGGTAATCAATACATGAATAAAATGTTAGTGCCTGCCTGTTTAAATATGTACAGCTGCAAGAAATGTTCATTGGGGGAAAAACAGAACCATCTGAGTCAGAGATGTAAAAGCAATAAAGCCTACCTTCCATTTCCAAGATGAAACAAATAATTAAAGTGATGGTACACACTTGAGTAAGCCATAATGGTTCATTTCTGAAGTCTATTTTTCCCCCTATTTTGATTGTACCTAAAAGGTCAAGATATTCCAGAAAAGTAAGGCTCTTCAGTTGTTCTTTAGATGTTTAAATAACTAGCATAATTTTCCTAAGTGCTAGCCACTTGACATCATCCATTGGTGGGAATTTTAAGCATAATTTAAGGCACCAATTTTTAAACCTCACACAAAATGGAATTTGCTGTACTTATAAGAATAGTATTTAACTTCTATGGTTTCTCCAGATATTGCTGGGTAGTATATATGAGTAATTTATTATTATTATTTTGTGGCATTACCATACTCATATTAAATATGACATTGTTTCTGTAGGTGTCCCTGTATTGTTTTGCTTCACTTTTCCTATTGTTAAAGAAGATAGAAACACATTGGTTTATGAAAGTCACACTTGGCAGTTGAATAGAAATGACAAATCACTTCAGAAAAACATTTAATATTAAGGACCATTTGATCTCAACCGCCAAAAAAGCAGCTCTCACCGATGTTAGTGGAAGATGATTATGCATCACAAAACTATTTGTGCTTTGATACAATGGGGAGCTGTATGTTAGACATGTAAGAGCAGTTATACAGTGCTTCACATGCTCAAAGAGCTATACAGATATTAACTAGGCAGTCAGGTACTAGAGCAACTGGAAGTACATAAATGAAAAGACTTATATAATTCAAACTGATCAATTCCTATTTATGGTCAACACTGAAGTAGGAGGTCTGGAAAATACACAGCACTGGCAGAAATGTTACATAATTTCCAGTCCAGCATTCATGATACACAACAGCACTTGATTGATTAATGGGTCATATTGAGCCACGGGTATACGCAGAATTTCTCTCATATTTGTGGTCTGCATTTGTACTGAAACATGAATTCTACTTGTTTCTGTAAATATTTATCTAGGCTTTGATATATTTTTTGTGTGTGTGCGCGTGCTCCTGTATATTGGGGTAAACCGAAAATACCGTATATAAATTTTTGTCTGATTCCTCTTAATGTAATTTGTGTCTCAATTAGCTAAATGTTGCACATTTCTGAAACATTAGCTTATGTACCTAAGCAACATATTTTTAGATACTGTATCATGGACCTCATAGCCATCTAAAATCATTGCCTTACATATATTTACTCACTTTGGAAACTTTTCCTGTACAAGCATGTGTATTTGCTCACATACAAGAGTCTCAATGGTACATGGCCTTATGTCTAAAGGCAGAATCAATTCCTTTCCACGTTGAATTCGTTGGTCTGATAACACTGATTTTTGGTAAAAAAAAAAATTCCAGGACTATAGAAAATTAATGGGAATTTTTCTGTGAAGCAAAGATGTATGTTTGAAAAAGTACTGGTCTGCTTCCTTATTTATTGTAGGGTTGAGAAAAAGAGGGTTGAGGTCTTTGGTTACGTTGTACCAGGATGTCAGAGAGAATGTCCTGAGATGATGATGATGGAATATTTTCATGTTTATAAATACACTATTGAAAATTACACTGAAAATACACCTCTTAGAAATCTGTCTCCTATTTCAGAATCTCTGTTCTAACATACATCTTTCAATGTTAAAAATTCCAGTATGGGAGAGATGAGAGATTATGCAGAGTTATGTATTTTTAACTTTTTGAAAAATATCATCCTACTTATTGCTTAAAGCTAGATTTACTGAATCTGGAACAGGTTCTGGGGGGGCACATTATTCCCTACTCTTGACATTCTCCTAAACCCAGACGACTAGCACTTACACAGAACTTAAGTCCCACTTAAACCCTATTTTGATTGCATGAGTGGTGAATAGCTCTGGCACTTGTCCCCTATGAATTTCACCGTATGGTTTCAGATGTGAGATGAGACTGTGGTGAACTTGCTAATGCATATGCAGGGCATGGGTCACAAACCCTGGAAAGAGTAGTCAGAAATTCTCTAGAAACTCAGAGCAACGTACAGCTGGGGCACAATGCAGTGATCCACAGCACAGCCACTGCTAACAATTATGCTTTAAATGTTAAAAAAAAAAAAAAAAAATCTTTGTATAAAATAGTGTAGACTTCATAAAGGAGCAGGACAACACATGGTGCCTGAAGTGGCTAGATGGGAGAGCATCGTTTGGAGAACATTTCATGTCTGCATATAGGAGAGTGTTTCAAGCATCCATTATACTAAAAAACACACCAGAGCAACTCTCCTGTTCCAGAAACCCACCTTCTCTGCAGCACAGACAGGAAAAAAAAAGGGAGGAATAGGATAAAGACATCACCAGAACTCAAGTTAGTGGGAAATATGGAGGAATCCTGGAAGAGGTTTAAATTGTGGTGTGTTGTTTCGGTTTTCTGTTGTTGTAGATTTGGTTTTTTGCTATATATAACAACAATAGATGTAGGCTTTTTGAGCAAAGCCTAGAAAGTAGCCTTAATGTTAACTGTAGCTCATCAGGAAAGTCATAGATCATTTTATCTCCCTTGAAGATGGTGAGGATTTTGATAAGGTCTTAGCACAATTTGAGAAGCACTGCATTCCCAGAAAAAATCAAAGGAAAGGTTCCACTTGATGCCTTGACAGAAAATACATTCATCGAGAGAAAGGAAACTATATTGTAAGGAAAATGCGGGTGTGTGCGTAATGCTCCATACAAGCAAAGTATGAGAACACACACTATGTCACAGCAGATACCCACTAAACGTTACCGAGGTGGAGTTAGGGGGTAACAGGAAGCAGTAGGTCTCACTTTGCAGTAAGAGTACACTACAATCCTCTTATTTTATATCATTTTCTCCTTCGCTGCACTAGCCTTGTTTTAACTATGTACCCCCCTCTTCTTATCTACCTTTCATAATTATTATATCTATTGTTCAATCTCTGCCTTCTACAAGTTTTAGGGCAGGCAATGAGATGCAATATTCCTTTCAGGGCCCCCTGTTCCACTGGTGGGGAATTTGTGACTCTCCTTTATGAAGTATAAACGACTCTCTTCCATGATCTAACCAGCTCCATGGATTAGTGCATATAGGGGGCTGGGTGACATGGTTTTATCTTCTCACCACACACTTGCTCAAGGAAGGAGCATCTCAGGAGCAATCCACGTGCTCCTCAGTGACAGGAGCTATGATCTGGGAAGCTCTAACATGCACTCTGAAGTGGTGGTGAAGTTCTTACTCCTCTTTATTCTCCTACATGGCCACCTTCACATTAGGAACAATTGAGTCTCCTTCTTAGCAGGGTTCCTATGTAGTTTCCCCATCCTTGCCATTCTCCTCCCAAGATTCAGGTATTCTTTACTTCCTTTTATATATAAAAACTAATCTGGGAGCCAGGAGCAGTACTCAGCACATACCAGGAACTCGTCCTATCTTACAACAAATCAATGACAACAAACTCATCTTTCTACATTTCACTTCATTAGTTATACATCAAAGACTTACACAGACAATCCAACAGGTTTCATTGCCAAGCTACGTTGCTGGAGAGAAATAAATAAATACATAAATAAAAATTCTTCAATGCATTTTAATCAAGAGAGCAAATATACAACTCATGATGTGATACATCAGATCTTTGAATGTTGGCCTGTACACTTAGCAGTCTGTTAAATTGACTCTTTAATTTTAAAACAGACCACTTTGAAACACTAAATAGATAAAGCCTTTATCACATTTTCCCCTATGACAAAACAGATTTATTAAAAACAAAAGCATTACCATAAAACTGCATAACAAGTTGTCACTTATGGATTCTTTTATCTGGGCAATAGTTTATGTGTTTTCTTCTAAGAAAGGAAGGAAGGTAAACAATTTCACCTGACAAGTTTTGGTTTCCAAAGTATTCTGAGTAAATTTTGTGAACACACAACAGACTAGAAACCCAAATCTCCCAGAAGAATTAGAGAGAGGAAAATTACAGAAGCAAAAGAAATTCTGCTTAGAAGTCGCTGGTTTACTTACTCTTTTTGTGCCTATCTGCTAACATCCTCGCTCCCAAACACACAATGCCTGTGTATTTTATACAACTATTAAAAAGGGGGGGAGGGGAGAGGTGGCTCAATCCAACAGCGTCAGGTGAATATGCTTGGTCACATGGGAATATTTACATTTGCACGAAAAAAGGTCCTACCACAATCATGTGAATAAAGACCTGACTTCCTTAAACAAGGTATCAGTAAGAGGCAACATGATAAAAGCATATAAAATAATAAATAGCCCAGAGAAAGCAGATAATAAATTTCTGTTTCTTTGGCTACCTAATAACAGAAGGACATTCAGTGAAACTAAAAGGTGGCAAGTCCAAACCTGATCAAAGAAAATACTTTTCACACAAGATGTAATTAGACTGTGAAGCTCTTTGCTACTGTAGGTCATTGATGACAAGAACTCTGCGATATTTAAGAAGGGACTGACCATTTGTATGAGCAACAAGAACATTCAGACAAAGAGTCTTGTGGCACTTTTAAAGATTAATGAATTTATTTATCGCACAAGCTTTCGTGGGAGAGAGCCCACTTTATCAGATGCTTGAAAATGGAAAAAAGCACAGTATAGGAAGAAGGATGCATTTATCCCTCCTTCCTATACTGCATATTTTTCCATTTTCTAGTGTCTGATGAAAATCCCACTGCATCTGACGAAGCGGGAAGGTAAGAGCACTCAGAGTTACTATTAATGATAACAATCCTCATGCTTCAGGGCGTAAGGCGGTTTCAAAGAATAACAGAATGAGACATTACATGGAAGGCAGTTTATCCCATATCTGCCTACTGAGGGGTTCTTACAGTTTCTGCTGAAGCATCTGGTACTGGCCACTATCAGAAACAGGACACAGAACTCAGAGCTGATGTAGCCTGGCAATTCCTAGGTTTCTTTTGAGGAAAAGAAAAAAAAAAGCAGGGAAAGAGGGAAAGGAAAGGAAAAAAAAAGCACACATACAAAACTGCTTTGCAGTTGGCAAGCATATATATACAAATAAATGTCCCCAAGTTTCCCCTTTGTTATAATCAATGACAGTATTTTTCTAGAAAGGAGGACAAGCCTAAAGCTTCTAATGTCTGATGGTTTCTTGGTGGCCCATGTTAAATGAACCGGACATTTTCAAACAAATCCACCATCTCAACAAGCACCTTTGCTGGGAGCATCAGATCAAGTATACATTATGCACAGAGAACAAATACCACCAGCAGCATTAGTCTCTTCCAGTCAGATTTTAGGCATGTTGGGCCAGATCCTCAGATGATATACATTTTCAGTGCTCTATAGAAGATAATGGGATCTGTGCCTTTGTTTCTAGAGTAGGCAGCGGAGCAATTTTTATTACCTACAGTTCTTGGCCATTATTGGGGGAGGGGCTGAGAAGCTTGCGCTGTGTTATTTCTTTTATGTTTAAATTAGAGGGCCTCTGTATTGAATGCTGTCAATCCAGCATTTGTCACGAGTAACTCAAATTCATCTAAAAACAAACGTCTTCAGTGAAGTCCCACCCCCAACATAGTCAATCAGAGTTTTGCTTTAATCCAAATGAGTCACAGCAACCATCTGCCAGGTAAATTTCCTTTCTGGAAAGTCTCTTGCTGAGACTCTTGCCAAAGTCCCTTGCCAAGAATTTTCAAAACTGTAAATGATTAAAATTAACAAAATAAATAAAACTGTATTCAGAGACAGTTTGGCTATGTCTACACTGGCAAGTTAGGTCGACTTAAGGAGGCTTAAGTTGACCTAACTTAAGTCCTGTCCACACTGGGCTTTCGTTAGGTTGACTTAAGAAAATCCTTAAGTCGACCTAATGAAAGCTTAGGTTGACTTAATAAGAACCGCAGGGTATTCGAACTAACCCTGCGTAGGTTGACCTAACCCTTCCTTAGGTCGACCTAGGGCCGGTGTGGATGCATAAGTCCACTTTCTTAGGTCGACCTAAGGGAAGTTAAGTCAAATTAATAAGTCCCGGTTAAGGGTAACCACTTTAAGTCGACTTAACAAAGTTGACCTAACTTTTCCTAGTGTAGACATAGCCTTTGATTTTAGACAATATGCCCCAAGGACGCAAAAGTACCAGCCCTAGAGAAGTTGACTGGATCAACTAAAACAACACACATCCCACCACTCCATTAGTAAAGCTATCAACTCTCATTTTCCTGACTCTTCATATGAATACGAATAATAAAGATACAATAGATTGAAAGACTTGAGTTTATACCATCAGGAGTTGTGGAGTTTCACCTAAAGTCAGAATAACCAGGTACCATAGGCAAAAATTAATCTGATCATTTCACTAAAATCAGAATTTATTTGATGTAATTGATTTTTCTGTAGAGTTTAATCTTCATGCTACTTGAAAATTACTACAGTGCTTTGCTCTTGAATGACAAGTTTATGCTTTGATGGCAGTCTTGATATTCATTTCTTTTGTAGCGATAGGAGTCCTTTTGAGGTGTGTTAATTTATTTCTGGTGTAGGTGATATTTACATTGATGTATTATGCTTGAATCAGTGGCTTTGCATTTTGATTATTCATTTTGCTAACTTAAGTTTATATGCTACATCTATGAGCTCTTGATGTATTTTATTTATCACCACAGCACTTCTCTAGATTTTCTTATGGTTCATACTAGCTTCTCTTTACTATTATTGGTTGAGCTGGATTCAATTTAGTCACATGAGTGGAATTTATCATTTGTTTATGCTTTTATCATTTTGATTAAATTGCTATGAGATTTGGAAGATTTTGTTTCGTGGGCTAGTTTAAGTTCTTGAAGGTCACATGTCAATTGGATAACATCTTCAAGCAGAATGTGTCATTTTTTCTATGCAGGATTTATAGCCATATATTACTACAAAGTTTCAATTAATCAGTTTTTTTTCCTCTCAGTTCATTCTTCTGCTTTAGTTTTGTGTATAAACTCTCAGAAATTACTGGGGGAGGTGAGGGAAGATATTTTCTGCAGGGAGAATTCCAGTATATAGCAGGCATATTGGATCATATACATTCCTGCTGTCACTTCTTTGACTTCACATAGCCCATGGTATATAAAAGCTTTAGCTTGCATCTCTACCCATATATGTTTTATTCTGTAACATACGGCTATATCATGCTTTCCAAGAAAGAGATTGCTGAATCTTTGATAATGCCTGTTAAGTGCTTTTTTATGGGCCATTCCCCTTCGGGTTTACAATTATTAGCATCAGGATTTTTACAGCCCTAACAATTCAGGGTTGTTTAGCGCTGTGGTATTAACATAATTATTGTGAGTGCAGTTCTCCAAGGTTGGCAACTCAAGGAATGATTCTAGAAAATATAGCAGAGACTTCAAGAATATTGGTGTAACAGAATATGCCTCTGTATTCACACCTTATATGCTATTGTAATTATCTTTGTACAAGATATGCCCTGTAATGTCTCATTTAAAAACTCATAATTTCCTGATCAGGACTGTCCTGGTAAAACATGGGTGGCAACATGTGACGTTATTAGATTCCCTTGTATAGTCTTGTTAACACATGTTCCAAACCTCACAGCCCCTCCCAAACAGAAGTTTGCAAACAGGTCGGTCTTGAACAAAGGAATGTGTGCTCTGCTTAAATTACATTTAAGCTATAAACAGAGTCATCAAGCGGGAAAGGAAGAGGAAAGAAATTTAAATAGGTGAATAAAACAGCAGGGAATATCCTTCCACATACACTTTTGGGGTCCTGGTTCTTGGATGGAAATATGTTTTTCAGAAGGGGACTGAAATTATAAAAAGGAAGTTTCAAAGGGGTAGCCATGTTAGTCTAGTTCAGCAAGACAAACCAGGAGTCTGGTGGCCCTTTTAAAGACTAACAAATTTACTAATAGCATGAGCTTTCGTGGGAGAAAATCCCACCTTCATCAGACGCTTCAAGATGATGAAATGAGATTTTCTCCCACGAAAGCTCATGCGATAAATAAATTAGTTAGTCTTCAAAAGTGCCATTAGATTCATTGTTTGTCTATAAAAAGGAAGGCTCCCTGTTTCTCTGCCTATCACATTCACTGTGCTGGAAGAGACAAAAAAAAGCAAACATTCGACTATGGGGAATGTAATCCTGACATGAGAGTTTGTTCAATAATCTGCCGGAGCACGTGGTGAGAAAGTTGCTTGAATCTAATATGGTTTGTTAAACTAGGCATTGGTAAAATCTAATTTTTATTTTTCTTGTAACCGTTCATGACTTTTATGCCTCATTTCTTGTACTCACTTAAAATCTCTCTTCCTAGTTAATAAACTTGTTTTATAGTTTTATCTAATACACCATTTAAACTGGAGTGTTTGAATAACTTCTTAAACTGGCATATTATTCTCTGAATGGAATAATGGAATTAAAATATTTGTATTTTCGGGACAGTGCTGGCACCCGGTACAGGACATACATTTCTGGGGAGTTCCAAAGGGGTAGCCATGTTAGTCTATTGCAGAAAAACAAACAGAGTCCTGTGGCACTTTTAAAGACTAACAGATTTATTTATCGCATGAGCTTTCGTGGGAGAAAATCCCACTTCATCAGACGCTTTGAAGACAGGAAACTTACAGAATGGGAGGAAATTAAATGCAGGGAAATGTATGACATAGGGTCACGTCAGGATGTAACAGCAAATCAAAAGAGATGTTAGGATTCAAACACTGGGGAACAGCACATAGAGGAAGGTGAGGTCAAATTACCTGTTGTAATGTGAGAAAAATCCATAGCCCCTGTTTAACCCCAAGGTAACTGAGTCGAAGTTACATATAAATTCAAGTTCCACAGTTTCTCTTTGAAGCTGTGATTTGTTATTCCTCTGTTTCAGCACAGCTATTAGCAAGTCGTCAATGGAGTGAGCAGAGAGATTGACGTGTTCCCCTATTGGTTTTTGAGTGTTGCAATTTCTGATGTCAGATTTGTGTCCATTTATTCTTTTGCACAGAGACTGTCCTGTTTCTCCAATATATAAGGCAGAGGGGCATTTCCGGCACATGATGGAGTAAATCGCATAGGTGGATGAGCAGGTGAATGAGCCCTTGATGGAGCAGGTGGCTTGATTTTGACTTACTGTTACAGCCTGACCTGACCCTATGTCATGCATTTCCCTGCATTTAATTTCCTCCCATTCTGTAAGATTTCCATCTTCAAAGCATTTTAGTTAGTTCTAGGTAGCCCTTCAGCAGTGCAGAATATGAGGGAGACTAGATAGCTCAAGGAATTAATAATAGACTTTTACTGCTAGGTAGCTAATTTAAATACAGTCGAGGTTTGCTCTATATATAATTTTTTTTTCCAAACCCTTGTCATTGCATCATTAAATTAGACACAGAAATAGTCCCACTAACTTCAGCGACACTGATCCTGTGAACAACTGCTCCCCAATGTGACAAAAACACCAAAAATTCTGGTTCTTAAAGGTCATAGTTGTGACCAAAAAGGTGGGTAAATAGCTGAATTCTTATCTGGGTACCTAAAATGACAATTAATAATGCCTTAGAAAGGTGGTTTCCTGGAAATTGGAATGAATTAATTATCATTAAGAGATAGGAAAAGGCTTCAAACTTTAGATTCAAATCTGGATTCTGAATAAATTCATGAGTGTTCAGATTTAGAGTTTTGGGTTGAACTCATTGCAGATTACTACAGTACTAAACTGTAATTTGTTACGAAAACTGAAAATTATCTCATTATGATCTTTTGATTTGATTGAACATTTTTTGGGTTGTTTTTTGTTTTGGTTTCTTTTTTGAAGGGATGGAGTCAACGATGTTTTCTAGCTAGCAGCAGAAGACTTTTTAAAAATACTTTCTTTTGAACCCAACAAAATGATACACAATCTGAAAATTTAAAGAAACTCAAAAAAATCTGATTAAATTAACAGCACTAACTCCATAGTGGCAAGTTCCAAAGGAACAGCCATGTTAGTCTCGTTCAGCAAAACAAACAAGGAGTCCTGTGGCACTTTTAAAGACTAACACATTTATTTATCGCATGAGCTTTCATGGGAGAAAATCCTACTTCATCAGATGCTTTGAACATGGGAAACTTACAGAATGAGAGGAAAATAAATACAGGGAAGTTTAAGTCATAGGACCTGGTCAGACTGTCAAAGCAAAAACTCTATAGTGGGATTCCCTGACACCTCCTTTTCTTCCTATTTGTCTTTCTAAGCAGAATCATACAAGTTTTCTCAAGTTAAAACAATGTTCTTAGGTCTCAAGGAGGTCATTTAGGAGTCTCAGAATAAGAGAGCAATGACGTTTAGTCCAGGACATACCTAGAAGGTGAATTTTCCTTCTCCCTCTGTAATACTGAACACTTTTAAAGACTAACAAATTTATTTATTGCATAAGCTTTCGTGGGAGAAAATCCCACTTCGTCAGATGCTTTGAAGAAGTGGGATTTTCTTCCGCAAAAGCTCATACGATAAATAAATTTGTTAGTCTTTAAAAGTGCTACAGGACTCATTGTTTGTTTTGCTGACCTAGACTAACAGGGCTACCCCTTTGTAACTTGTCAAGGATTATTGTCAATACTAAGAGAATAAATCTAATACAATCAATTCAAGGAAATAGGAACTGGAGAGCCTTAATCTTCTTGTTATCTTGTTAGTTTCTAATTAGGATATATTTTTGGAAAAGTCTCGGTTTTACTGAAAGATACTTTGAAGGGAAACTGAATCACTGTACATCTTTCCCTAGGAACTGGAAAGTACTGTCCTGTTATACTCTAACTTTATTTTGCTACCTAGACATGGTTGGTGCTCTAAAAATATATAGAATAAAATAAAAACTAAGTTCTCTGGGGAAGGTGGCATTTTTAGTTTTACAGTTATGTACTGTAATGTACCTCATAGAGTAAGTCAGCTATAGAACTAATATTTAATCATCATATTAACATGATACATTTTAAATAACCATGTCATATTTTACATTTTTGTCAAATTTTCCCCATTGGTGAGGACATGGCCTGACCATTCCAGGCTATGGCTATTCTCAATTACAGAATGGCCCAAAAAGGGCCATTACAGCTGAGATTAAGTTAGAACAGTCCCTGGGCAATACCATTTTATTTATTTTCGATTTCACTAAAGAAAAGTTCTATAACAAAGGGCACCCCTATCTAAAGCTTTGCCCATTCCTGCAAATATTAAAAGACACAATATTGAGCAATTACAAAGCAAAAATTCTCCCAAAGCAGCAGCATTTCTCTTTCTTGACATAAAACCAAGCCTCAGATATTCATCAGACGCCTGAAATAAAACTTGCTCAAAACTTGGTATCACCCCCTCCACTCCTGGGGTGAATGCAACTTAACTGGAACACAGAATGTGACACCATGTCATTAGGAACATTCATTGTGAAGCATAGGAGAGGGAAAAACTGCTGCTGCAGAACAATATTGTTAAGGTCAGTTTTCATTTAAATTAGATCTTAAATGGGAAAGTAGGAATGTAAAAAACCTGAGCACAATCCTCTGAAATATTCTTTTACTGAATTGCTTTATATTTCATGGAGAAATAGATTATTTATGAATTGTTAGGATGGAAGTGATAGAAAATAAATGGGCATAGCTAGAAAACAGCACTGGATCAGAAAGTCAGCTGAAAACAGACAACTCCAAAGGTGCAGGTGGGAAAAGATTTGAAAGAGGGTAGAGAAGATTGGGAGATGGGGAACGGGAATCAACTTATCCCTCTTTGCAGGGGAGGATTATAGATCTAAGTAATTGGGTGTGAATATCTGAATGAGGCAAAATCAGAATTTTGATTGAAGAATTCATAACCGGCTACATCTTTTCCTACAGACATTTTTGGTATTTGTGAAACACAATGGGAATAGAAGTGGTGAACTTTCCATAATGCACCATAAAGTCATCTACTACAGATACATAGACAATGACTACTGTAAAAGAGATGCCTTACACTATCAGAAAATGTGAACAGCTCTTTGAAAAGCTTTAGATGTTTCATCACGCATACTGAACATTGAACTACTAGAGAAATATGGCCCTGTTACCATAATGCAACCCTAAAACCCACAACAGACACAGAAAACTCTTTCAAATGAATTTTACAATGAATTTCAAGCAGTGATTTTCTGAACCTCATCTCGGGGTTTTTTACTTATAATGGGAACTTTAATGCCCAAATTGGGAATGATAATACGGATTTGGAGAACATCATGGGAAAAGAAGGAGTAGAATTAATAAGTATTCTGAATCCACACTATCAGCAGCTAGCTTACAACCAACTCATCATTTCAGCATAGATGAATACATAAAGAATCCAAAAGCAGCATAAATGAATTCTATAACAAAACATGGAATTTTAATGATGGCAGCACAAAAACACGACTGACTTCATCTTAGTATGGCGATGCTAGAAAACAAGTGTACTACACTGCAGGATCTACAGAAGCTGAAATGAGACTCAGATTATTGGACAACGAGCTTTACCGTCAGGATCAGACTTAATTTAAAATTTTCAAAAAACAAAACACAAGAGAATCTATAAAGCTGAGGCTTTTAAAAATACAGACACTAATGTTGACCTTTCAGAACACCATTTATGGCCACTTTGATCTTCTCATAGGGAAGACAACAGTAGAATAACTCTGGGCAGAGGCAAACAAACATCATGCATTCCATAAGCAAGGAGGTTTTAGGTACAATGTTGTACCTAAAGAGGAAAGAATGGGTGACAACAGAGACCAAAAAACTATTAAGAAAAAAAATAAGCATATCAAGAAAAGCTGAAAGCTGAAGATTGTCCTGAGCAGAAACACAAATACAGAAAGCTCAACAAGGAACTATAAAGAATAGCTAAAAGGCTAAGAAAGATTGGCTTGAGCAAGAAGGCGAAGAGCTTGAATGACACGTTCAAAAAGTTACACAAGAGGGCTTTTTCAAAAAGTTAAGAAGTTACCATTTGTAACAAGTCAAATAGACAATGCTCAGAGAAACTATATATAAGTTAAAGATTAAAAACTTAAAAGATAGAAAGAATATTTTCATTAGCTATCAAATGTTAATAGTCAAGTTGACCTAGTTGTCCTAAATATATCAGTTGTGAAGGCAGCAACAAAGAACACACATTGGAAGCAGATATTGAATATGCAATCAGGTCCCTGAAAAACAACCAGGCAGGTACTCCAGATGGCATATCACCTGCAGTGTTAAAACATGGAAGAGGCATGGTCATACTTCCCTGCAAACTATTTAACCTCATTTTGAGAAGGGTGAAGTTTTGAAGACACTGCACTAAGAAACGGGAGCCAACATTGTGACAGCTACAGAGGAATAAGCCTTATATGTATCCATAGCATCCGTATTCTGTAGACTGATTCTTGGGCAAATGAAAAGAAGAGCAGAGGAAATCCTTTCTGAGGCACAAGATGGCTTTTGATCTGGATATTCCACCGCACTTCAGATATTTGTTTTTCATCCAACCTTGGAATCACACAGAGTTCAACGAACCCGTTTTTCACATTCACTGACTTTAAGAAAGTATTTGACTCTGTTAACAAAGAAGCTCTGTGGAAAGTACTGAAGTGGTATGGTTTTAGCAGCAAGTTGCTTCAAATATTACAGAATCTGCAAAGCATAGGTGGCATGCCATGTGAATCGGAGACAAGCTGACAGAGTGATTTGAAGTGAAAACCAGAGTCAAACAGGGATGCATACTCAGATCAGTACTCTTTTTATACACTTAGAAAACATATTGTCCAATTCTCTCAGCAGTATTGGAGCCTGCACGTTATTGGGCAAATTATCAATCATCTTGACTCTGCAGAAGATATCATAATTATTATTCTATAGAGGAAAACAACCAAGAAGCAGCAACTAACCTGTACCCAAAAGACATAGAATGGCAGTTAAAAATGAATGAACAAAAGTGTAACTAATGATAATGCCAAAAAAAAAAAAAATTAAGGATCAGGCCAAACTAGTTATTAATGGCACATCCATCAAACAAGTAGATAGTTTCTGCTGGCAGGGTTCCATTGTATGACAACTGCTATGAAGATGACATCAATAAGGGGATAGCTATTGCCAACAGAACATTTGCATTCCTGAATAAAAGTGTGCAGGATCTTAAATTAGTGCCCACATGAGCCACCAGCCAATTATGAACAACACTTGTACCCACATTTCTTTTGGTTGTGAAACATGGGCACTGACAAAATTTCTGGAGCAAAAGTTGCAAATAACTGAAATGAGGGGCCTGGGCCATATTTTAAGAGTGACAAGGCTAGATAGACTAAGAAATTATGACATTTGTAGAAGAATGGAAGGCATCAAAAGGTGTCAACTATAACGGGTTGGCCATCTTGGTAAAACAACCCCATTACAGACTGCCTAAAATTGTTCTCTGTAGAAAAGTCTATGGAGAGAGAGGCCGAGGATGGCCAGGGAGACAGTATAACAGTTAGTATAACATGTTATACAAAACCAGCCTAGCAAAATCCCAACAGGCTGAAATTGTAGCTCCAAACAGACATGAATGAATTCCGCTCATAACATCAGCCCTATTCAGCTTTGTTGGAAAAACAAGATGATGACATCCTTAGCATGGTATTCTGGGCCAAATGAAAAGAAGGCGAGAGAGGATCCGGACTATGGTGGGGAGGGATCAAGCATTTGAAGGAGTATCAGATTGCATTATGGGAAGAAGTAGTACTGAGATACTGACAACTCCGCAGTTCACACACAAGTGCTGTAGCATTAAAGAGATGAATTCAGTGTTGCATCATATTATTCAAGTTATTTATATCATTCCTCTCAATATTGTTCTCATACCATTTAATGTTATATTGTACAAGTGTTTAACTGAGCATTGAAATGCTTAGTATGGAACATGAGCAAAACAATAGATTTTGTCACCAGCAACTCAATAAAAAATGGCTAGAACTGATATCTGAAACAGCAAGGTCTAGCTTTGGAGATACAAATCAATATTGAAGGAGCAAGTTGAGAGTATTGGCTCGGTCTGTTCAGCAGCCTTTGTTAATTCAGGTCATGGAACTGAGTTTTATTTTGCTGTTTTATCATTGGCATATAAAACTCAGTGCACTTTTGCATTAGTGTGAAACACAGTGGCATTTTTAAATCAAAAAGTTTTAAAGCGACACTTTACCTGCAAGGCACAACATGAACGATTGCAGCACGAGCAGTTCCCATAGCAACCTCATTTTCAGTTTCGGAGGTCAAAGGAGGCTGGAGTCCAATAACTAGTGAATAAAGTGCTGCTTCTTGTAAGTTTTATACAACCTTTAATCTGTGGGAGGGGGGAAAAAAAGAGAGACATAACAATGAGATTTAGGATTACAACTCTTTATACTCTTTTGAGAGTGTGTCTTTCCATATAAGCTAAATGAAATTAACACCTGGAGGGAAAGAGAGAAATTGTTGATTTATAAAGTTGGACGGTGGTGGTGGATTTATGGATCTGAAGAACAAAGAGGAGGATTTGTAGAGTATGTTTCAGTATTTGCAGAGGGCCACTGTATCTATGAGATGTGAGGTCTAAGCATAGGATCGGTCATCAGACTCCTGTGATATAATCTTGGTTCTTCATCCTCCACTTTTACTACTTCAGGCAAGTCCTTTTAACTTCTCTACTTCACTTTACCCCATCTATGAACTCACCTGTTTGCCTCATGGGGGTGCTGTGATTAGATTAGTTAGTTAATTGTATAAAACACTTTGAAGATGGAAGAGTTATTATTGGTCCTCTCTACTGTCTGATGACTTCAAAGTACTTCAGCAACTGAACTGCATTGAATGTAGGTCCCCCCAGAAACTGTAAATGTCATTCTGTCCAAAGGAGACTGTCTTTAGGAGGTAGTGAGGCCTTCTATCGAACCAGAACACTGCCTTCCCTTCTCATGACTAGGGTAACCACACATCCTGAATCAGACAGGACAGTCCCAAAATGCAGACTTCAAGTCCAGGTGCCAGGCTGAATGACTCCAGGAGTTCATTTGTCCTGAATTCCTTGTGCTGCTGCTCTGTGGTTACTGTAGGCTCAGGGGTGGTGCCAGCCTCTTCCTGGTGTGTGGGAGCTGAGGTGGGTCTTAGCCCTTCCTTACCACAAGGCTCCATACCCTACTTTTCTCCTGCCCCAACCCCATGCAGGCTATATAATATTAAGAGCTGCCTACAAGGAACTCAGATTGCTATGGGGAGCCCCAGACCCAGGGATTGGGGACACGGGCTGGGGGTTGCTTTCTGGTCTCCCACTTAGGGCAGGTGAAGGGCCTGAGGTTCTCCACAGTGACCAAAGCTCCCTGGGTGGCTCTTACCACCACTCAGCTCTAGCTTCTGGAATGGCCAGGCCTCACCGGAGAATAGGAGGTGGCGCCTCATAGGGAAGAAGAGCAGGGGCAATGCCACAGAGGGCTTGAAAAGATGGTCACCTTACTCATGACCTTGAAGTGGCACAGACAACCTGGGACTAATTTCTACCTTGTACCTCAGATTTCTTAGATGTCAGCATGTTGTGTGGCCATGACCGCACCAGACCAGTCAACGGTCACATTGCTGTACAACATTTGAAAGTCACACCCATTTGTCTTGAGGCAATATATTTTCTGTACGGCATGACTTTTTCCCCACCCTCTCTCTGGGAAGTTTTTCTGAAGCATGCTCAGATAAGAAACCTGAAACACTGGAAATCTTCAGTGAATTTATCACCTAAGCCTTTTCAAATGAATTCTAATCTTTTCCTGGCATCCTAATCCCCATTGCTAATTAGCGGGAGAAAAAACCACCTTTCTACATAGATGTCCTCTCCTGAAATAATCACACCAGGCATTTAAATATTAAAAATAAATAAATAACCCAATCATGCATTCTTATAACATATTCATATCTCCCATGTCTGGAAGTTAAAGAGCTCTCATGTTTACAAGACAAACTGCATGACTAATAAAAGGTGAAGTGGTATCATTAGAAGTCTCTGGTTGCTTTTCTGAGTTAAAATTGATAAGATTCTTCTAATGAAGTCAGGTTCAATGTCCTGAGAAGACTAAGAATCCTTATCTTCTCATTTGAAGACGTAATTTGAAGAGAATAAAGCCTAATTGAATATATTCAGATATTCTGACATGCATAGTGATTAGACTGGCTGTAGATAAGCAGGATATGCTGATCAATGAAAGTAATAACATGTTAAGTGAATGATTAGGGTATTAAATTAATTTTTATTCTTAAAAGGTCGTCACTGACCTCTGAATTGATATACAATGTTAAGCAGTTTCTCTCTTGCAGCAATTAATGAGAAAAGTATCAAATTTCTTAATACAGATTCCATACTAGGTAAAAAGCTAGCTATCCTTTATGTGCCGAGTTGTGCTCCCATTTGCGGTAACGTAAAGTTCAGGGTGACTTCACAGAACTCAAGGTTGTTACTTTCAATTTACATCAGTGTTATGAGAGCAGAATTTCATTCCACATCATGTTGTGAATTCCCTCACAGCATTCTAACTTTCCAACAATTTACTCTCATCAATAAGCAGACCGACCTGCCTGCCCTGCTTTGTCTTGCCTACCGTATCTATCTACCTACCTATATGGGGTTAGGTATAAGACTTGTTCCATACTGAGGCAGTTCAATGGTTTAGGATTATTTTCCTCACTTTATGGAATAAACTAAGTGTAACTTGAGCAGAATAGTCATTTATATATAGCATTTCCTTTGATACCTAATTAAGAACACAAGAGGTAGGATAACACTTATAATTTACTTAATCAACTGCCAGAAAAAGTCTCCAGTGCACACAGACACACGCCATAAAAACCAGAGCTACAAAGAATAACTATAATGCTTCCCAAGAGTACTCAGGTTTATGAGGCACCTGGCAACACCTGGCTTTAGTGTAAGGAAGTCTTGTTTATGCCTGCTGGGGTCAGCTCCCTGAAACCTCCAGCCCCTGGCAACACAAACATGGCCTTGCAAGCCTCTGGAGACCTCACTTTTTCTGTGCAATCTTGTTCCCATCCCCACACCTCACAACTCTAGCTGCAGTGTTCTTTCCTTCTCTTCTTCCTCCCTGCCTCACCCATGGCAGGAGCTTGCTCTCCCTCATCACTCCCGCAGCCTCCCTACTATGATCTGGAAGGAGTTCTGTGCCGCCCACCCCACAGCTCCCCCTCGTGCACACTTCTGACCAAATACAATAGACAATTTGAAAATCCCCCCTAATCCTCTAAAATTCAGGTCATTCCAGTGTATTCAACAGACCTCAAAGGGAGATGGGTGTGCTTTAAAGAAGTAGGATTTTGAAGAAATCTCTGATGCTAGTAGACCTGGGGGCAGCTCTCAGCAAAGGCTGTAGATGTGAGCTGAGCACAGGCAAATTCATAGCTGCAAGCTGGATCCATTCACCCACCATGCAGCATTGTTGAAAATAGAGGTGAGACTTCTAAAGCTGTATTTATTGTTCCATCTATAAAATACTTGTAAATTGCTACATGAATTAATCTAATCTAATTTGTAGTGCCTGTATCCCATGCTAAGAGGTAATATGAAAGTTTTCCTTCAAAACTGTAAAAATGCTGCTCTGAACTTGTGAACTCAGGCACGAAGAGAGTTCCTTTCTGCCTATCAGGAAGGAAGGATTATCAGAACTAAGTGGGCTGTTGTGAGGCATTAGGATACTGGGTGAATGGCCCGCTACTTGCAAGGAAGCTTTTCCCATCAGCCTAAATTCTTGAAGAAGGGGAAAAAAGATAGTGGACATGACAATTTCTTATCTCTGCTATTTGGAGTCAGAGGGCTGGAGCTAGGAAACAGAAAGAGAGATCCCCAAGATCTTCTGGGTTAGTCCTGAAAGACATTAGGTGCTGACAGATTACTACATCTCTGTCAACTTTTGGAACTATAGACCGTACTCATTTGTGTACACAGGTTGCCTGTTTTAACCTGTAAATAACGCTCTCATTTCTTTTCTCCTAAGTGATAAATCCTTCGTTAGTGTACTGTAGAACTGGCGACAGCAAGAATTATCCTTGGTGTGAGATCTAAGCTACAAACTGACCTGGGGCAAGTGCAGAGGTTGGCAAACTACGGCCTGCATGCACCCTTCTTGCAGCCCACCAGCTGCACCGGTCAACGGCCTGCAGCTGCTACAGCCTCTCCCTGCTTTCACCAGCAGCTCAGTAGCGCTACGGCCAGTGCTTCCCCTCCCTTTCCACTCCACCCTTTCTCTTGGGGGCTGGCCCAGGGCACTCTGGTTGGTGCACAGCAGCCGCCCCTGGTTCCACCCCTTCCTCCCATGGGCTGGAGCGCCCTGCCGGAGCGTGGCAGTTGGCCTCCTACAGCATCCAGTGGAGTCATGGCTGGAGCACAGTGGCTGTTCATCCCAGAGCCAGGGCCCAGTGGCATCTAGCTCTCCCCTGTGGGCTCGTCCCCTTTTCCCCATGCTACCAAAAAAAGTGGGGGGGGGGGGGGGGGGCAAAGAGAAAAGAAACAAACAAAACCAGTGCAAAACCTCCCCTTTACAACCCCTCTCCTGGCTCCCCCCACCCCCTGCACACTACCAAAGGTTAAAAAAACTGGAGGGGAGAAAAGTGCAAAACTTCCCTTCCCCCCATGGTATGTTTAAAAAAATAAGTGAAAAAAATTAAGTGAAAAAACAAAAATAGTGCAAGAAACTCCCCCCCATGTGACCCTTAGGCCAAAATATTTGCCCCCCTTTCCCCCCGGACTCTTATGATGGGAAACAACCTAAATCTTCAGTGTATGGTTGCCTCTAAACCAAAGTTCTTTGTGATCTTTGGTTTACCGCAATCAGCTGTCACTAACACAGATTGTCTTGGTGGAATGACAGGCTGGAAAGCCCGAGGGGACCATCTGTAGCCCTGTGGTAAGACTCTTATACTGCTCCAGCAGTTCACTTTTGTTTCTGGGATGGTGAAATCTCATTACAGAACAAAGAACCAATTTGGGCTGTCTGTCTTGCTTTTTGAGAGACTGCCTGATGTTGGCACTCATGGGCGGAAACCGCTCCCTTCAGTGTGCCACAATCAAAGTTGAAATTCTCATCATGGGCAATATTAAGGGCCGGCCTATACATGGCACTTGGTCTCCCGTTCAGAATTTCCACTAATCTCAGAGGAAGTTTAATGCATATATAAGAGATATCAGGTTTAGTCATTATTTTATAATAAATTCCTTGAAGATATGCTAGTCGACATTAGAAATTCACCAACCTCATGGACCAGTACCATGGTCTGATATTCCCAGAAAATGCTGTTGCTGAAAGCAATCATTTCCTGGAATGATATTACAGTTTCAGAAACATTATCTTCCTGGTACTATATAAGAGCTTTCCCAGAAGCCACACTGAAAAGAGGCACTTGGATTTCTGGCATGCCAGCCCAACATTGGCATTACATGCTAAAATACCCACCCCAGTCCCCAAATATAACATCTAATGGGCTAAGGGAAAATCTCCCAACAGAAATAATGCAAGTCCCATCATGAGAGGCAGTTAAAAAAAAAAGAAAGAAAACATCAATAGAAAGAAATATTTATTGATATTTATAATATGGTGATATCTAAGGTGCTGCTTTATTTTCCTCCATTTAGAATCCCAGATTCTTCTCCCATTTCACACATCAGTGAGTCTGGTCCTGAAAACCTATTCTTGCAGGTGTAGTCATTATTTATGCCAGTAGGCCCATTACCAACAGCTGCGTTTGAGCTGTAATTGTTTGTACATGTTTTATAACAACCACCTTAAAACAGGAAACAATCAAGCCTGGGCAATTAATTTGAAAATTGAAAAGATCCTTCTCATCTTTAATTTCTATGTTTCCCGGTTGAATAAAAAGCTTTGGTATAACTTTTGGAAGGGAATGTAACAAGCCTGAGAACACAGAAAAGGAATTCTTATTCTTAAAAGGAAATATCTGAGGAATCCAAGATTAATACTATTTTGTAAAGATATGAAAACGAGACACAAACTCTAATTATATCCTTCTGAAACATCCCACACTGAAACACCTGTGCAGATGCTTTTCTAACCTTACTTTCAGTAATGCCATCCATCAGTAGCAAATTGTTTTGAAAGGCACCTTTGTTCATAATAGGATTTTGATAGGGAAAGTTAACTATACAAGCTTTGAGCATGAAGGTATTTGAAGAAACAAGACGTGCATAGTTGTAGAGGCATTTAGGAGTTGGTTTTCTAGAGATGCTCAGCACACATTGCTCTCATTAACTTCAGCTGGACTTGTGCGTGTTTAGTGCTTCTGAAGAAAACAACACAGGCCTTTAGCCTACAAGGCACTTGGAAGTATGACTTCGCATTGTACAAAAGGAGAAAACCAATGGATGGAATTCCTCTTTCATAGAATCATAGGGCTGGAAGGGACCTCATGAGATCATCTAGTCCAACCCCCTGCTAAAAGCAGGACCACTCCCACTAAATCATCTCAGCCAGGGTTTTGTCTAACAAAACCATACTATAATCTTTGAAGAAAGTATTAGTGCATGGAGTCCATCATACAACTCCTCAACTTTGCAGACATTTGGAAATAAAATTTGCAGAATGCCTTAGGCTCTCAGCTAAAGTAGTTGCAGCAAGAAAGATTTCTTCGCAATCATCTCACGTTTGTTTGTCTTCTACCCATTGGTGTGCTACAGAGTGCCAATTCCTCTAAACTCCAGAATAAATCACTGTTAATGAAGCATGTTGCACATACAGACAGCAACAGACATTTTTTAATCACCTAGACAAAAGAAGAGCTAAAGGTAAGCACAAAACACTTCAAAACCTAATATAGGTTGTCAGATTTAAAGCGACAAGTACCCTATAATTTTGACAGTTCTCAGCTGAGTACAGTTAGATGCCCCAAGATTTAAGAGTAGATTCATCTCTTTTTACATACTAGCTTTTAAGCCACATACCAGTAACCCCTAAAATGTATGAGTCCATTCGGTCAGAAATACAGTCATTTTCAAACTCAGAAATTCAGGATGCAACAGAGATCAAGCAAGCACCTCAAACAACAATGACATGAGTAGACCCCCTGCCAAACTACAATGACATGAGTAGACCCCCTGCCAAACATCATCGGGGGGCCACAACATTTGTCACAGCATCTAGTGTTACAGATTTTAAAGTAAGAGGGCCTATGACAGTCCTCCATGACAGACACATGCTGGATGTATGCAACATGCGTCAAATACTAGTTCCCCACCACACAGAGGTACAAAGATTTGGTGCACCAGTTCTCAATGGGAGTAAAGATTGCTCCCAAACTAGCCTTTCAATAGCTACTGCTGCAGCCTCGGTGTTGCAGTACTCCAGGGACTATTTACCACGTACAGGTAAATGAGTAGCATCTGTGTCCTATTCTTCCTTCAGACATAACATGGAAGTTTGGAATGGATCCAGGAGAGCATAACAGCATGGAGCATACAGGGATGAAGAGACATTGTACAGACTCTCGGCATGCTCACTCTTGTATCCATTTTGCAGAATCACACTGCTCCTGCTGCCTTCAGGCGAACGGATGAGGAGTTGGGATTCAGTCCATGGAGCACTATTTTGCAAGACATATATATAGGACATTTCTCAATGGTATTTACCAACTGCTTAAAAACCCCTATTTTTCTTCCTTTTCATAATGCTGTACTAATAAATGAGACTCGTTATCATTATTAGAATTTGTACTTGCACCCAAGGATCTAATGCGGGGGTGTCAAACATGCGGCCCATGGGCCGAATGCGGCCCGCAAACCTCTTCTATTTGGCCCCTAACTTTGCTCTGCAGGACTACACCCTCTCAATGAGAGAGAGAGAGTGGTCTTGCATAGCCAGCACTCCGCGGTGCCGTGAGAGTGTCAGGTCTCGCAACATCACGGAGCACTGGCTATGTGAGACTGTACTCCACGAGATCACACACTCTCCGTGCCACGAGAATGCCGTAGTATTTTGATTTATGGTATGTATGACCCACTTGAAGTACATTTAAGTCAAATCTGGCCTGCCATAACAGTTCTTTACGAAGTTGATTTAATATTACCCTTTTAAAGATGTGAAACTGAGGCCCAGGTAGGTTAATAGGCTTGCCCAAGATCACAAACTAAGTCAGTAGCAGAATCCAATAAACGGGCTTCCCAATCCCTTTTCTAGCTCCTGGATCACAATGCCTCTCTTGGGGTACATCCACACTGGAGCCTTAGGTCGACTTAAGGATGGTTAAATCGACCTACAGACCGCCACGTACACATTGGGCGCTTATTAAGTCGACTTAAGCGCTTCCTTAAGTCGACTTAATAACACCACCTTTGAAGGTCGACTTAACGCTTAAGTCGACCTTATTAAGTCGACTTAAGCCAGTGTGGACGGGGAGTGCCCTTAAGTCAACCTAATTGGCCTCCAGGCCCTGGTGCAATGTGGGACAGCTACCCATAATGCACCACTCCTCCGTCGACCTAGCATCTGCCAGTGTGGACGCTGGCAGTCAACTGGAGTGTTCAGTGTTCAGTTTCTAAGTTGACTTAACAAGGTCAACTTTAAGGCAACTTACAGTCGATCTTGTTAAATCAACTTAACAGAGCCTCCAGGGTAGACGTACCCTTGGTACTCTACTCAGTCTTGTACTGTCTTCTTGTTTTCACAGACACTGGCTATGTGCCATTAGTGGTAAGGACCTTCCCAAAAGTAGACTCTGTGCCTTCTTCTTCCTCTATTTGACACGAGCTTAAAACATATATCAATGTCACAGACTGCTTGGAATTTGTGTAATAAATTTAATATTTATCCTCCTGATTCTATCATCTTCAGTAGTTTATTCAATAGCTACTTGTTGCCAAAAAGGTTAGAGGGGGGAAAAAAAGTGAAATATTGTTTGGATTCACATGATACAATCAATATTGTCAATGTTGGGTGGCAATTATGTTAAAAATATTGCTGACTGTTCAGATTAGACCATGAACAGAAACAAATTCATCTTGTTTTCATGAAAAAGGCTGAAAATAAACCCGGAGTAGGATTTCTGGGGGTTTTTTTAAGTTCATCTTTAGAAATGTGTGATCTTTCCAAAGACACAACACTCCATAAAGCATGATGCAACCTCATCATTTTAAAATGAAGGAACAAGCAGCACGTCTGCAATGCTGCTGTTTCAGTTTGTGTCATGACATAAATCTAGCTTCTTAAAAAAGCAACCAATCATTTTTGAGAAGAAAGAGCTCATTAGTTTGAGTGGTTTCAGAATTCTGGAATCAAATGTACTGTGCTGTTTTCATTTTTTTATTTATTTTTGCCAATTTACTGAGAAAAGAAATGAGAGAGAATGGCACAAATAAACAAAGTTATTTCAGCAACATGCAGTTGCTGTGAGAATTATGGAGGGTCTCGCCCTACAAACTCTTACTCCAATTAGCAATTGTTATTCACCCAACTTGTCCACTGCTATTTGTGTGATTAAAGATTTCTCATGAAAGATCAGATCTTAAACAAGAGTATTTTACTTCCTGTGCAAGCTTTATTTGATACTTCCTGATTTAGTATTTCAGAATTGTAATCAGAACTGAACTTGAAAGAAATTGTTTTACATAAACCTTTGACTTCCTTGTAGGATTGCAGGCACTCTCTTCTGATTTGTATACACCACAGTATTTATTCCCAACAAAAGAAGTGTGTACCAGGAGTCTAAGTGCTCTAGAATCATTATAAACACATGAAAAACATCACAAAGTCCACATAAATCATTATTTTTCTTTCCCTTCCCTCCTTGAACTCAGTACCTATCCCTGGAAAACCCTGGAAGAAATAGATAGTCTCAGTGTTTCCTGAAGGTGACTAAATCCAAGCTCTGTCAAACCAAGGAAAGGATGTGAATTCCAGAGTCAAGGGCACCTTTCTGAGTATACTGCCATTCCAAACCAACTTTCTCATTTAAGTGGTGGTCACCTCAAGCACTTTAGTTGCTCACAATTGCCAGATCCCAGCATGCAGAGCTGTAGTGACAGCCCCATATGTTCAGAAAATCATGATTGCAAATCCCAAAAAATCATGAATTTGTCTCCAAATCATGAGATTTTCATTTTTTTTTTAAATTTATCCTCTGATTTTTTAACTCACCCTCTCCATGCTAGAAGTGTGTGACAGTATTGCCAAATTGCAAATTTATCATAAGGCAATTTTGGCATGCTGGACTTCTTGCTAGAAGACCCACCCAAGATCATGGCCCCATTATGCCAAGTGTTGTATAAACACATCATGCCAGATAGTCTCTGCCCTGAAGAACTTGCAGTCTAGTGCAAAACATGGTGGCGCATTTGTGAGGAGAGAGCTGGAATTAGAAACCACAAAAGTGATCTCATTTTTGGGCCACCAAAGATCCATTAGATGGAAGCAACTTGCCTTTTTGCTCAGATGAGAAGGATATAAATGAGTGAACTATAGGTCAAAGGTTCAATGTCAAGTTAACAATATCTGGAGGCGTCCATTCTCCCATAAACATTGTCAAGTCTTCAAGTATGGGGCTTGCTTTCTGAAAAGTTACATTTACTAAACCATTAATGTATACTGCACAGATGTGGTCTTCCTGTCTTTGGACACACCGAGAAAATCTTCCGTACACTCTCCCCAATCTCAAATACAATAAAGTGTCCCCTCAGATTCTTAAAAGGGCAGCTTCCACATATCAAGAGATATAACAACACCACCAACACAACACAATATTCAAAATTGCTTTTAAAATCAATGTTTGGCAAATATAATCCCAGTTTTACTCTGTGGTCCTTGTACTGACATATAACTATAAGTGTATCATTTTTTAAAGTCGAGATTGGTCCTCTATAAAAGGTTTGAGCTCACAATCTTCAGATCCACAGCACATGCTCTGCCTATTTTCATTAGAGGGATAAGTGGTAGGAATAAAACCATGTTGATTTCTTATATGAGGGCCACCAATATAAGGAAACACCACATGTTGTGCCAGTGGGATACATTGCTATTTGTGAAACAGCGGGAAAATTCTGGGCATTAGGGTTGCTATTCCTGGTGCTGTAAGCACAGTGTGATCAAGTGGTTACAGACACAATATCATAAGCCAGATGTAATTCTACCTCTGGGTTGCATGCAGAAAATGAACCTGGGACCTGTGGAGGTAAAAGGCATGGTCTTCTACCACCCACCCATGTCTGTTAACATTAGAGATAGCAGCCAAGCAGTTCTATGTAGTATAGCTGCTGAGTTGATATTGTGTGGTTCGGGATTACAGGAGCACCTAATTTGGCACATTCCTTCTGAAATGTCAGAGCAGATAAGACTTTGCTTTCTTATATCTGACTCCCGGATCCTGTTCTTAACTATGTCTGAAGTATCCATGTGGGAGCACCCCAGTCCATGAAATGGGTGAAAGGTAAGTTACCTTCAAAGGTAGCATGAGACTGGTTCATAATAAAATTGTGAAGGTCACAGAAATATTAACAATTATTAGTGGAAAAGATGTATCCAGAAGTCAGCTTAGTGGACCTTCTCCTAGATTTCCAGGTATTGTGTGAGGGATCGTTTGTCTGGCTCTCTCATAGTCTTCTTCACCAAAATTGTGTGAAGGGTAGATATCTTTGTGAGCATGTTGACAACAGAGGTCAAAATCACGCCAATCAGGAATAATGAATAAAAGTTGGTAGAAAATAAAGAGCTGGTTTAGATTGTTTCAAACATGTCTATGATTCAAAAATGCAAAGTTTTACAGGGTCTGAGCTTCACTCTGAAATCAACTCAGTCCGCACATTTATAGAGCATAGATGTAATCCTCTCTTCACGAAACACCTTGTAAGTAGGCAGCTACTCTTTCCCAATAGTTTAAGATGTATGATACTAATGTAAACTGAGTTACTAAATGATACACACCCATTTCTGCAAACGGAATTACTGACCCACATAAAACCTAATGTACCAAAATGCAAGCTGTCTACAGGGTATGTCCCATAAAGTACAAGTCTCCCCAGAAATCTATATTCTATACACTTTGGCTATGTCTACACTTACCAAAGTTAGTTCGAACTAACTAATTCAAACTAATTTTAGTTAGTTCAAATTAACTTAATTTGAACTAGAAAAAATTAGTTTGAACTAAGCAAGTGCCACTCATGGCACTTGCTTAGTTTGAATTAGCAATTTGCATTGAATTCAATGGGCCGGCTAGTTCGAACTAAGTAATTAGTTCGAACTAACATGGCCACATTGGTTAATTCGAACTAACTAGTTAGTTCGAATTAACCCTTACTTCGAATAGCCTATTCAAATTTATTAGTTCGAATTAAGGAAACCCTTAATTCGAACTAATTAAAGCCTAGTGTAGCCATGGCTTTAGTTAGTTCGAATTAAGCCTTAATTCGAACTAATTTGCCAGTGTGGACATAGTCATAGTGCCTAAATCTCTTAAAACCTGGGACTTGATTTTAACTCTCTCACTGTTGTAGGTGTTGCCTTCAGTCTTGAGATAAAAACTGTATGCAAAATTGGCCTTTCACAGACAACCCTTTCACATTATGAAAAAAAGAAGAAATAAAAAGAGATAGCTAGGAGAGAAGAAGGGTAGTGAAAGAGTACCAATGGCATCTCTGACTGTTCTCATTATTCTCATGCATGGCATGTTTGTCAGCTACTGAAATATATCAAGTTACTTTGCTGAAATTATCCTCTCCAAAACTCCATTATAAAATGTGTTTTAATATTTGGTGGTTGATAAAGCAAATGATACACAACTTTATATGCAACAAATTTACAGAATAGGTTCATGCTAAATGAAAGAGAGATGCTCTTTTTTAACATAAATTTGAATATCTTAAAAAAACTCGTCAAATTTTCTGTCTGGTTTCCTCCTCTGGGCATTTATTTTTACTGGCGAGATAAAGACTTCATTTCATTTCATCTCAAGAAGTTTTAACACGTCAAGAAGCAAGTTTCCAGCTCACCCTAGTCATTTATATTTGTCAGACCTTTTTGGTCTTTGGTATGTATTGCATATGAAGTCTCATCTCTCAGTTGCGCATCTGTCATAGGCTGTCACAAAGCTCAGTCATCATAATCTAAGAAAAATGAAAAGGTATGCAACTGCCACAGAGTAATCTGGCTCCTGTTCTATTGCATCACCTCAAACAAATCCGAGTTAGAGATAGTATCATTTCTACTATTTGGCATCATGGACATACAGCCCATGAAAAGAATATTCCTATAACAGCACAATGGATCCAAATCCTTTGAGATTCTGATTGCCATCAAATCCTGCTGAGTTCACTGAGGTACACAGTATCTCTCAGGATCAAACTCAGTAACACTATAGGTAGGCAATGGCATTAAACCGGTCATATTACTGAAGACTAACAGACCATCAGTTCCTACAACTCTTCTTCATTCACTAATTGAACTATTAGAAGACCAAGGAAAGGAACAGAACATATATGAGAAACAGTATTGTGGCACATTTAACTCCACCTGCACACTAGCTCTCCATGTGCCATTATGAATTTATTTATTTTAAATTTATGGTGGTTTACAAAGAGGATCCATTAGTAAGAGAAACAATTTATCAAATGATGATGATGTCAACATATTATGGGGAAAAGAAACAAGGAGTCCTGTGGCACTTTTAAAGACTAACAAATTTATTTATCGCATGAGCTTTCGGGGGAGAAAATCCCACTTTGTCTGACGAAATGGGATTTTCTCCCACAAAAGCTCATGTGATAAATAAATGTGTTAGTCTTTTAAAGTGCCACGGGACTCCTTGTTTGTTTTGCTGAACTAGACTAACACGGCTACCCCTTTGGAACCTGTATTATGGGGAGTAACACATGGTGGCACCAGTTATTAAACATATCATGCTTAAACTTGCTCCGCAGTGGCTACAGAACAATTAAACTATTCAAAATAGATTAAGAATAAACATGCTTCCAGCTAATAACAGCATAGCTCACTGAAGGGATGGTCCGATATCTGAGATGATGTCCAATCTGGTGGATTATGATCTGCAGGATTTGAGCATCATTTGCTCTTGATGGCTTGCACACAACAGACAGGCCTCATATTATATACTCCTACTGTATAATGGTTACATGGGGAGGCAGTTAAGGAAACTCTTTTAAGTCATATAATCACAAACTTTTAAAAAGGGGTAAATGTGTGTATATATTCAACTGCTTCTGCCCCCATCACTTTGTATTATCTTCTTTGACTGTAAATAATTTGACCTTTGCAACAATAGTGTCTGTCTCTACTGCTGTACGGCACCGAATATAAAAAGGATCCAAATCTTGAACAGAGCCTGTGGACACCACTGTAACAAAAATACCAAATCATCTTCCTCTGCTAATAGTTCTGCTTGTTGTAGTATTCCCTGTGGCCATTTATCTTAGAGGAAAACATAGCAATAAAAGCACCAGGATGCCTCAGAGAAATGTTGAAGATCGCCCAAACAAACAAAGAGTCCTGCCACACTTTCAAAGATTAACACATTTGTTTATCGCATGAGCTTTCATGGGAGAAATCCCACTTCGTCAGACACTTGAATGTTCCCAGTTGTAGAACGTTTCCTTTCACATACTTCAAACCTGCAAATCAGGACGCAGCTACCATTGAGCAAATTCCAATAATTAAAGCCTTTTAAGGGACTCACATCTCCACAGATCCCTCCATTTGCTCTCCTCCTGCTTGTTTCCTTGGTCCAACATTCAAGTCATAGGGCAGGTCTACACTGCCTGTCATTTTTGTGTTTTCAACTGACTAATACTCCCCTCGTCCACTGTGCTGAGTTGAAGGGAGTGGCCTCCATTTGACTCAGCGCTACCCCAGTTAGAATCATAGAATCATAGAATAATAGAGTTGGAAGGGACCTCACGAGGTCATCTAGTCCAACCCCCTGCTAAAAAGCAGGACCACTCCCCCTAAATCACCCCAGCCAGGATTTTGTCTAACCGAGCCTTAAAAATCTCCAAAGATGGAGATTCTACCACCTCCCTAGATAGCCCATTCCAATGCTTCACCACCCTCCTAGTGAGAAAGTTTTTTTCTAATATCCAACCTTGACCTCCCCAGCTGTAATTTGAAACCATTGCTCCTTGTTCTGTCCTCTGCTACCCTCGAGAACAGCCTAGCTCCCTCCTCTTTGGAGCAACCCTTCAAGTAGTTGAAGGTTGCTATCAAATCTCCCCTCAGTTTTCTCTTCTGTAGACTAAATAAGCCTAGTTCCTTCAGTCTCTCCTCATAAGTCATGTACCCCAGCCCCCTAATCATTTTTGTTGCCCTCCGCTGGACTCTTTCTAATTTGTCCACATGCTTTCTGTAGTGGGGAGCCCGAAACTGGACACAGTATTCCAGATGCGGCCTGATGAGTGTCGAATAGAGGGGAATTATCACATCCCTCGATCTGCTGGCAATACTCCTACTGATGCAGCCTAATATGCCATTGGCCTTTCTCGTGACAAGGGCACACTGATGGCTCATATTCATCTTCCCGTCCACCATAACCCCCAGGTCCTTTTCTACAGCGCTGCTACTTAGCCGATCGGTCCCCAGCCTGTAGCAGTGCATGGGATTTTTCCATCCTAAGTGCAGGACTTTGCACTTGTCTTTATTGAACCTCATGAGGTTTCTTTCGGCCCAGTGTTCCAATTTGTCCAAGTCTCCCTGTATCCTGTCCCTGCCCTCCAGAGTATCTACCATTCCCCCCAACTTGGTGTCATCCGCAAACTTACTAAGCACGCAGTCTATTCCATCATCAAGATCATTAATGAAGATGTTGAATAGAACCGGCCCCAGGACCGACCCCTGGGGCACTCCACTCATTACCGGTTGCCAGCCAGACATCGAGCCATTGATTCCTACCCGCTGAGCCCGTTGATCTAACCAGTTTTCGATCCACCTTACGGTCCACTCGTCCAACCCATACTTCCTTAACTTGCCGACGAGAATGCTGTGGGAAACCGTATCAAAAGACTTGCTAAAGTCAAGGTATACCACGTCAACGGCTCTTCCCGCATCCACAAATCCAGTCATCTCATCATAGAAGGAAATCAGGTTGGTCAGGCACGATTTGCCCTTGGTGAATCCATGTTGACTGTTCCTGATCACTCTATTTTCCTCCAAGTGTTTCAGGATGGATTCCTTGAGGACCTGCTCCATGATTTTCCCAGAGATTGAGGTGAGGCTGACCGGTCTGTAGTTCCCCGGATCCTCCTTTTTCCCTTTCTTAAAGATAGGTACTATATTTGCCTTTTTCCAATCCTCTGGGACCACCCCCGTTCACCACGTGTTCTCAAAGACAATGGCCAGCGGCTCTGCAATCACTTCCCCCAACTCCCTCAGCACCCTCGGATGCAGTTCATCCTGCCCCATGGACTTGTGCACATCCAATTTCATTAAGTTGCCGGGGTTGTGTTAATAGATCAGCTTTCCGATCGATTGAATGGGTCTTCGTAGACCCCTCAATCAAACCAGAAAGTCCATACTGATGGTGAATTTACTGCCATCAGTGAAGACTAGCCCATAATCTAACCAAGGCAAGAACAATTCGGCAACTTATGTAGTTGCCTCTGGATCCATCAATGGGACTTAATCAAGATTCACCTTTGAAAAATGTTCTCATGCTTGGAGTAGGAATAGAAACAGAGTGTTTGGCCAAGACTACACAATCAGTTAACATGCAATTCTTCCTACACAGAGAACACAGTGATTTCCCCTACATAAGGCAGCCATATTTTGACGAAAGCTCATGCATTAAATAAATTTGTTAATCTTTAAAAGTGCCACAGGATTCCTTTTTCTTATTTTGAGTGTATCCACAGCCGTGGTAATTGAAGCACACTCTGCACACTGCCTGCATGTAGGATTTGCTACAGCTCCCAAAACTTAGTGCTCAATGCAGAAGCATCAAGTTGCACAGGGTGGACTTTTATAACCTAGTATTTTCCATCATTTACATTTTAATCTCTGGAAAAACCATTGTTTTCTTACAGCATGACAGACCTATTTTCGCCTTAGCTTCAAAATAATTCCCAACTGCAGGTAGAACGTCATGATCCTTTAGGTGTTTTGCAATTTTAAAATAAATGAATATTTAGAATCAAAGAACCAACATTTTAGAATCAAAGAATCAGTAATAAAATATGTTTAAGACACTGGCTTTAGAGATAGCAAGCTTTATTCCTTATAGCCTTGGGACACAGTGCCACAAGAAAAATGTTAGGCTCTATTTTCAATAGGTAAAATTCACCTCTTTGTGCCATACTACTGATCTTGTATCCACAGAGGAGGGAATTGAAGCACATTCAGTACACTGCTCACATGTACGCCTGTGGGAGTTCTGCACAGGAAACAATGCAGTCTGTGCAGAAGAAACCAGGAGAGATTTGTCCCAGAGTCACTGCAACACAAACAGGTATGATGCACACGGTTTTGTCTCTCCCTACCAATAATTCAAAATAGTCCATTAGGTTCTGTACAATACACTAAATGAGAGATTTTTAGAGGCACTTTCACAGAAGTGCAATCCTTTGTCAAGATCTGGTGTATAATGCCTCAAGGATATAACTGAGCAGTGGGAGGTGCAAGTCTTGTAGCCTATATCAGGGCTGGATTATTGCAGGGGATTCAGGGGCTTAAACCCCGGCCAAAAGGGGGGCCCTGGGGTCCAGCCCTTAAAACCCCTGCAATAATCTGGCATCCCTGCCCGGCTCAGTGCCAGCATGGCAGGAACAGTAAGAGCACTCCTGCCCTACCGGCTGGCCCACCCTCGGGAGCGGGGTGGGCCAGCGCCTATTCACTCTTCTGGGGGAGCAGGGCTCATGGCGAGGACTCCACGGTTCTGCCAAAACCTTCCAGGTCCCGCAGCGCACCAGCCGCCCTTCCTTCCCCCAGGCAGACTGGCCAGAACGGGGCCAGGGCGGGATTGCCCTCCGGCCCAGGCCCTCCCCCAGAGACGGGGGGAGGGGGGAATGGGGGCCGACCTGTGCAGTGAGGGGGAGGGGGACCAGGTGGAAGGGGAAGCTTTTGGGGGCAGCCTGTGGCCCTTCTGGTAGAGAGGCAGGCAGGGGGGCCCCCATGGTGGGGGGCAGCCCAGAACACCCAGGCCAGTTAATCTGGTCCTGGCATATAAATATATATTCCTTTGTCAATGTAGTCTTTTTACATAAACGCATGCATAGCCAGCAAATATCCTCAAACATGGAAGATGAAGGTACTTGGGTCCAAATATTATCTTGTTAAAAGTACAGCTCCCACAGAGGAGAAAAAAAATCATGCTTCCCGGTAACTTAATATTTCCTTCTTCCATGTTTTATTTTTTTCCCCTCTGAATTTCTTTTAAAAGGTTGTTTTTGAATCTGAGTGGTTGCAAGTGCAGAGCAGTGGCTTCCTCCTAAGACTTTTTCAAACACAAGGTTAGCAGTTTAGCTCTTTATTACTGCTCTGATGCCTTTCAAATTCTATTCCTTTCAGAAAAAAAAGACATCATCCTCCCTTATTTTTTTGAACTAATGGCATCTGATGATCCATATATTTTCTCTTACTGACAAAAAGAGGCTCCCCAGAGCAACTGAAAGCTGAAGTAAATAGTGAAGATTTATCTCAGCATTCTCTGACATAGCCATGCCCCAAATTCTAGCTGCGTGCGACCTTTCATAAAATCAACATTCTTTGAGTTCAGAGTTGGGTGAACACTGAAAAAAAAAAAAATCTGAATTTGTTCAAAGTATTAAACAAATTCTCCTCCTTTGTGATTACATTCTAGGAATGTCCTAGTGGATGAGTTTCCTGGTAGGAATGTCCTTCAGATCAATTAGTTTTAAAGACACGTGACAGAATATTTCCAGAAAGCGCATATCTCCAACTCAGAATCTTCTAGGCTTCTCTTCCCATTGCCATCACCAAAAGTGTGATACTGGTAGTTGTATTTATTTGATCTAAGACTAGAAATATACATCTCCTCAAACAACCTGAACACTCACAACAACGGAACAGATTTTAAATGATTTGAAAATAATTATCCAATGAATAATTAATATATGTAAGAAAATAATTTCTTCAGGCACAATTCATAATAGAGAAAGGGGCAAAATGTGTTAACGTTTAGAAATTTCACTATGCATAATACAGCTATATCTAGTTTGAGCTTCTCCTCTTCCCTTACAACAAACACACACGATTTGCTTCCAACTCTGCAGTAATTTTGAACTAGAAATGCAGGTAAATGTTCTCCTTCAAGAGGTATGCCAACTGTGCAGTACACATCTGCCATCGGTGGGAACTCAAAGCACAAAGCATTATCATTCCTTCCATGATGAAACTGATATTCCTGAAGTCAAGAAACAAAAGCTGTAACTGCTGTGCGTGCTTCAGAACGCAGGTGTCTCCACATGTCTCCTCTGCTTTCACTCTGCCAATAAGTCACCAAGCTCTGTTTTTCCAATTTATCTTAATAATGCAGTACTTTCACACTATTCTGGCAATATTTACAATAAAAATCCATCTAAACCACCCACAAGCAAATCAGGCACAATGGGTTTCTCATACCATGAAATTATTTCACTGTCCTAGAACTAATCTGTAACTATTTGTGCTTCAGTCTTCACAATGAAGAGCTTGCTCAGCGACATCCCACATTTCCATTCTGAGAAAGGGTGTATTGTTTCAAGTTACACATGATTTGAAGTCAAAACAACGAGGGACTGAAAAAAGAACTATAACCTAAGATGTTGCATTCTTCAAAGAGACCACTCCTTAAGAATAAGAATTCAGTCTGCACAAAGCACTGTTGCAAACATCATGCAGTGGCGAAGTGATGAACCACATGTAGTAATGGTAAAAATAATCAGTCAACTCAAACCGGCCCTCATTTCCGTTTTTTCAAATAGAGTTCATCGTAATCTTAAAAGTAGGCACGCCTATTCATCTAGCTATAGTACACAGCATCTGAGCACCCATTATATTACATTTATTTATCCTCACAATACCTGTGTGACTTAGGGAACTATTATCTCTATTTTAGAGATGGTGCATTCAGGCACAGAGGGTGCAGCTACACTTACAAATTAAGTCAATTTAAGGAGGCTTAAGTCGACTTAAAATACTCCGCATCTACACTGGGCTTTCCTTAAGTCGAATTAAGGAAAAGTTAGTTCAAATTAATAACACCTTGTTTTAATTTGAACTAGCGCTTAAGTCGACTTAAGCCAGTGAAGACGGGGATTAGCACCTTGGTGGAGCTTATTAAGTTGATTTAAAACGTTAAGTCGAGTTAATAAGGTTGAAAAGGAGCCACGTCTACACATGAAAAGTTAATTGGACTTTTGTTAAGTCGACTTAATAAGGTCCACTTTAAGTCGACTTAAAGTCAACCTTATTAAGTCAACTCATAAAGTCGACTTAGTCTCTCTGGCTATGTCTAAACCTGAAAAGTTAAGTGACTTGCCCAGGGTCACTAGAAAACCTGTGGCAGAAGAGGGAGTTAAGCCCCAGTTTCCCAGAGCCAAGGCCAGCAGGCTAACCACTGAGTTACCCTTCCTCGCATGTAAACAAAATCATCATTTCCTAAACTGCATACACAGTTGTTTCCAGGCAAAAATTGGGAATGTGTTCAATTTTGCAGATATGATGAGATGCATGTGTTCTAGTTAAACAGACAACGAGTCTAAGGGCACTTTTAAAAACTAGCAAACGTATTTATCGCATGCGCTTTCAGATGTTTGATGAAGTGGGATTTTCTCCCCTGAAAGCTCATGTGACAAATACATTTGTTGGCCTTTAAAAGTACCACAAGACTCCTTGTTTGTTTTGCTGAACTAGATTAACACGGCTACTCCTTTGGAAGATGTGTTATAGTTGGCACTTGAAAAGAGAGGGGTTGAAAATCTGGCTCCATACAATTGTTGTTTCTTTCATCTATAATTTCTATGATTTTATTACCATTAGTTTTAACGTTTACATGGATGTTCAAGTTACTAATTATTATTAATGAATAAATAATTATTAAAGCCTTAAATAAACTTTAGCTTTGCTGTGGTCAAGTATCATATATATATATATATATATATATATATTTCTTAATACTTGTATGGAAAATTCATATAGGGGCAAGGATTTTAATATATAACATATATTAGTATGTAATAAATATTAAAATCCTTGACCCTATATGAATTTTGTATTATATACTAATATATGTTATATATTAAAATCCTTGACCACAGCAAGGTTAATGTTTGTAATCTAAGGCTTTAATAATACATACGTCATGATTAACACATATGAATTTTCTACACAAGTATTAAAAAAAAATCTTATTCCTACTGTGTAGTTATCTTTAAAGGGTCCATTTGAGTTTGGTCAACTTCTGGTCATGGCCTGTGTGTTTATTTTTTTTTAAATTCCAAAAAAGGTAACCATACAGAAACAATTAATTCTCGGATATTCTCAGACTCGTGCAATCTACTATTGCAACTCTAGAGTACAGCACAGACATCATGACTATTGTTCGGGTTGTTTACAGCTTTCAAATTCAGTTCAATTTAACATGGCAGGGGTGATTTGTTCAATCTAAACTTTGCACCAGCTATTTTCTTCAAACAGGATTTAAGGCTAAAATCATGTACTGTAACTAGCACAGAAAGACAGGATGATCTGTACTGTACTTTGATGTTCTCAATATTTTAGATAAAAACAGTGGAGATTGCACTGTTCAGTGGGAAAAGCTTTACATTACAATTTATTTTACATTGCAATTATCCCTCAACTTTGATTTTATTGTATTTTGAATGTTGTAAAAAATGTGACCAATTTTACAACCAACTTGAAAATTGGTAACGTCAAACAAACAAACAAACAAACAAACAAACAAACAAACAAACAAACAAACAAACAAACAAACAAACAAGGAATTGAGTTCCTGCTGCTACAGCAGACCCTAAATCTCCCAGCCAAATTTTGTATTTTAACAATCACATTATATTTTTAATTTTTTCAATATTTTTCTCTCCCCTGTGTTGTATGAAAAAGCCACACAGCTGAGGACTAAAGCCTGACCCTATAAACACGTTAGAATAAGTCATTTAACTCATGTCAGTAGCGTCGTTGGCTTCAATTTAATGGAACCTCATTCATAGCAGATCCAATTGATTGCCACTTAAATAAAATAAAGAATTCTTAGAGTCATGTGTCAGGTCTGAGCAGGAGACAAAAATGGTACCTTCGTTTCCACTTCAGCATCTGTCAAACATTGCAGAGTGGAATTGTTCCATGTGGTGGGCATGCAAGTTAATCCAATCTGGCTCCAATCAGTTACAGAAATGGGTGTTTCTCACTGAGGAACTTTTATCTGTTTCCATTCCTTTTTTGTGATGGTGCGCAGTGCTGGAACCTTTTTTGCCAGCCCCACTGGCCAGCTGGGGGGTAGGGTCAGCAGTGGAAAGGAGCACACCACTGGAAAAAGAAGTGGCACAGGAAGAAGAGAGATGGGAGAGGCATTTTTCAAATTTACTATCAAGATATGAGCACCAGCTTCAAAAAAAATAAAAAAGCACTCTGTTTCACTGCGACTATTCAAGTGAATCACCTTATTTGTTTAAAACAAACAAGGAGTCTGGTGGCACTTTTAAAGACTAACAAATTTATTTCTCACATGAGAGTCCGTGGGAGAAAATCCCACTTTGTCAGACACTTGAAGATGCTCCCATTCTGTAAGTTCCCCATCTTCAAGCATCTGATGAAGTGGGATTTTCTCCCATGAAAGCTCATGTGATAAATAAATTTGTTAGTCTTTGAAAGTGCCACCAGACTCCTTGTTTGTTTTGCTGAATTAGACTAACATGGCTGTCCCTTTGGACCTTATTTATGTGTGTATGAGTTTGCATGAAATTACAATACAGGGAACATGGTGAAACAGACTGTGTAAGAACTGCTGTCAAATGCACATCAAGAAACTGAAAAAATAGATAAATATTTTATATTCTCTCTAACGTCTTTTCTGCTGGTGTACATGATGCTTTTTGTTATAACAATAGCAGGTAAAAAAAATTCAGGTAGAAAAGTGCTTTTATGACAATGGTGTTGTTTTAACTTGTATATCATCACCACTGTAAATATAAATATTCCTGGTAGGAATGGTACAAATTTTTTAAAATTTATTTGATGTATCAAAGAATGAAAAATGTCTAAGTATGAACCTTTTACTACTGAATTCGTTTGTACCAATGGCTCATCTACTTTACTATTGTTTTTCTTCTATTGCATTCACTAATTCTTTTCTTCCCCACTACATATCAGTTGCAGTGGTGTTCTTGTAACTTCTGTACTTGTAAATTGTAGAGCCTTGATTTTATTAATGCCAATCTTAGACGCAATGAGTTATACAACAGAATACAAAAAAATCATGTAGTGGAAGTGATGAAGAGCAAATCGACAATCCTTCACAATCTGATGCCTTTAGTGCATTGGAAATCACTTTGCAGTGATTTGAAGAACAAGAAGATGGATATGCAATGCACCATCCTGCAACTTATACACCCAACCTACTGTAACTTTGAGATGTTCAATTTTAGGAACTACTCAATCGTCAGTAGGGATTCTGATGTATAGAAATGCAGAATATATTATTGGATCTGTCTATAGATCCAAGAAGTAAGAATGGAATTTCTAATCCGAATATTAAAATGAATCTGTGAACGGAACTTTGCAAATCTGATTAAGTTTTATGAAAACCGACAAATCTGAAGACTATTTTTGGACTGAAACTAACCATTCAAGACTGCAAAGGAAATTCCAATTTGTATTTGCTGTATTTACTGTCAATTATTACATAAAATATTTATTAATATACAATTAAAATCCAATATAATACAATTATATGTACTTTTATTAAACCTAACATTATATTAAAGTCATTTTATGCTATTAAAATATTTTGTTTATGCACGAGGCCAAAATAATCAAAGTTATTCAAACTCATCATTTTTTGACTACTGATTTCTCAATTACAAAATTGCCCTAATGCTAATTTCTAACAATACAGAATTAAAGATCAGCAGAGATTATGGTATGGCCAAATAACAGAATTACAGGATTAAATCATGGCCCCACTGAAACCATTTGGAATTTTGCCACTAATTTTATAGGGCCAGGATTACACTTATAGAATTCATAACATATCCACCATATACTTTTTGCAATAAATGTAAATATTTGCCATTTCATGTACTCCACAGATTATGCATCACTGCTTATTTGCTTAGGAAAATCTAAAACAACTAAGTAGCAAATATATCAAAATCCTACAATGAATTTTTTTTTTCTCTCTCAGTGTGTTTGGTTCACTTCTAGGTAAGCAATTGTGTGGAGATTTAGTTCCAAACATTGTCGGTGCAAAGAGTACTAGCTCGCTGCCTTACAAATCAGTCAATTGGAAGGACTCAAATCCCCAGTGTGGATCAAGGTCAAACCTCCTATATTCACAACATGGCTTAAAGAATTTCCAGTATCTTTGAGCCAAAGAGCAAGAAGGACTTTCATCTTTTCCTGGCAGGGTTGGGTTGGCTTGGCCATCCTCGGGGTCAGGTAATTTAACTTTACTTAAGAAGCAAACGCCTTGTGGCACAATGCATAGTGAAGGGAGTCTGGTTCTCAGGTAACAACCATAGGAGTCATGCTACTGTGGGAAGTCTGTGGATGGATTTGGACCATAATGAGAACAGCATAGTGATCCTTCTAGACACAGGAGTAACATTAACATTTTCAAACCTACACAAAACTTTAAAATGCCTATTTGAAAGGAACTGTCATTACCTACAGCAAGAGACACCCTAGCCACCATAGAGAAATGGGACCACCAAAATCGTACTTCCTCACTAGCTACAAGAGTTAGTTAACCACAAAGATGAATCCAGCAGCCCTTTTAGGGATGGAGTTTCCCATATGCACTTGGAAGCTCCAGGAAATATTTTCACTCTTAAACACCCACCCCATTGGGGCAATAAACCACTGCACACTCATAATGAAGGCCAGGGACTTGAGAAGCACAGCTGAGCCCTGACTAGCAGTCAATGGTTGATTTGACACCATGCCCCCTGGATGAGTTGGGGGGGCAACTGTGCAAAATTATTTTCCAATGGATGACCCTGCCTCAGCTAGGTGAATCTTGCGTGGCAGTCCAAAGATGCAATCCACACAGTGTCCAGAGCAAAACAAAGCCACTTCTCTGATATGCTCTTCTATGATTTGGTACGTTTCCCACCCACCCACCCACCCTCCCTGATTTAATTACTAACATAAAAGGAAATAAACTTCAGAAAGCAAACAAAGAAATTGCATTGAATCTAATTTATGTTAGCTATTCTTTAGTGGAATGCCATAAAATCCTGCATGTTTATGATGCCCTATTAGAGGGCTGAAAACATGCTTGCAATTGCACATACTGACTATGCAGATTATGTGATATTATTGCTTTTTTCTGCCTCTTTCATTTTTCATAGAAGAAATTTATTTGTTTAAAGACATCCTTGCAGAAACTCCGGCTCCTGCTAGAGGGAAGGAAAAAAAAAAAAAAAAAAAAA
>ML685770.1:16362109-16474003 GCA_007922175.1 Pelusios castaneus
CCCCCCACACTGCTGCGTTTTGCCCCACTACCATCCCCACCCCACTGCCTTCAGCAGCAAGTCAAAGGCAGCGGGGTGGAGCGGGAATGCAAAGCCCGGCCTCTATTTCGTAAACCATTTCTTATGAAAGGGAACTATAGGGCAAAAGCAGAGGAAGGAGGGAAGAGACAGAGATTCAAAGGGGAGAGCAATAGTGGCTGGGAGTCAGGTGATTTGATGTGGCAGCTGTCTTAACGTTCACTATTTTGTTTGTGCTGCAAGAGAGCATGAAAACAGAGCAACAAATGGCATTTTAGTAAATTCTCTCTCTCTCTCACACACACACACACACACACACACACACACACACACACACACACACCCTCCTACAGTAATTGAATATTGTATTTTACTTCTGAAAGGAGAAGAATAAAAGCCATAAAGGCAAGCCTATAATGTTGAGACACACAGAACTGCATTAAGGAAATTATTAAAGAGGCCAGCAATTGGCTGGAGTTTCAACGCCTAACAGTGGACAACATTCCACAATGAATTTATTTGCTTTAATTGTGGTGCAATGAAAGCCCATTTATACATAGCTAGCATGTTAGCATTGCCTATGTGGCAAAAGTAATTTTCCTTCTGATCAACTTTGCCACTGAGGAAACCGGTCTGGCTACATATCCATGAAATTGTGATGAACTGAGCCTTTAATTTAAAATTCGGAGCAATTTTAAGTTATTTTTTTTGAGGGGAGGGAGGACAGGTGGGGGGAGGGAGAGAGAAAAAAAAAAGCTAAATCCTTCAGTCTATATTTTCATTGGCCCAACATTTCTAATTTTAAAAGCACTCTTATTTGAAAAAGTTTATGGCTAAGTTTGTGTTTATTTTCGCATGAGTTAATGTCTGGGACAAATGCAGTCTCACAATGATGAATTGCTCATGGAAATTAATCTGAATATTAAAAACGTGAATGCCATGCAGAGTTTGTTAAAAGTAAATAAGACTGATGGGGGCAAAATGAGCCATTACCATAATCCTTTTAATAGGCGTATAAATATAAATACATCTATGAAATAGCTAGTTCGAACCTCAGTAAATCTCTTGGAAACAATCTCCTGAGCACAGCAACTATTATGAAATATTTAATATTGTAAAATTACTTCCTGGGGACAAACAAATACCTTGAGTTGTAAGAAGGTTGATGTGAAAATATGGCGAGCATCCCTTTTTATCTTTTTATTGTTAACAGTAGCCCTCTCCAAAAAAGACCAGTCTGTTCCATCTTCCATATCCACAGAACGAGGGAAAAATGAGTTTTGTGGTCAGGTGAACAGATACATCTTTGTACTTTCAACAGTCTGATGAGAATAAGAGAGTGTGATGGATCAAATGCTTCCCTACTGCTTCCTTATGTGGGTTTGGTTCAAGGCAATTTTTCTCATTCTTTTGTCTGATGTCCAGCCCTCTGTTCCCAAGAATCAGACAAATCTCAGCCTTTCCTACTTATAACCCCTCAATGCTAGGATAATCTTCATAGTGACTCAGAAAATAGAATCTTTCTCCCTTTGTGCAAAGAAAAAGCTTGAGACAACAGCCACTTCCCAAAGGATGTGGGTGTGTTAGAGAGAAAATATAGTCCGCATGAGAGGTGCCTGATTTCACAGCCTTGCTGTAGGACTGCTATAGTCAGACAACTAGATCTATCAAAGGAAGGAATATTACAGATCTCACCATCCTGTCCCATCACCATGCTTTAACCTCCCTCTGGACAGCACATATCCAGTGATGAAAGGACAGTTTATTTCCCACATCTATTCATTCAGTGTCCTCTCTCTTGACAATTTGTAATTGTGACACTTCATACCCCCTACCAAAGAGATGTCAGATGGCAACAGTCACAGGTTGAATTTGAAATAGCAACCTATTGAAAAGCCCTATATCCCATTATCAGTTCCCTATGTCATTCAGTCCCTCAGCTAGATTCCAGATTCTTAAATTCTAGCGGCTTCTGGGGCTCATGGAATCATAGGCTATGTCTACACTTGTAAAGGTAAGTCGACTCAACAAGGTCGACTTTAAGTTGACTTAAAGTCGCCCTTGTTAAGTCGACTTAATAGTAGACATAGCCATCCACACTGGCTTGAAGTCGACTTAATAAAGTCGACTTAGCACTATTCCCCGTTCACACTGGCTTGAAGTCAATTTAAGGCTTAAGTCAATCTTCCGAGGTGGTGTTAAATCAACTTAAGCTGTTATTAAGTTGACTTAAGGAAGTGCTTAAGTTGACTTAATAAAAGCCCACTGTGGATGAGGCTTTGTGTAAGTCAACTTAAGCGTCCTTAAATCAACCTAAGCTGCCAGTGTATACGCACCCTTAGAAATTAGAGACAGAACAGCATATTAGGTGGATGATGTGATATGACTAGAGATAAACTGGTTGAATTAAAAGGTTTTATGCATCTCTTACTTCAATAAGCCTATGAATTTTGGAATATTGCATTCTGAAAAAAAATCTGAAGTGATAAACACGCTAAGTAATAATGGCTACTTTTGCTGCTGTTTTTAAGTCCTAGAAGTTAGTAAACAAATTATTCAGTAAAACTTTCAGGTAAGTATATCTTTTATCTTCTCCCCTAAAGTGTGTGTTGGGGCATCTCTGCCAATGGAGGATTGTTCCCTGTAGTACACTTTCTAGTGTTTAGCCTATTTCATTTAAAATTTTCCTGAAAAGGACCTTTCACTACTTCCCTTAGAAGAATATTCTACAGTCCAATACATCTTATGATCTATACATTTTTCTAGCTTAAATGTTACCTTGATTATTTTTTCACCTTTCCCTTCTAGTTACACACTTTTTGTACAACTATAATTAGAGCCTCTCTCTCTCTCTCTCTCTGCCTGTCTCTCACAGGAGCGGTTTCCTTCAGCTATTCAGATACTTCTTGTTCTTCACGCTCTTGATTTTCAGAACCGCAGAGCCAAATCTATTGTTGGTTACCCCTGTGAAATTCTGGAAAACCATAGGGCTTCACATGTGTAGTTATGGGCAAAATTTGTCCTGCAGATTCTTTATTGCTGATGGAGATGTACAAGTCATAAAATGCAGTTTGATTTTTGGATCTCATATAGAGCCAGCAGAGGTAGCAGTTAGGGAAAAGAAAAACTTCTTTTTACTTGTAAATTAAACTTACAGAAACTCAGTAAGCCTGGAACACCATATTGTCCCTTTTATAGTTTCTTTGGGGAACAGAACCATACTCTGATATTACTTTTTTAAAAGTGCAAATATTTGAAGAGCTTACAAAGCTGTTTTGCAATTGCCTTAGTTTGGAATGATCTTTTAAAGACTGCAAAGGAGAAAATTTCACCTTTCAAACTTCCTGTGACTACTGAATTCAGTGGCAAAACTCGTATTACCCAGTGTGAGGAAGGAACTTTGTGTTTACTAGTGACATCTTGAAGTTATTAGACCTCTTATGCAAATGTTGATGCTAGCAAAATAGACTAAACATGGACATTAGAAGAATTAATTGGAGATGGAGTGGAAGTGATTTACAGATGTATGGTATTGTGGGAATTGCAGGCTGAATTCTTAGTTGTACCCAGCTCAAATTTGAGGCAGCCGAGGAATGGGGAAGGTGTAGGGGGAGTGGCTGTATTTAACTTTTCTGCCTTCCATGACCCACAGACTCTTGGGAGGCCAAGATGTCAGCCACAGGGTTTTTCCAAGTTACACGAAAAGCATTTGTCCTATAGCTATGGTCAAGGACTGGGGAGAGTGCTGTTCATTTCAGTCCTACTTTTCCCTCCCTCAGCCCTGACTCCCAGCATGCCTCTATCTGCCCGAGACACAAACATCTGACCTTTTTTTGAAAAGAATTCATTAACTATGATTGAATCTCTATTGTTGATTTAGTTACCCAGTTCCTAGGCAAATGACACATCTTTTGACCTATTGTGCCAGGTGCCGTAAGTAAATAATAACCATTAATTTGCAATAGCCAAATTCTGTCTATAAGATAATAGAGATGCAATGATTCACTGCACCTTCTGAAAACTGTCTGAGGACAACTACAGGATGGAAAGTGTGATACTACTAGAATGTCAAACTTATAAGACAGCACAAATACATGAGTTGTGGTTTGAGGTGAGAGCTTCTATCCTGAAGGTATTAGATATCAGATTAAAAAGTAGCGTTACTTCAGAAACAAAATGCAAAGTGATGTACAATGGAGACCGCTGAAGACTACAAGGCTTCCTGCCAGCTCCCTCTGAGCAGGAAATATTTGTAAGTAATACAGATGTCTCTTGCTTTCCAGGAAGATTTCACACACTCTCTGAGTCTTTACTGTGGGCCCTGCAGAGAATCTTGTACTTTTCAATTAATTTAAAAATAACCCTCCAAAATGACAACATTTTGAACTTCTAAAGTGCTTCTTTGAAAGAATTTCAAAGTGCTTTGTGCTCATTATGACACAGAATACTTTGTAAGATAGGTAAAATAGTATCCCTGATAGATGGGGAAACTGAGCCTCAGAAAATTTGCCCTTGTGATACAGTGAGTCAGTGACATGGGCAGGAACATATCCCAGAACTCTTGGTTCATACACTTTGTTCTAACTACTAGACCATGTTCTCTCATAATCTACCCAGCACCATCAATATGCTTTAACATCAAGAAAACAAGGACTCTGACTCTATGTCGATCTGTCCACCACTTACGTCCTGTTTAGAGGGGTTTAGAGGGACATATAGGTCATGTTCACACTCTCTGCATAGGAGTCAATTTCACCCCATTCAAACACTGCTGGGGATGTAATTTTCTAATTTTAGAATCATTGTGAGGACAGAAACAATTTGCACTTGGTTAGAAATATGGTAACGGCTACTTGAAAGAAAAAATACAGGAAGAATAAGCATGATAGACTTGGGGGGGGGGGGGGGAGACCGGAGATCACAAAAAGTGAGATATATAGGATCACAAAAAGTTGGAAATAGAGTCTTTGACATGCAAGGAAATTGAAGATTTTGAGGGGTCATGCGCAAGAGAAAGAAATATTAGATGTCTGCTATTGATGGAAGTTGGCTTTGGTCTAAAAAGAAAGAGTTAATTTTTCAACCAAGATCATAACACAGTAATTGGTAAGACTGAAAGAAAGACTATATATATAAAAAAATAGGACTGGAGAACAGATGAAGTATTGGATGTGGTGAAGAGTATTTAAATCAGGATGATATGATGAAGATACAGACAGCCGGGCAAAAAAACCTTGAGTAAAAGCTGATGGAGCTGATGAGATGAAAGAAGCAGAAACACATTGGTGCACTTTCCTTTCTACAGCAGAAAACCAGCATAGCATGAGAAGCAACAGAAAGGTTCTGCATTATTTCACCATAAGAATATCACCCATGCAATTGCTCTCAGCTGCTGTACGAGGCAGACAGTCACAAGATAACTGGGTATAGCAGTTAACAAAAGTACTATGACTAGAGAGATGAACTTGGAGCCCTCATTAATACATTCCTTAAAAAGTTAGAATGTTATCAGAATGTTTATATAACATCACTGATACTGTTAAGCAGCAATCAGTAGCCAAGCTCTACTAACCTTACCAAAGGGCATTTTATCAGGAAAAATACATTTAGGAGAAGGATAGGGATGAATAAAGAGAATAAGATTAGCTTTGCATTTTTGTTTAAGCAGAGAAAGTGCATTTTCTGTGCCTAATGTTACACAATCCAGCCACTCCTCTAATTCATTAATTGTAAAATTTGCACAAGGAATCATTTCTTATTTAATTTCATTCAAAGTGTGCATCATTTTAAATATATAGATAATTTATTATGAATTTTGATTGCATCCTATTTTCCCTGTTTGTCCTGTTATGCTGCTTATCAGCTGTGGTGTCAAATCTGTAAACAGTCATGACACTGAAGTAAATGGGACCACCATGTGCTTAAAGCTAGGCAAATGGATAAATTCTGGCAGGGATAGGCTCTAGATCAGGGGTATCAGGCTGAATGCGGGCCCACGAACTTCTTCCAGCTTGATAAATTTATGGAGGGGATGGTATGATTAGCCTATTTTGGAAATTGACTGATATTTGGCTACGTGTGGCGGATTTACAAGTGGCCCAAGAGGGGAGAGTACGTGGGGTGAGTTCTGAGTTATTACAGGGAATTGTTTCTTGGGTAACTGGCTGTTGAGACTTGCCAAAGTGCTCAGGGTTTATCTGCTCGCCATATTTGGGGTCAGGAAGGAATTTTCCCCCAGGGCTGATTGGCCTGGGCTCTGGGGGTTTTTCACCTTCCTCTGTAGCACAGGGCATGGCTCACCTACCAGTGAATTCTCTGTATCTTAAAGTTCTTAAATCATGATTTAAGGAGGTAAATAACTCAGTCATAGGTTGGTGGCCTATTGCAGGAGTGGGTGGGTGAGGTCTTGAGGCCTGCATTTTGCAGGAGGTCAGACTAGATGATCGTACTGGTCCCTTCTGACCTTAAAGTCTATGAGTCCATCCGGCTCATGACTGCACTTGGTGATGCCACACTCTCTCCCTGAGCGAGCGAGTGAGCGAGAGAGAGAGAGAGAGGTATTTCTGAGCACAGTTTCGCATACACAGCGCTACACAATGCCGCAAGAATGCCGTAATATTTTGGTTTATGGCATGTATGGCCAACTTGAAGTACATTTAAATCACATCTGGCCTGCCATAACAAATCAGTTTGACACCCCTAGAGCGTAAATTTTTTCATCTGGATTTGGCTCACCTAGCACTGGGGAGGAGCCCTCTGTCTGATTATGGTTTTAATAGCAACAATACAAATTAACACTAATATAAGAGAAGAGGCAGAGACTTTGAACCCACCATAGTGGAACTATCTACAGATAAATTTTGGTCTAGAAAGCTTGGATTGAAGTTAGGAAAAATGACCTAGATGGAAATGTATGCTGTAAATAAATACAGATGGGACAGTCACAACATAATTGGCATAGCAGTTAACAAAAATACTATGACTGGAGAGATGTACATGGAGCAAAAAAGAAAGAATGCCCATCTATCAGATCCAAATTCCTGACCTTTGAAATTGACCTGGCAATGGCCTCTGTACTAAAATTAGTTTCAACTGGTGTTATGCCAGCCCACAAAAAATGGGAGCTACCAAAAGTGGCACATATGAATGTTTGCCTCCTAAAAGGAGAGGGTGGGGGAATAGTCATACCAAAGAACAAGAGAAGTTAAATAGTTTGAAGGCCAGTTTACATTATTGGCAAAATTTGACAGCAGTCAACAGCAGTTACATAAGCTACGCAGAGTAGGTTGTGAGACTCGCATTGATTTCCTAATTCCCCTTTAGAATACCATCTTCATTGAGCTATGCTGTATGGGAAATACGTTCCTGGTGATGCAGCGCTACGCCACTTGAGGGGGGTCATTTTATTAAGTCGATTTTTGCATTGACCGAGTGTGTCTTAAGTGACCACATAGTCGATCCAGAAAAACTGATCTGACAGCAGCGACTTTGCCACTGTCAGTATAGACATGCCCTAAGTCAGAGAACACAACAGAAACACACGGCCTATCTAAAATGCAATATGTGATGACAATACTGTGCAGCGCATTATACATGGCATGAATAATTATTTTTTCCTTATACAGGGCTATGCTTTAAATTAATAGTGTCACCACACAGTTTAGGCAACTTGCAAAAGCCAACCATCATGCACGTGTAGTATCTACTGCAAGTCACAAAATTCTGTAACCTCTGCTACATGAAGTGGTCATACATGCCAGACAGATATTTGAATTGCCAGACCATAATATTGAACATCTGACAGTATCCCAGCAGACTAATATTGAAATACTGGTAGGGCACTATAGCGGTGCTGTGACAAATACACTGTAAAGCTTTTACAGTCCTAAGTGTCCAAAAATGCAGTGCCTCTAGTATTATGCAACTCCAGTGGCATTTTTGCTAAATTCTGTCTTGAATCATGGAACAAGTTTTCAGATTAAGAAAAAAATAGGAAAAAAATAACAGTTTAAGATGTAATTTTTGTACCTATTGCTATAAGCAAGCCCCTAAAATTACTATAACTGAAAAATATCAGAGAAGGAAATGTTGTTCTCTCCACACCCCCTACATCCACCAGTTTGCTTACTTCATGCATTTGGACAGTAAAAAGTCCATTCCATTGTTTTGAGGATTGTTGGTTACACTTCCAGTCTCAAGTGCTAGCATATCATTCACTATTCCGGTGCACTCTCACGCACTGATCATTTGTACATGCTCCTTCAGACTCTGTAAGAGATTGCTTTAACTAATTACAGTAAGAGTAACAGGGAAACTGAAATAAGAGTGTACAAGGAAAACAAGATGGGGAGTATGGCTGAGTCTTCATGTGTTTTGTGGTTTTGTTCTAGGGCCCACCCAAAGGGTACATCTACACTGGTGCCTTAGGTCGACCCACAGAACTGTGGTCCACACTGGGCATTTGTTAAGTCAACTTAAGAGCTTCCTTAAGACAACTTAATAACACCACCTCTGAAGGTCGACTTAAGGCTTAAGTTGACCTTATTGAGTCGACTTAAGTCAACTTAAGGCCAGTGCAGATGGGTACGTCTACACTACAGGCTCTGTTAAGTCAACTTAACAAGGTCGACTTAGGTCGACTTTAAGTTTAGACACTCCGTTAAGTCAACTTAACAAGGTCGACTTTAAGTCGACTTAAAGTTGACCTTGTTAAGTTGACTTAACAGAGTCAACTTCACTTAACAAGTGCAGACATAGCCAAAGAGAATCTACAAACATCAGAAGGCATGCAAGAAAACCCTTATAAAAATAATGAAATGGTATTTAAAGGGTGTCCTCTTAGAAATTTGATTGAAAATATCATATATTATGACTCCAGTCTTTCAACACAAGCAGGAATGTGCTGTAGATAGTAATGGTCTAGATTAGAAAGATGACTGGATTACTTTCAGGCAAGAAAATTACTAAGAAAAGCCTATTGTGCTCTTTGTGGTCAGAATGAGGAAGCTTGAATGAAAACATCCAGTACAAAAACAGTCAAATGGAAGAAGGAAGCAATTGATAATAATATGAAGCTAGGGAATATATATAAGAAAACTTAGACAACAGAACAAGTATATATTAAATAAACATTTAAAAAGCATAGCAGAAATCATAAGAAAAGTTCCCAAAAACAAAGCGAAGAGAAAAAAACAAAGAACAAAAGAACACAGAAAAAGGGCAACTAATGAAAAAAAAATCCCAAAAGAGAAAAAGCAAGACATAGTAAAAAGATTCAATTTATGCTTATGAATGCAGGTAAAACTCATTCTTGTTCAAGTCAGAACAGATGTGTCTGGTGTGACTCTGTCAGTATCACCTCTATTTACCAACGCTGTACACTACATCTTGATTAGAATTCTTAGGAGGAAGTGTTTATGGCTATGGGCTGGAGTAGGGTAGGTGAAAATGTTTGCTGTTAGGAGAATATGAGGAAGTGCAGTATTTGACAAAATAGTAAACCTGACTTCCCAGAGATCTCCATTGAGCTTTCTAGTGAAATTTCTGCCCTTTGAAAATCATTACAGGGTTAATTCTCCAAGTGTTGTATTGACTTCTTGTTACAGAATTTCCTTTGTTGTCAGTGGGAGTTACATGACTAACAGCACATGATGTTTTGATAATTTACCTCTATATTTAGAAATAAAGATATGGAGGACATGCCATCTCGGTTTCAAATATTCTTGAATATAGAGATGGGTTTGCCTGTTCTGATAGTCTTCATAAAACAATAAGGACATTTTCAGGTAAACAGGAGCTTTCAAAATATGCAGTCCCTCCTGTTTCTTAAGGCATGATCCTATTTTCATTGAGGTCAATGGGATTTTGCCAATGGGTTCCATGGGAAAAGTCCCGTTTATTAAAATAAGAACTGAATCAGGCTGTAGGGCTATTTCTACACTGGCAATTTAAGTCGACTTAAGGAGACTTTAGTTGACTTAAATTAAGCCACGTCCCCACACTAGGCTTCCATTAAGTCGACTTAAGGACGGTGTGGACATGGAGTAACCCTTAAGTCGACTTTATTAAGTCGACTTAAGGATGGTTAGGTTGACTTAACAAAGTGGACTAAGTCGACTTAAAGTTAAGTCAACTTAGTCCACTTTGTTAAGTCGACTTTAATAAGGTCAACTTAAAGTCAACCTTATTAAAGTCGACTTAACAAAGTCAACTTAACTTTTCTAGTGTAGACATAGCCTAGGAGACTAGATGAAGATTAAAAATTAAATGATTAAAGATGAAATGTCATAGGTGACAAAATAATAAATATCTTTTCTACATGATAACTAAAATGCATGACAGATTTCAACATATCCAAAAATCTTGATAAACAAACCAATGATAAACATATCATTCAAAAATAGCTTCAGACTGGCTGAGCATTTAAAAATCATAACACTATCATCAGAAAGTTTGGGTTCAGAACTAAATGTAAAGGGGATATGTACAATAGATGGCTCATCAGTATTTTATATGCATGGCTTCTATTGCTGCAGTTACCTAATATAATTCACTTTTTGATATTTTTAACACTATTATAATTAACGGTACAGAAAAAAATACATGGATCGGCAGTGAGTCTTAATATAGAAAAGGCTGCATTTAGTCCATATGTCAAGGTTAAAATTAGACCAACTGCTAAGTACTTTGGCACTTTTAAAAGAAGTATTGGATGATTTGGTGATTAGCAATGTGATATGGATCTTTTAATTTTAGGAAAATTTAGGAATTTTAGGAAAATTTTAGGAAAAGCTGCTCTAGTGGAGTAACAGAATACATCTCTTTATGTAGTGTAGAACTAATAACCTGTAAACAATGGAATAGCTAAAATTTATATGATAATTCTGCTGACATTATGGTTTGTGATGTAAACATTTATATGGCTGAAGCACGATAATCATTCTAAAAATATTAGATTTAAATAATATTCGTTTAAAATAAACAAAATAGTTGTGACATAAGACAATATATAATGGAATGAGTTTAGCTGCCAGGTAGTTAGAAATACTATAGTTAAATAACAGAGAACTACAATGGCCACTGTAGTGACCATTTATTATTATAATTAATTATTTGTCCTGCAGTAGTGCCTAGCAACCCCCATCATGGACCAGGGAGGGGGCTGTGCAAATTCATAGCGAAAAAGACTACCTGCCTCAAAGCACTTACAATCTAAAACTAAAACATGAGACAAAAGGCAAATACAGATGGATGAGGGAGCACCAGGCAACAATGTCACAATAATCTACTGCGAAACCCAGGGGATTGGGGAGGTGGTAGAAACAGTAAACCGAGGGCTAACAATCACTGTAGATCATAATTTTGTGTGTTTTGCCTATCCCATATCTTCAACCTCCTAAGAACAGTGTCAGTTTAACTGTGATTTACCTATTTTTTATTTTTTTTAATAACATTTATCTTAAGTTTTAATATACAGTACATTGGGCTTGAGCCAACATTTCTTGCCCACCTAAATTTCCGTTGATTTCAAGAGGTGGTTAGAAACAGAGCCAGAGATGTCTCTTCTTTCCTTGCACATATATCGTCCATGGATATCAACTGGAGTATAACAGTGCTTGTGAAAAAAAAAATCCATGATATTTCTCTGCAGTAATATTTTATGGGCCATAGAAACATTACTATTGATCAGAACTTCCACTTCAGAGATTTTTCTTCTTTAAATATACTTTCCTTAATGTCTGATGAGGTTTCAAGATGTGTTTGATTATTAAATGCTCTTAGTGATTTTTTTTTTAAATTTCATCATATGATAAATACCCATTTTATATGAGTAGGGTACACCTGCATTAATTACTATAGAGACATTAGCAAACCTATTCTGTGCTCTGATGGCTTCCTGTAGCGTTGGTTTAGTGCACTGAAGTGCATGTAATAGATTGAGTTCCCTGGCATTTTCAACAGACAGGCAATTACAAAGTACTTGCACGCTTAATATTTTTGACCTTGTCCATAACAAAGTTTAAAAATAACTCACTACATCAATTCAGATGATAAAAGTTTTGAGCAGTTATCACCAATTCCTTCTGAGGGAAGTTTTCAAACCATAAAATTGTATTCAAGATTTGTTTTTTTATTAATTTGTGTGTGTATGGTGAAAACAATATTTAGCAACATTTATGGATAAAAATCTAATCCTTCCAAGTTCTACTTACATGCTACCACAATAGGAAAAAATACTATAAAAATGAGTTGTATTTTCCCATATGTGGACTGGAGATTCAATACTGAAGACTTTGAAATTAACATCTTGTTATATCAGTTGTACAGCAAACATCTGTGATATCTTATATTCTTGCTACAATTTTCAACCTTAATATCAAGCGTGGTCATAAGCAGAAAAAAAAAGGCACTAACACTATTATTGACGAGTTCCAAAGGCGGAACCATGTTAGACTAGTTCAACCAAACAAACAAGGAGTCCTGTGGCACTTTTAAAGACTAACAAATTTATTTATCACATGAGCTCTCATGGGAGCTTTGACAAAGTGGGATTTTCTCCCACAAAAGCTCATGCGATAAATATATTTGTTAGTCTTTAAAAAATGCCACAGGACTCCTTGTTTGTTTTACTGTTATTGAAGGACTCACCAGATGGCAGTGTTGTGCACGATCTTATAAGTTTTGGTTGTGTTGAATGCCTGTGTTTTGTTTTCCTTGCGTTAAGTGCCTGGGTTTTGTTTTCCTTGCAAGCAATTTCTTAGCTTTTAAAAAATATATATAGTTTTGTTCTTGCAGGTTCTTTGCAGCAAGGCAAGTTATGATGTGCAGCAGAGAGAAACACTTTTGGCTCAATTTATTTAAACTTGGTTGGTGATACAGAATTTGGTTGACATAAGGCACCTTGTGCTGACTTAAGTATAAAAGTGTTTACTGCCATTGACGATGTAAGTCACCACAACACCGCCGTAATAATTCCACATCTGCGGGACACATAGCCTTAGGTTGATGTAGTCTGTGTAGACAATGCATTATTTACATTGCCTGTTGGCTGTCAAGGCTGACAATTCTGGCTGGTGTGCCCCACAGTGCCACACACACCTAAGACAGTGGAAGTGCTCCAGGTGAGGACATGCACCACTGACAGAGGAAATGATCCAGCTCAGTAATTAATGTGGTGGCTGTACACTGACTTTGACTTAAGTAGACAATTTTGTAGTGTAGAAAAGGCCTCAGTAGAGTTAATTCTTGAGACAGTTTCTCCATGATAAGTGGGTATTGTTGTTGGATTGCTATTCTGGAAAGAAGAGATTTCCATGGTGTTTGACCATCTCTGCTCCAGGGATAGGGACTTTGTAAGTAAAGCAAGTGAAACTAACAATATACGCTGTATCACTGATTCCTCCTACAGTGAAATGTAAGGCCCTGGATGTCTATCTCCACTCGATACTGAGTGGACCCCATATTATGAATATATACCTCAACCCCTCAAAGTGGTGAAGCAGTTGCCTGTAATAGGAGAACAGAAGTTAAGATAGCCAACTGAAATGCTAAATATTGAAAAAGATCATAATAGCACGTTTCACTACAGTAATTCCTATGATATAGAAGAGAGACATTCTATATTCTTGAGGTGTGCACTGAACAGGAAATATCTTAACATTCATTTATTCTTCTGAGAAAGACTTTAATGTAAATAGAAAACAACTTGCTCTTCACCTATTCTCTGTTCATTCTTCCTTAAGTGTATCTATTCTTCTTTAGATGTCATATCCTGAATAAATTCAGTTTTCAGTTAGCACCCTTTTGCATATTTGTGAATGGGCCTTTGCAGAGATCCTCATCCCAGCTTTATGCAAATTAGGTGTCAGAATGTTGCTTGTCTAATCGCTTGTGTCTATTTTACAGCCCTTGAGACTTCATCGCACGTAAAATGATTTAAATAAATAAAATGTTTATTAACATTGCTAGTTTAACGGTGGTCACTTTATTTTTCCAGTGTTTACCAGATACTGTTTAGAAGCAACAGCTTTCCCTATGCTGAGATTAGAAGAAAAAAAAAATCTATAAAAACTGCTAACAGATGTTGACTTTTTATTTGCTTTTGTTGTTGGTTGCTGCCATTTAAAATGAGGATTTCTTGCCCCCTCCCCCCTTTATGATCAAGCTCTTAATTAAAACAACATTTTTTTAGAGTCTCCGTGCGTAGGATACTAAATTCTGCAAACTATAGAGGATTCCCAACCACCATTAAAATGTGGCAGGCTTTGGAGTGGTATTTGGCAGCTTTAACAGCACATGGTAGCATTACCCAAGGGTTTAGAACAATATGTGAACAGTATCGTATCTGAATCACAGAGGGAATTTAGAAAGTACTGTGTAGTTACTGAAACTGAATTTTGCATATAAGAACTCAGGTCCTGATCCTGCAATGGCTAACATATGTTTTATTTGAATAATCAGATTGAGGTTAAAGTGACTAGTTACAGCAAAACAAATGAGGAGTCTGGTGGCACTTTTAAAGACTAATAAATGTATTTATCTCATGAGCTTTCGTGGGAGAAAATCCCACTTCGTCAGACGCTTGAAGATGAGGAACTTAGAGAATGGGAGCAAAATAAATGCAGGGAAGTGTAAGTCATAGGATCAGGTCAGACTGTAACAGCAAATCAAAGCAGTTGTTAGGATTCAAACAATGGAGTACAGCAATTAGCAGGGAGGTGGCTGAGGGACAAGGAAAGCAAAATTACCTGTTGTAATGAGAAAGAACCCATAGGTAGGAAAATACATTAGTCTTTGCTGGATCACAACTATACTTACTAATACCAAAAGAACTTTAATGACCACAGGTGATTATAAGCTCACTTTTATGCCTCATCTGAAAGGGTGTCTCTACACTTGTAAATTAAGTCGACTTAAGCTTACTTAAGTCGACTTAATTTACTCTGAGTCTACACTACACTTTCCTTAAGTCGACTTAAGGAAAAGTTAAGTTGATTTTATAAAACCTAGTTTTAAGTCGACTTTTGGCTTAAGTCAACTTTAGAAAGTCGGCTTAAGCCAGTGTAGACATGGAGAAGTCTAAGTCGACTCTAAGTCAACTTAGGGCTCTCCAGGACTTCCCCACTGCCCTCCTTGCCAGGGGGGCTGGCACAGCCACAGCCTGTTGTGCCCCCCAAAGGGCAGGGCTCTGCCCTATGCCCTGCCAGGGTCCCTGTCCCCCTTTGCCCCATTGTACCCAGGTGCAATGGGGCAAAGGCTGAGCCCCCTGGCACTTGGCAAAGGGTGCCCCCCCTGCCACCGTGGACCTGTCCCAGGTCCACCTAGCCGCTACAAGTCGACCTAGGCATCCAGTGTGGACGCTCTAGGTCGATTTGGCAGGGTCCCCTCTAAGTTGACTTAAAATTTAAGTGTGGACATGCTAAGTTGACTTAAATTAACAAGTGTAGACATAGCCATTGAGAATAACTCTAGCAGAATACTGCCCACAACATCAGATCAGACATTTTTGGCACAGGCTTGACTCAGAGAAAAGTCTACTGGCAGAATCACCAACGGTGGTTCAAAGAGAATCTCAAGAGTTCCACTGAGATCTCCCGTCCTACTACTGAACACACATGGGTTACAATAACTTTACATGTTCATATCCCGGGCATGTATAGCTTCAGGCATAACACAGCCATACTAGCGTGTAGGATGTTTACACAGCAGTTCAAATAAAGGTGTCAGTGGAAATGCCATCGCCTTTGTGATCTGGGCTGTATGTAGCATGCTGACTAATGCAACTAGTTTACTGTATTATGATTGGGGGCATATCAGGCATACAGCCATTTCATATAATCAAAGACCTTTAAAACTTGAGTATTTCCAATTTTCAAATTCTCTATGAATATGTTCAGGGATTAATATGTTTATAGCTACATTATTGAGAGAGACAGAGAGAGAGAGACAGAGAGAGAGCTATAAAGTTCCGTTAAAATTACCAACTATGGATTTACTTTTAAAATTTTCCATGAGTCTAAAAAGGAGAGGAAGATGATTCCTCACCACAAATGCTGCTAACAAAGGTTTAATGCTGCTCCCTTTTGCATCTACAAGAAGCAGGGTTATCATTTAAGCTTTTGCTGAGATTGCAAGTCACTTGCCTCAGGTATTAAGTGTATGTAATTTTCCTAACCACGGGGCATCCATTTATCAGATTTGATACTTAAAGGGAAAATCTGATGCTGACACTTCTTAGCTGCTTTAGCTGCAAGAAAGTGTGTTACTCTAAAAAAAGGTTTTTCAAATCAAATATGGTTAAGAATAGAAATGAAAAGCAACCTTAATGTACCAACCAAGTTCAGTTTGATAAAATTCACTGGGAATTGGCAGTATGTTGGGGGTATTTAATAGACCAAAACAGTAAATTATAATTCTTGACCCAGCAATTTATGCTAATAGCCATTGTTTCATTTGCATTAATTTAGCATAAAAGATACTAATGAAAAAAGACCAGCCAAGAAATAGCGTTGACTGTGCCAAATAATGTAAAGATCTTCATACTCACAAGGAAGTTATTAAACATCCTTTTGTCCCTGAGCATCATAAAAGAAATCACTAATATTTATGGGTGTTGTCTTAGCCGAGAAAATTAATTCCTGAAAAATACATTTGCAAATTGTATGCAAATTTCACTAGCATGTCCACCCCAATGACCACTATAAACAACTCATAAGATGTGAAGAAAAGATAATTAATATCTTGACACTTAATGAAGCCATGAAAATTTAAGTCCATGTAGGGTTTTTCTTGGGCCAAATTCAGCTCTACTGTAACTCCATTGCCTCTCAGTTGAATTTTTAATTTAACAAATCTGCGACTACAATAGTATATACCATATCATTATATTATTTATGTTAGAGCACTGCACATTTCAGGGCACCTGTCACTTTGGTGGACTTACCTTATTGGGAACTTACACAGTTAGATCGTCATTAATTAGGTAAGAGCTATTCCCAGAACAACAAGTCTTTACAGTTTGATTTCAGTAAGAGGGACTTCATGAATTCCAGTAATGAAGAAACTAATCGGGAAAATGACTACTTCACATTAAAAAAAAAAAAGGACGGTACATTCAAACTCACTCAGATTTTGCGACTTTCACATACATTGACAAACCCTTTCAGAATATTTGGTTTTATGAGTAAGATCATTGAGTTTTGGAGATCGCCAAGGTGACATGAAGTCTAGTAGTATTTTATATTATCTATCAATTCAGAATGCAAATTCTAAATTTCTATAGATATTCAACTATTCTGGCTGGCTTCCACCTCAGCCTCAAATCATCCTGGTACTATGTCTGGCTCCAAATTCCGTTCCTCTTCAGCAGGTGTGAGAGGGCAGTGGGACCAATGAAGATCCGCTTCACTGAGAGGAGTGGGAGTTCAGAAGCCCACCTCCATGCAATAAAGATCTGAGCTCAAGAGGGGATTTATGCATGCCCACATGAAGCAGCAGGGCTTTGGAGTGGAGTTGAGCAGGTTCTCTGACATTATGTTGTTTCTTACTTAGGGGTGACATCACAAAAGCTATGGTGGCTCCTCTAACCCTCATACTGAAGTAGCAGCCAGAAAGCCTCCACTACTAATTCCATCATAAATCAGGAGAGGATCCATCTATGTTACAGAAATCTTCAGAGCCCAGTCCAATTACTTGGGTCAGATGCTTGGCATCAATTTTCCCTTTAAAATACAAGGAAATAGGGGTCACTTTTTCTGCCCCTTTCCCTGTATGATTAGCCTTTATGTGTAAATATAGCAAAGATGGCATGTGATGTTGCAGTTGTGATACAACACAGTGTGTTGAATATGATAACATCAAGATAGCAACTGATATGGTTTAGTTGGTATTGAGGGTGGGGACAGTAGCTTTTCTGTGCCAGCTAGTAGTGAGGAATGTTTGAGCGTTCTGTAACTGCTTTCATTGTCCGTGTGCCTGCAGAATGGCTGGTCTTAACCTCTGGCTTGTGGAAAAAGGTTCTTGACATGTGAGCGATTTGTATTTAACCCATAGCTCATGTTTCTTATATCTCCTTTATAAATATATATCAGAATAAGTGACGATTCTGACTCGTTTCTTAAATTCTTTAATGGTTTTGTGAGTCAGAGACATGACTAATCAGTTCAAAAGAATCATCATAGATGAGTGTTTTCTCAAAATGAGAGTGGTGGCAGAGAAAAAGTTACGGTTGTGTCGAGAGATGGATTGTTAATTGGCTTTTGCAGGAGTGGCCATTAGGAAGGTGAGTGGCAGAGGATGAAGAAAGAATCTGTTGCTGGCTGGCGGTCTAGGAATCACCAAACTTGATTTCAGACCACAAAGAAAGTTGAAAACTGCTATGCAACAACTGATACTCAAAACAAAAGAAAAGTAGTTTAAGATAAAAGGTTCCGCAAAGGAGATAAAACCCAAAACAATATATGACCAGTCAACATGGCTCCAGAACACTTAAAATGGTAAGTGCAGAGATTTCTAGCTACAAAGAACTTACATTACTTTGAACATTTGGGTACTGTCCTAGAGAAAAGTATCTTAGCTAGTGAATTAAAGGTGCTTTCTTTTGGATGCAAATGCAAGAACAGTTTGAAATTTCTCAATATCCTACATTCCGCAAAGCATGTGGATTGGACACAAATTAGGTATTAAATACGTTAATTATTTTAACATTTGAATATAGAATCATAGACAAGCCTGGCATTTTACACAACAAGCAAAGACCTGCTTCCTGCCCAAACAGTTCAACAGTTTATAATACAAACTGAGCATAAGACAAAGACACCGGTGGAGCTAAGAGGGAAAGGTAATGAAGGTAAGAAGATAAAAAACAAAGAAACAAACAAACAAAAATCCCAGTCAGCTATGTGGCTGCTTCGGCATACAGAAGGCATCATGTTAGTTATTAGCGTGGTTATTGTTTGTTTGTTTTTAATGTTTAACTAATCTAAATCTCTTCTGTTGGCTAGAAGAAAATAAAATAAAGGAATGAATGAAAAGGGGACAAAGGATCTTTCGAAGAAAACAGAGGAACCTCACTGGATTATTTGAAGTATGCTTATAGAAGTAGGTGTTAATACATAGTCTATAAGTACCAGGATCCCCCAACTGTTCAGCAAGGACCCTGATGTCAGGGAGACCATATAAAGGTCCTTTTTGAAGCTGGAAAAAAACCTCTCCTGACTGAGTTTTTTCTTGTCTAGTTCAGAAATTGAAAGAACTCCATGACCAGTATATATAGCAAGATCCTTTCTAAAAAATATTTTGAGTTCTACTGGGAGGTTCCATTGTCTTCTTTTCATTTACATAATACAGATGTGCCAGTAATGTGCAATATTTGTTTGAATGTTTAAACAAAATTCTTCTCAGCAGCAATTCTTCTTTTTTTCCATAGACCTCCATGCTATTGATAGTACGAGCATGAACGCTCACCTAAAGCCCATGCTAAACTCACACACTTAAAATACTCAGAAGCAAATTTTAAATCCAATTTCTGCAAGTCTTCACAAGAGAAACCTTATTGTTGTTATTATGCTCATTCAATCAGGGAATAGAAACTCAATTAAAACAAAGCAGCACAGCTGAAAAAAGCAAGCCATACAGTACATGATACTCACAAAAGAAAAACATCATTAAATAAAGTCAGACAATAAATATGTTTGAGATAATTGTTAGATCCTTTGAGGACATTCCAGGAAAAAGAGGCAAAATTAATAAAATGCATTATGAAATTATGAATTATTAACTCAGCTCTATTAAATAATCAACTAGGAAAGCGCTTTTGGATCAACCATGTTTTTAGAAGGTCTACTAACTACAGATTAGATATCTTTGAATTTAAAGTAATTTTGATTTAGAACTCAAACCTATAACAGTCTCTGAGGGACGCTTTCCTAAAAAAGTGCATCTGATTCATTGCAAGAATAGCTTATTCTGCAGCAACATAGACAGTAAAGTTAAGCTGCTTTTCTAGAACTTTCAGAGAGTGAAAATGATAAGGAAGGTAGACAGACACTTTCTATCTCACAGTATCCTATTACAAAATTCAGAAGTACTTGGAAGTACAAGACTCAGTTAGAACACTCACTTCTTTAAAGTGCATAGTAGCTCTGTTTCAATTTTGAATAATGAGGCTGGCTATTGATGCATCATTTAATTCCTAAATGAAAAATAGTTGGTCACATACTGCTGTAACAATTTCAAAGAAATCTCAGAATTAGGCTTGTTTAGTCTGTAGCAAAGAAGAGTGAAGCACAGAGATCAGATAGAAGCCTTCAACTACCTGATGGGGGAATTCAGGCTGGATGGAGCTAGGCTGTTCTCAGTAGTTGCAGATGACAGAACAAGGAGCAATGGTCTCAAGTTGCAATGGGGGAAGTCTAGGTTGGATATTGTGAAAAACATTTTCATAGCAGGGTGGTGAAGTACTGGGTTATCTAGGGAGGTGGCAGAATCTCCATCCTTAGATGTCTTTAAGGTTGGACTTGACAAAGCCCTGGCTGCGATGATTTAGTTGGCATTGGACTAGATGACCTTCTGTGGTCCTTTCCAATCCTAATATTCTAGGATTTGTTCTCGACAAATCTATGTTGGATATTCCTTATAATCCTATTATCCTCTGTCTGTTCACAAATTGATTTTAAAATAATTTGTTCTAGTATCTTTCCAGCTATCCAAGTTAGGCTGAGTACTCTATAATTCCCTGGGTCTGCTTTGCTCCCCCTTTCAAAGACAGGTGCTATGTTTGCTGTTCTCCAGTCCTCTAGGACTTCACCTATCCTCTGTGAGTTCTCCAAGATTATTGCTACCAGCACATTCTTTAAGTCTAGAATGAAGTTCATCAAATCCTGCCAACTCGAATGCTTCTAATTTAACCAAACAGTCCTTAATCTGTTTCGTTCCTTCCCCCTTGTTGATAATATTAATTGTATTGAGTATTTGGTCACCATTAAACAGTATTAAACACCTCAAAGCAAAACAGGATTAAACACCTCAGCCTTTTTGATCTGATCAGTTATTATCTTTTCACGCTAAATAGAGGGCCAACACTTTCTTTCATCATTCTGTTGCTCCTAATGGATTTAAAGAACCTTCTTATTGCCTTTTATGTCCCTTGCTTAGGTGTAAGTGAGACTATGTACACATTACCAATGGGCTTTGCACAAAAGATGCTGTGACTCTCGTTTAAGTGATATTATTGTAACAGCAGAACAGGGCAATTCTGCTACAACAAGGAGCCTTCAAGTGTGAACGGTGAGCTTGTTTTTGTGAAAAAAGTCGAGTTTTTGCACAAAAACTCTCTAGTATGTAGAAGCTCTAATTGTTGCCTTTCCGAATCTGAACTTCTTGGCAGAGGCAACCTTCACAAAGAATTATGCCCAAACTGCTCATTCGACAAGTGATCATGGCCTTTTGTGAAATCAATAATATTGAATGATAATTAATGGCTATTTACTGGGTGATATTTCTTTGCTGGTAAATAATTTGCATGCTGTTTCCTGAACAATTTATTTAGCACTATCTTCTCTTCACTGATGAAACCCTTCACAACATGATGAAACTACGTACTTTTTCCTTGAGTAGAAGAATACGAACCCACAAGCTTTATAGTCTGCTAAATATCCTTGATTGTACAATGATTTGTTGTTTCCATGCTGTCTTTACAGGTTTTATTTTTGTCTACAGTTGCTGACAGTTACAGTGCCTCTAATGTTTAGTGATTTAACCACTGCTCTTAGATATTTCTGATGAAGTACATGCAAAACTGTCTGGCTTTCTATTTCTAAATGGCTTATGGCATATCTAATTACAGTATTCTAGCAATAACAGTAATATTTTGATTCAAGTGCAATCCAGTTTTGACGGGGGAGAGTCGGTTAGTTCTTTAAAAACTGTATTTCTACATGGAAATAAGTTTCTGGTTAGTTCATGATTTCTTCAGTGCCCTACTCCAAACGTAACAACTGCTAGCTCTTTTTTACATTAGGCTCTTGTGTTTATCTTCTAGTGGTGTAGAATAACAAGTGTGGGAACCCTGAAACTTCTTGATTCAGTAGGAAGGATTTCAGATCCATTCCTGCCCCCTCCTCAGCTTCCCCTCAGGGTTCTTAGTCCTATTACTCTTATCCTTGTATCTGTAACATAACCAGCTGCATCTCCTCTGCTTACAGCCAACTCTGATTCACCTGCCTTTCAAATTGTGTTCTCTTCTTTTAGCTCCAAACTCCAACCACAGTTACACAGATAGCCTTCAGCAAACATGTCCTTCATTTTCTCCTTAAACTGTAGAAATATTTTTTTCTATGTCAGATTCATTTGTCTTTGCCCCTTTCCTATTTAATTTAATATCAAATAATTGAGTGGTTTCGCTTCAAATTTCCATCTTAATCTTCCATACTGAATTCAAAAGGAGAGTTCAAGGGAGGTAGGTTCCACAGAACTCAAGGCACTATTGCCAAACTTGTAGCAATTTGATATATTGTTTGACGATTTTGACATGATTGATTTTGTTCTTAGTGAGTTAATCATTTAATTACAAATTAGTAGATTATTTTATACTGGAAGATTGTTCCCGGAATCAGGTCACTGTCACTTATCGTTATAATTTCTTTACCAAACACAGTCGATCTTTTGATCTGTTAACATCCATTTTTAGTCTGCAACATTTTTTCTAGTTAATATCTACTCTTGATAATTACCATGACACAATGAAGAAGAACTAAGATGACCCTATTTTACGAAGCCTGAAAAGTGCCCTCCTTTGCCCTCCCTTTAATTTTCCTCATTAGAAGGTGTGTAACAGCAGCGAAGAGTCAGTTCTATATATTTTCTGGTATATTTTTCGAATACCGATGGAGTTATAAGCAAGTACTGCAGCACTTACACTGTCTAAAGATTGTCTGAATTCACCTTGGGTGGGGTGATATCACTTTCTAGTTTGTCTTTATGTAAAGATGCTGAGTAGTGATAACTCTTTCCCTATCCTCATCATGCATTATTTAACAGTTTATGGAGATATGAGTGTAAATATGAGTCAACAGTTTAACACTGTTGCAAAAAAAGCAAACATCATTCTGGGATGTATTAACAAGTACCAATAATTCTTCCGCTCTACTCCGCCCTGATTAGGTATCAACTGGAATATCGTGTCCAATTCTAAGCATTTTAGGAAACTGGAGTTGCAGAGAAGAGGGAAAAAAAAGATTAAAGATCTGGAATACTTGACTTATGAGGGAAGACTGAAAGAACTGGGTGTGACAGGCTGCTCCCCAGATCTGGTCTGGTGTGTCGCTGTAACCCCCAGATTTCCACTCCTGAATCCCGATTCAGCCCATTTGCCAGATGACTTCTCACTCCTGAGTCAGTCCACACAAGCCTCCTGCATGTAATCAGTCCCAGGCAGTCGTTATATGCCCTCTGGCTCAAACTAGCACGCCAAGCCCCAGATACCACAGGGGGAACTTCTGTCTTACAAGGATTGAGATCCACTCCCAATCACCATAGTCTCACGTCCATCCATTTAACACTGAAATGGATTGCGCCCAGCCTCCCTCCCTCACACCCTCTAAAGTCCACACAGTATTAGATAAAACAAATACTAGTTAATTGATTAGGATATGATTTTAAATGAGTATATAGCAAATCAATGCACAATCATTTTGATAATGCAAGTCAGTAGTTGCCATGGGAAATCAAAAGATAAAGCATGCCTGCTATCCTATACACCACTAGAAATATGCTCGTCTCACCCCTCAAGTCCGGCTGTGATGGTTTGCAGCTGTCTCTTCCCCTTCCAAGGCAGGGCCCAATTCTTCCAGTAGATGTTTCAAGATGGCGTTTCCTAGGCAAAAAGCCCCAAGCCATTCAAAGTGGCACTCTTTGTTTCCAAACCTCCTCAAACCCTCTCTTTCTGTGCTGTGTGATTCTCTTTACTTCTACCTGAGCCAGGAAGGGCATTGGCATTGCATTGCCTTTATCATGCAATTCTCCAGCCTCTGTGCTAGAGATAGTTCTGAGTATCTGTGCTATGTAACATGCTTCACATCTGTGCACATACATGATGCTGCAGGAAACATGATACCATAGGAATCCTGTAGAATGTTATGAGCATTCATAAAGGAACCTTGCATGGCGTATCAGCATAAAATCATACAATTACATTGCAAAAGTGAACAGGAAAGTTACCCAGACCATAATCTAAGGGGCGCATGCATGTGGATCCCATGACACTGGGCTTGTTTAGTGTGGAAAAGAGGAGATAAAGAGGACATGGTAACAGTTTTCAAGTATCTAAAGTTACAAGGAGGAGGGAGAAAAATTCTTGTCATTAACCACTGATGATAGGACAAGAAGCAATGGGCTTAAATTACAGCAAGGGAGGTTTAGGTTGGACATTAGCAAAAAAGTCCGAAGTGTCAGGGTGATTAATCACTAGAATAAGTTGCCTAGGGAGGTTGTAGAATCTCCATCATTGGAAATTTTTAAGAGCAGGTTAGACAAACACCTGTCAGGGATGGCTTAAGAGGGGACTTGGTCTTGCCATTAGTGCAGGGGACCAGACTCAATGACCTCTCATGGTCCCCTTCAGTTTCTATGATTCTGTGATAGCACAGGGAGCAGCTCAAAGCTGGCTGCTCAAGTTCGTACCCAGGAGGTCCAGATGGGTTTGTGCTTAGATTAGCCACTTGAGGACAAACCTACCTGGACCCCTAGGTACACATTCGGGTCACTAGCCCAAGCTGCTGCCTACGCTACCACCAGCTACACTGTTATTTTTAGCATGTTAGTTTCAGCAAAGCAATGCAGTCTGCCTACCCACACAAGGAAGCACTTGCCACCTGCACTACAGATGCAACCCACATTTCATTTTTGGCCATGTGTGCATTTTGGTTGCTGTTCAGCAATTTTGAAAAAAAAATTAAATCCATTTAGTTTATCCTTATTGTAATAATTAAAAATTAATTAAATATAGTTTCCATGCCTTTTTTCTACTTTTTAGAGGAAAATATGCTCTTTCTGCAGTTAGAGCAAATAAAATAATAATTAAAATAATTGCATAAAACTGTAGGTTTAATTCTAACAAATATCTGCAAAAAGACATTGTAAGTGAGGAATACATGGGAAGTATATACTGTGCACATACACATACACATCATTTAATATATTTCATTTGATTTTCCTCATTGTAGAGAATATTTTATGCAATTAGTACAATTCTGAATGGGTCTGTGCAATTATTTAATTCAATGACAAAGAAATAAATAAGAAGTGTCTGCACTTTCTTCTCTTTTCAGAAGAAAATATTCTTTTCTGAAGGCACTAGAGCTCTAAATAATGTCATTTTAAATTAATGTACAGCAGTCACAAAGTGAGAGGAAATAACATGGAGAGAGTGCACCTGCCTTAGCTCCTTTGAGAAAGGCAGTCAAATACATAGAAAAATGACAGAGAAAAGAGGAAAAAAAAAAAAAAAAACACCAGAGCTTTATGACAGAAACCCTGGTTCTGGGAGCTTGGGAAAAAGAAACACACTCCCATTTGCTTTGTCAATGAGCAGAGATTGTTTAACCACACGATCTTTCCAGAATGGTACATCATACCATAGTTCTATGCCCCATACTTTCTTGTGAAAATATGAAGGTTTTTCTAACTGTACATGGTTTTGTACGGACTTATACATTGTAGTGTATTAAAATGTATATTAAAGTTAACAATATCAATGAAAAGGAGTATGCATGTAGATTATATATCAACCTTTTTCAATGTATGTAAATTTAGCAGTTAACCTGAGTCATTTTTTATTTTGTTCTGGATCAGGAATAAAAGTTTCCTCTTTCTACGCAATCCCTGTAGCGCCTGTCTTTAAAAATTGGTAGTGAGCCCCTAATCTTGATTCCAGTTTTCCCCATTGCATTTCCTCAGTTAGGCAAATGTGTGAATTCTTGTCCATCAATGGTTAAGCCGAGAAACTCATCAGCTAATGGCAAGAAAAAGGGTGGTGGGTATTTACAAATCCAATGCTAGTTTCATCCACACTACAGCCAGCCAAGTGCAGTTCTTCAGGCTGATCATGACAGGAGCTACTGAAAGGCATTCTAGAAGTGGGCCTAAAGTTGAAGAGCATGGATGCAAACAATTCCTAACACATGAATATACCAAGGACACATATGCTTACTGTACTGATGATCCAGAAGCCTATAGGAGTGAGAGCAGGGTTGGGGGGGTTATGGTAGCATTATTTTAGCAGAGTAAATGTCTGCCTTGGAGAACGTGTGTATATTTTTGTTGTATACAGACGGCAGTACAAAGTCAACTGAAGTCAGGGGGTATGTTTCCATTGATTTCAATGGACTTTGAACAGGCCCTCGGGTATGAATTTAAAAGAACAGGGGAGGAAGCCAAATCCTAAATCTGAAAACATTCTTTAAAAATGTTTGCCTTCCCTGCTTTACACACCACGTACAAACTGTGTGACAAGGGTAATGAGCAATCACTGTGACCGCATAACTTTACTTTCTTACTTCACAAGAAAGGCTCAGGGATCCAGGACAGCATTGCAGACAAAGTACCTCATTTCAGCTTCTTTTCAGAGCACAAAGAAAGAAATGGATGAAGTTTCCTGGCAGTGCCCCTGAATTATATAATCTTGGAGAAGACATTAATGGCTGCTCTAAAAATCTAATTAAATTTTAGAGCACTAGTAATGCAGACATAAGGCCTGTGTAAGCCATTATCTACATTAATAAAAACTAAAGTCAAACAATACTTAGACAGTAATAATGTACCTGGATTCAAGGTCACTTTAATTCTCCTACTACAATATTTTTTCTTTATTGTTGCTATAAATATTATTGATTATTTAATCAAATTCCAAATTTATGTCCATTTGTTTCCCTACCCTGTTCTCCTAATGTACAGTATTGAGAAATTATTAAGCTAATTATTTCTTTTTCTTATTTAATTATTTTCTTGCTTTGACCATAATTTTATGGTTATTATTAGCATATAAAAAACCCCCAAGAAGCCAGGATAACCTACCAGTATTTTTATAGATATACCTTTAGAGTCCATTTTCATTTTATTAAATGTATCACTTTTATTTGAGAATTGATCACTATTACTACATACTTTATTTTGCTGCAAGCCGAGTGCCTGTTTCTTTCTTTCTTCTGCTCCCTCTGCTTCAGATCTCAAACCTCTCTCTACTTTATGCCTCCTGTCTCTCTTCCATAAACTCTTTCCGTGTGCTCCAGTTCTTATGCTTTTCTGTAAGGCTGGTATTCTAAAGTATGCCTTCCCTTCAAAAAACCAGTACTATGGCTTCTCCATTATTTGGAGATTACAGTATCTACCACTAGAAAGTGAGCTATCTTTTAGATAATGATCCTAGCAGAGCCACTATCATTTCTTATTTATTCTCTTACCTTACTTAACCCACACATTAAATTTTTTCAGCTGCCTTCAACTCCACACTTCCATAAACTTACATTCACACATTCTGAATAGAGGTGGAGAGAATTAATCAATGTACACATTTTATTATTACATTATTTTGTTTCTGTTTTTCATATGTATTCAGCTTTGCTCCTCTGGAAATAACAATATCAATTAGTGGCAATTGTGAAGAGCTGAACATTTATTCAGTAGATCTGAGTGCAAATTCAGAATTATGATCTTCTAGAAAATTCTGATATTTAAACTGTGTGTGTGTGTGTGTGCGTGCACGCATGCATCTGCACACACTGATTCGAGATGAAAAGTCAAAATATCAAATGTTTTAATGGAATGAAAATTACAAAAACATTCAATTTGGAAATGTCAAAATGTTTTCTTTTGATATTTTGATTTGCACAAAATGTTACAACATTGTTCAGTTGAAATGTGTGGAACCAAAGCAAAATGTTTCATTTTGAGTCCGATGAACATTAAATGGCAGAATTATCAGTAATAATTCAGAAAAAGCAAAAGTGTTCAATAAATATTTCTGTTCTCCATTTGGGGGAAAAAACAGATTACATAGTCTCATCATATAATGATGATAAAACTCTTTCCATTCTACTTGTATCACAGGAAGATGTTGGGAACTGGTTACTAAATTTAGACATTTTAAACTAGCAGGTTCCAATTACTTGCACCCAAGAGTTTTGAAAGATGTGGCTGGGGAACTTGCTGGACTGTTAATAAGTCTTGGAATTTTAGGGATGTTCCAGAAGAGGAAAGCTAAGATTATGCCAGTAATTAAAAAGGATAAACAGGCCAGACCAGATAGTTCTTGGTTTATCAATCTGACATTAATCCAAGTAGTGGAGTGGCAGATATAGGACTTGATTAATAAAGAATTAAAGGAGAATAATATAGTTCCTGCCATTGTGAGTTTTTGAAAAATATATCCCATCAAATTTACTTTGTATCTTCTATTGATAAGATCACAAGTTTGATTGATAAAGATAATGTGTTGGTATAACAGATTTCTACAAGGCATTTAACTTGGTTCCATATGATATTTTGATTAAATAAGCTATAATATATAATTAATATTGTATGCATTATACAGATCAAAATTAACAAAGAGAAAGTTCAGGGGTGACTTGATCACAGTCTATAACTACCTTCACAGGAAACAAATAGTTCGTAATGAGCTCTTCAATATACAAAAGAAAGTGACACAGTGGTTGGAAGCTGAAGCTAGACAAATTCAGTCTAGAAATAAAATGTGCATTTTTAACAGTGAGTAATTAAAATTACTAAGGATTATAGACTTCCCCTTATTGGCATTTTTTTTTAATCAAGATTGATTTTTTTCCCTAAAATATATGCTCTAAGAACTATTTTGGGGAAATCATATGGCTTCCATTATACAAGAGGAAGAAATAGATATTCACAATGATCCCTTCTGACCTGACAGTTTACAGATCCATCTGCCACAGGCTTATGGGACTTTGAGTTGGGTGACTAATATTGTCATTCCTCCCTATAGACCAGAATCCCTACTTGCACTACAACTCCCAAAATGCACTTCAGTGATGATAATATCTTACAAGACTTAGTCATAGGTGAGGCCATAATTCATTATGAAAAATGTGATCTTGGAAAGAATTTTGGGCATCAATCATCTGAACCCCAACTCGCACAATTCATTGCAGTCCCATAGGCAGATGTATTTTAATGGCAAAATGCTTCAGTTCATTTTAATTAAACCAAAACACCTTGATGCAGATACAATTGACCCAGAACAAAGTTTTCACTTAAATTTTTGATGGAAAATTTTGATTTTGCAGAAGCTGCATTTTCTGTCATATAAATAATACAAATTATTTAGATAGAAAATTCCTGACCAGCTCTATCCACAAGGAACACGACTATGACCATAAATTATTTCATATTGGTCCAACTTATGTTGATGAAAGAGACAAGCTTTGAGCTCCACAGATCTCCTTTTCTGGTTTGGGGAAAGTAATCAGAGTAATCAGGCAGACAGGTGACAATTAAATTTAACTTTAGAGGACAATAAAGTTTTTGGTGCCATCCAAAAGGACATTTTTTCCTATGTACTCAAACAGATCCAGATGATCCAAAACTACAGTAATCTCAGGTCCAGATCCAAAACCTCACTGAAATCAGTGCTAGTCTTTCTATTGAGTTGAATGGGTTTTATTCAGGCCCTGAGGTTAGGCACAAAAATTAACTGAGGATGCCACCCCATTAGTGAAGAGCATGGGCATCAGTGAAAACTAATCACGATCACGTAAGAAAATCTCCTCCCTATAAAGGGAAACTATCGGAAGAAGTTCCAGAGGGGTAGCTGTGTTAGTCTGTTTCAGAAAAACAAACAAGGAGTCCTGTGACACAGGACTCTTTGTTTATCAGGGGACAGCAGTGATGTGTTCCTACATTTTTTTGTTAGGAAATCCATTTCTGGCTGCTACTGTGATGTAAGGTAGGTCTCAACAGAGCCAACATACCTTTCCCCCTCCCTCCTTTCCTGGCACTCTTTATAAATGAATGGCTTTTGAAATAAGGATGGTTTAGGTGAGCACTGAGAATAGCACAGAGGAGTGGGAGATCCACCTAAATGCATGGAAGAAGAAAATACCTCCACAATGGGCAGAAAAACCTGGCTATGGAGACCTTCCATCCCACACTGCAGGTGGATCAGTACCGCTTTTCCTCATTGGTTACAGGTTTGAATAAGTACCAGTAAAAGAGCTGAAATTAAAGGACTGCTAACAAAGAACTGTAGAACAGGAAAGGACATTAGGAGGCTCTACTAGTCCAATTTCCTGCACTCAAGGCAAGGGTAAGTATTATCTACACCAAGGGTGTCCAAGTTGCAGCCCGTGAACCTCTTCTATCCGGCTCGTGACTGCACTCGGTGGGACGACACTCTTTCTCTGAGAGAGAGAGAGAGAGAGAGAGAGAGAGAGAGAGAGAGTGCTCCGCAGTATCACAAGAGTACTCCATGAGACCACACTCTCTCCCTAACAGAGAGAAAGAGAGAGGTGTCACAGAGCGCAGTTTCACATACGCAGCACTCCGTGATGCTGTGGAAGTGCCCTTGTATTTTGATTTATGGTATGTACGGCCCCCCTGGAGTACATTTAAATCAAATTTGGCCCGCCATAGCAAATGGGTTTGACACCCCTGATCTAGACCATCCCTGGAAGATGTTTGTCTAATCTGCACTTAAAAATCCCCAATGACAGAGATTCTACAGCCTCCCTAGGTAATTATTTCCAGTGTTTAACTATCCTGACAGTTAGGACGCTTTTCCTAATGCAGTGGTTCCCAACCTTTTCTTTGCCATGGCACACCTTGATGCCTTTAATTATTTTGAGGCACACCACCATATAGTCTCCAAATGAATTCTTGAATATTCATGAGCCAATCCAGAACTCTTCAAATAGTTTTTCAAAAAATTCCATGGCACACCTGCTCAGGCTTTACCACACACCCGTGCGCTGGGGCCCACTGGTTGGGAAACACTACCCTAACGTCTAACCTAATCCGCACTTGTTTCAATTTGAACCCATTGCTTCTTGTCTTATCCTCAGAGGTTAATGAGATCAATTTTTCTCTCTCCTCTTCGTAACCATCTTTTTATGTACCTGAAAATTTATATCCCTTCCCCCTCCCCCAGTTGTTTCTTCTCCAGACTAAAGAAACCCAGGTTTTTCAATCTTCCCTCATAGGTCATAGACCTTTAATCATTTTTGTTGCTCTTCTCTGGATTGTCTCCAATTTGTCCACATCCTTCGTGAAATGTGACACCCACAACTGGATACAATACTTGAACTGAGAGCTAATCAGTACATGGTAAAGCAGAAGTGTTACATCTTATGTGTTGCTTACAGCACTCCTAATACATCCCAGAGAGTGTGTGTGTGTGTTTGTTTTTGCGCAAGTTTTACACAGTTGACTCATTACTTAGCTTGTGATCCATTATGACCCTCAGTTGCCTTTCCATAGTACTCCTTCCTAGGGCTTCATTTCCCAGTTTGTATGTGTGCAACTGATTATTTTTTCCTAAGTGGAGTGCTTTGCATGCCTTCATGTTAAATTTCATTCTATTTACTTCAGACCTTTTCTCCAGTCTAACCAGATAATTTTCAATTTTATTCTATCCTCCAAAGCATTTGCAACTTCTTCCAGCTTCGTATCATCCACAAACTTTATAAGTGTAATCTCTATGTCATTATCTAAATCACTGAGAAAGATACTGATCAGAACCAGACCTGATGCCTATGAGACCCCTTTTGATCTGTTCTTCCAAGGTTGACTGCGAACCATTGATAACTACTCTCTGGGAATGGCTTTCTAGAGAGTTATGAGTTTATAGAAGATCTACCTAGGTTGCATTTCCCTAGTTTGTTTATGAAAAGATCATGTGAGATTGTATCAAAAGCCTTTTTATAGTCAAGAGTACCACATCTGCCACTTCCCTCCATTCCCAAGGCTTGTTACCCTGTCAAAGAATGTTAATAGATTGGTTTGACATGATTTGTTCTTGACAAATCCGTGCTGTTACTTATAATTTATTATCTTATTAATTTCTAAATTTTGATTGCTTAATTATTTGCTCCATTATCTTTCTGGGTACTGAAGTTAAGATGACTGGCCTGTAATTCCCCAGGTTGTCCTTATTCCCCTATTGATAAGTTAGCATTATGTTTGCCCTTTAGAATGCCTCCTGCCTTCCATAACTTTTTGAAGATTATTGCTAATGGCTCAAATATCTCCTCAGTCAGGTCCTTGACTACTCTATAATTTATTTTATCAGCTCCTAGTGACTTCAAGACATTTAACTTGTCTAAGCAATTTTTAACTTGTTCTCTTCCTATTTTAGCCTCTGATCCTACCCCATTTTCACTGGCATTCACTATGTTAGACATCCAATTCCTATCAGTTGTTTTTTGTTGTTGTTGTTGGGTTTTTTTGTGAAAACTGAAATGAAAAAGTCAATTAGCACTTCTGTCATTCCAGGATTTTCTGTTATATTCCTACCCCTGCGAGTAATGGGCCTATCCTGTCCTTGGTCTTCCTCCTGCTTCTAATGTACTTGTAGAATATTTTATTTTTAACTTTTATGTTTCTAGCTAGCACTCTCATTTTGTGCCTAGGAGTATACAATTCTAGCAGCACACAAAGCAGTGAGCCACCTACTGCTTTTTCAGTACACATTCGGGACCCGTCAGAAGAGGGAGGGGTTGACATTCAGGGAGGGAAAGAGGACTACACAGTTCACTCCCATTAGATGGGACTTCTCTCACTGAGAAATAGAGGAGGGATTAGCTGTGTCAGCCTGCACTGATGACAAATGAATTACAGCAAGGGAATGAATAAGTAAGAAAATTAGTATCAACAACATATTTATGATTAGCAATGTTGCATTTCCAGTAAGGTAATGTTTCCTAGAACTAAGGATGCTTGCAGTTGATGGAAAAATAATCACTAAAGTACATTTGGTACTTACAGGTATATTATAATGCACCAGTTGTTCTGAAATATGCAACAACAAAGACGTTGGTTTTGCAGCGTAGGCTTCAATAAAGACAATGTATAAAGCACTGTTTTGCAAAGGACAGTATACTTTTTATCACTGTAGTAAATGCAGTCTTGGCTGCATTTACTTCAAAATAAATGGCAATCCCTATGGCAAACAAAATCTAAACAACTATTTGATAACTATCTAATACACTGCACAGTGTTAGTTAGAGTCTCAAGTGCCACCATTTCATATTTTGGTTGATTCATCTTTGACAGGATCTCTAATGTTCCCTTTTCTTACCTGATAGAAATATTTTCTTGGTACATGTGCTTGAGGATCACCAAGTCATTATTCACAATACATTTGCCAGTAACATAGATCACCAATGGTGAATATCAGTCCCTATTGTCACTCTCAGTAAAATGAAAGGCATTCATAACATAGCTCTTTCATCTGGTTAGCATCAGAACCACAACAGTGTGAGTGAATTACATACAGTGTTTTAATCTGCATCGGAACTTCTCCAAAGTTCTGGGAGGTTTTTGATTGATATTCCAACTCAGTCCATCACTGAGAGATGGTTTCAAGCCCATAAATTCAGCGATAGAGTTCATATTATGATGAAAGTCAGAGAAAGGCCTATAAACAAACAACGGAGAGATTACCAATTGCAAGAGCTGGTCAGAAATTTTCCATTGGCGTGATTTTCCTGAGGGAAAACTCTCTTCCCATACATTAAAAATTTTCCAGAGGAAAATTTTTAATTTATGCTAGAAAATGTTAATTTGCTGTTAGAAAATCATTCCTGGTTCTGGGGCTCCCAGGTTCTTGGTGACCTGCCTGGGGGCACCTCAGGGTTCCAGGCTGTAAAGCTGCCCTGGCTCCGGGTAGCTCAAGAAGTCACAAAACGTTTTTGAAAAGGTCAGAGGTTAAAGCATCATGATCACGTGACAGAATTCAATGTTTATGTTTTATAATTCCAAGTAGATATCAATGTTAATTTTAAGCATTTTTCAATTATTATCAACATAAATTCACAGCTACAGGAAATTATGAGTTTTAAGCAGTGCTTCTTTTCTAAGAAAAAAGGTGCCGGTACTCATGGCCGGCAGGAGCGGGGGCGTGGGGGGGGGGGCATGTCAACAGGGGAAAGGAGATCTGCTCCTTTCCCCTGCTGATCCCAGCCCCCAGCTGGGAAGGAGGGATGGTAGGGGACAGGAGCAGAGTGCTCCTGGGGGGGGGGTCTGCAGAGAAAAGGAGACCTGCTCCTTTCCACTGCTGACCCCACCCCCCAGCTGGGCAGCAGGGCCAGCAGGGGACAGGAGTGGTGTGCTCCTTTCCCCTGCAGTCCCCACTCCCTAGCTGAGCAGTGGGACCGGCAGGGGACAGGAGTGGTGTGTACCTGGGGGGTTGGATCTACAGGGGAAAGGAGACTGCTCCTGGGGGCAGAGTCTGATCCCTGCTGATCCCGGCCCCAGTGGGCTGGCCAGGGAAAAATAGGTGCTAGTACTCAATACCAGTGAGTACCAGCAGAAAAAAAGCCCTGGTTTTAAGCTTTTTCCATTTTTATCCATTTACATTTTCATGGTCATGAGATAATTATTTAATGACAGATGCTGAGATTCAAAAAGTTAAGTAATTTGTAACTGGTAAAACAAAGTGTTGTGAACACATGTTGAGGTGTACAAAGAAAATATCCTTAAATCAAACTCTAATAAGCTCTCAAACAGCATATTTTACTTTGCCTATTTATAAATTTCATGCGATCATCAACGGGAATATTTTTGTGAGTTTGTGTGGGCATGGTGAAATTGAGGTTTAGTGACATTTACAGATAACAAAATCTAATTATTCAAAGCCTGACAATAACATTTCCTGGACTCAGAACCTTGTTAAAAAGGTCAAAAGTTAAAAAAAAGCACTATTATAACCTTTTCTAAATGACATTTTAAAAATTCCTGTTTCACTGGAAATTGCAACATTTCTATTCTTTTCATTTTGGAACTTTTTAAAAAAATTCCCATTAAAAGGAAATTCTGGTTTCCGGTTACTTCTACCAGTAACAGAAGAAAAAAAATACAAAAAACCCCCACTTTTTTGATTTAGCTGGGGAAGTCTCTTGCTCTTTTATCTTGTGGTCATAAACCTTGAAGGGTGAACTGGTCTCTAAGGGTGAGAGTTCCTAACAATTTCCAAAGGGGTAGCCATATCAATCTAGTTCAGCAAAACAAAAAAGGAGACTTGTGTCACTTTAAAAGACTAACTTTTTTTTAACGTATGGCTTTTATGGGAGAAAATCCCACTTTTAATCAAAATAACTGCTTTGATTTGCTGAAACAGTCTGACCTGATCCTAGGACTTACACTTTCCTGCATTTATTTTCCTTCCATTCCATAAGTTTTCCATCTTTAAGCATCCAGCGAAGTGGGATTTTCTCCCATGAAAGCTCACGTTATAAATAAGTTTGTTAGTCTTTTAAGGTAACACAAGACTCCTTGGCTATGTCTACACTTGCAAGTTAGGTCGACTTAAGGAGGCTTAAGTTGACCTAACTTAGTCCCTGTCCACACCAGGCTTTCATTAAGTCAACTTAAGAAGTTCCTTAAGTTGACTTAATGAAAGCTTAGGTCGACTTAATAAGAACCGCCGGTTAGGTTGACCTAACCCTTAGGTTGACCCCTTAGTTCGACCTAAGCACAGTGTGGATGCTTAAGTCCACTTTATTACGTCAATCTAAGGGCAGTTAGGTCAACTTACTAAGTCCCCATTCAGGGGAAGCACTTTGTTAAGTCGACCTAATAAGGTCGACTTTTGAGGTCAACTTAATGATGTCGACCTTACTTTTTGTAGTGTAGACATGACCCTTGTTAGCGTCTCACAATGTTTCCTGAAATTCATATTTTATTCCTTTGGCCTTTTTGACTGAATGAAAGCCATAGATGTGACTCATTTTGTTTTGGGGATCCCCAGAGTAATTTTAATTGTAGGAGCCAGAGATTGCCAGGAATGGTGCTAGGGTAAGGCTGCTACATGTTCTTTCAACTGCAACACAGCTGCTTTACCTAGAGAGTAATATGAAAAGTAAAAATGCCAATATGAAATTTAAAAATCTTTAAAAGGAAAAAATCTGGTGTTATACAGGTCTCTGAACAATCCTTAGGTAGCGACAACTCTGTGCCAGCCCCTCAGCTGGATTCAAATCAGTGATCTGAAAGGGAGCTCTAGCATATCAAAGAAATCACAAAGGTTTTAAAAGGCAGTTGAGAGAACTTTTTGCTTGTTTAGGAAACATTTTTTTTTTTAAAAGCATGTTAACTACTTGGATTGAGCTTGTGCTAAGAGCACTGTCAACTGATATTTGCTGTTTATTTCTAAGTCTCTAATATGTTCTCCCTGCAGATGCAAACAAATGGTTTCACTTAGTTTTCTTAGTTTGAACAGTAAACATTATTGTGCATTTAAATAACATCTCTCTCCCACTAGGGTTTATTCAAAATGACAAAACAAATTACAAAGATTATTTTAGAATAGCTTCCAGGAGGTGGAAGATTTCATTTATGTCTGTTTTACTGTATTTTCTTCGGAAGGCAGAAAGGACTAAAAAGTAGTCTGAAGATTATTTTAGATCATGTACAAATGGTCTATCTTATTTCTAATTCTCTCCCTTTTTCCTTTTATTCTGCACTAGTGTTGAACCTGTGCTGGCCACAACTGTACTCAAACAAAATTGTAGCTTACCTGAATCCAGCTTAGTTTCTCTGGTTAGTATTGACAGTCATATTCTGAGACCTAAGCTATAGCCAAGACATTCTAGAGGTTACTCTAAACCCAAGTCTATGCCCTAGTCTATACTTGCTGCACTTTTCGGTGGCAGACCATAGGAGATATGCATGGTAGGTAAAATACCTTGCACATCTCCCGATGACTTACTAAGTACTCCCTACACACTACGCTGACCCAACTGGAAATGCCCTCCAGTCAGCTTACCAGTACTCCAGTTGTGGGGCTGGAATTGCTAAGGTGAATTCTGGGTCAGTTGAGTGCGTCTACACAGACTGTTCAATCAAGCCCAGAAGTTCGTGCTGAAAGTGGCGATTTTGCCACCATCAGTGTAGACTTAGTCTAGATGTGTCTTCACCCTCTATCCCTTTGAAAGACCTTCTTTCCTCTAAGACAACACTGGTAAGAATCTATACACATATACAATCCACCAACATGGGGGCATTGTTTTTAAGAAAATTCCTAGTCTGAAAATGATGGCAAAAATACAAATATTTGACATGATTTTTTTAAATGAAATTTCTATTTACAATAATTAACATGAACAAATTCTTTTCCTAGAGGTGTCAGTGGGGTTTATAATAAAAATGGGAAATAATGTATTTAGAATATCTATCTTAGGTGAATACATTATCCAGTACCAATTCTTTAAATCAACTCTAGTCACCGTAACTTCCTTATTACTTAGGAAGCAGAACTGAAGGTCATTTGTCAAGTCACTTCATCGTTTCCTCAGATACAACATGTTCCTAATTAGCTCTATTAAATTGAGTGTTTGTCCATGCTGAAAATACTGCATCAATCATCACAGATCGACGCAGAGGGATTGATTGAGTGGCCAGCGTAGACCTGCTCAATTGATCCCGGAACTGCTTACATGTCATCACAGTGGAGTAACGCTGCGTCAACTGGAGAACATTGCCAGTCAATGCACCTGAGTTAAGACAGAGCAGTAAGTCAAAGTAACTAAGTCGACAGGAGATACGCATTCTGGGCACACAGATGACAAATCTCCCGTCGATTTAGCTGCACAGTGTAGACTATACCTACGCGTCCATCTCTGAGAATATGAAAAAAATAAATAAATGTTGGTGCACATACAAAACTACAGTTCACATACTATGTCTGACTCAAGCATTTTTTCAGGAAGTATCATATGCAGTTCTACCCTCTATCCTTTTGAATGACTTTCTTTTCTCCTCCTTCTCCCCCTCAGACATCGTTGGCACATATACAATCCACCAGCATAATGGTTAGGCTGCTCGGTTCGTCCCCTGCTTGCTTTAAACCATTCACCAATGTCTCAAACGGAAGAGGCTCAGAAGCCTGCTGCTGTAGCTGTTGGAATATTTCTGTTAAAGCTCTTAATACCCATATATCTGGTTCCTCAGATGTTATAAGCTAAGACGCTATCCAAAGAAATACCCATTTAAACAGCAGAGGAAGGGTTATTTGCTGCTCTTTACAGTCCAAAGATAAATTTAATACTTGTCTTCCTTAAAAAGGAAAGTACAGATCCTCGTGTTCTTCATTAATGAAAAGGAACAGAACAAAGACTTATATTACTAGTATGGATATTGACTTTAAGGTTAACTATGCCCCCTTTATTTATAGTTAGATGTTTCACATTCAGAGAAAAAGTTCAGCATCAAATACTGAATTGGATTGAAGAAACTGAGGATGAAGGTATGAACAATAAGGATAACATTCTGGAAGTTGTGCATTTGCTGAATTCTAGTGAAGGGAAGTAGAAAGAACATAAAAGAATAACTGGCATGAAGACAAACAGAGTTTTAAGAACAACTTCAATTTAATGGGATAGCCACATTCTAAAAAAAATCCAGAGAACACGGTGCATGAGCAAAATAAAATCTATATCAGGTCATATTATCATCATGTTTGTTTCCTGCATGAATCACCAAAGGAAAAAAATCCCACTTTTACACATATGCTATATGTATTACACTATACTTTGGAAGCAAAGAGGGACAAACAACAGAGAAGAAAGGGAGAGATGATTTCTGGTTGAAAAGCCATGCCAAGATTCTCTTTGTAGCTGAATGGAATGCTATCATGAAAAGAATTTTGCATGGAAAGGACCTTTATTATTGTGCAATCAAATGTTAAATCCTAGTTCAAAATGAATGTGGGCAAAATGTTCGACTCAGGTGTCTCTGCTTTTCTGAGTTATGACTAGAACCATGTGAAATAGACTCAGTGAAAGCTGCAAAGATACACCTGAGAGTATGCAGCACTATTTCCACATTCCCTGGTGTTAACTATGTAAGTTAAACCATCTGTTCTACCTTGTATTTAGCAATGATGCTCTGAGTACATTTCCCAGACCCGAAGAAGAATTTCCTGTAAGCTCAAAGGCTTGTCTTCACCAGTAGAACTTAGATCTAGTCTGCACTGAGGGGCTAAGTTGACGGGAGATATGCAACCTGCATGCTGCAGAATGTGTATCTCCTGTCGACTTAATTACTCTTACTTACCATGCTGTCTTCACTCAGCTGTGTCGACCAGCAATACTCTCCTGTCAATGCAACGTTATTCCAATAGGAGGCGTGGAGTTATTGCGTTGACGTGTGAGCCCTTCTGGGATTGATTGAGTGGGTCTACACTGGCCGCTCAATTGATCCCGCTGCGTTGATCCATGAGAATCAAAGCAGCATTTTGAGTGTAGACATGGCCTTAGTTCAGGGGTGTTGAAGTCATTGAGCCTTGGAGGCCATTTCTGTCAGCAATTCAGTCTAGCAGGACACAAAATGATATAAGAAAACATAAACCTCACAGCAACTACTTATACACATTTTCTGTTGTCTCCTGACTGCTGGTATGAAAAAAACGAATTACTCTAATGAAGTTGGATAAATCTTTATGTATCTTTCATTTGATATACTCAAATATAACTCATTTTTAAAAGGATTTATGTGGGGAAAATCCTGGGCTGGTACATATGTATGGCTTGTGGATGATTGGTGATCATTAACCAATGAAACAGTTAATGTGCTAAGTGTGTGTATGTTGTGGATACTAATTGGAAGATATATATATATATATATATATATATATATATGCTTACTGCTGACTGGAAGAGAGCTAATAAATATATAATTTGAATACACACATGTACTAGAATGTATGGAGGTAGATGGAGTATTTTAGGAGAACTCCATCATGACCCTCCTAAATCCCAAGAGAAGGTAATTAATTAATCATTAGTTTATTTTCTGCGCATCTGCTATTGGTTTAATAGTATTTAGAGGCAAAAATACTTTAGGTTCAAATAAGGTTTGAATTAATAAACCCAAGTATCTCAGACTGAATGTAAACTGCACCCAACAGGATGAATGGAGGTGTAGGAGGCTGAACTCAACCATGTGGATTGACACTTAACTGAATGTTTGCACAGATTCTTGTAAAGAAGAAAAGCCAAGTTGCCCAGCTCTGATTATTGCCAGTAACACTTTATGACGAAGTGCAAATTTTTGTGCAGATATTACATATGCCTGGGGAAAGCATGTTTATTCAGCTGTGTGCATCACATACAGGTTATGTCAGACCTGTCCACAAGATAAAGTCACAACTTCAACTTTAGTTTATTGACTACAGTGGCACATTTGGCCCAACATACATAATTGGTACTGTGCATCTACCAGAAGTCTCTCAGAAAGCAAAACAGGGCCACATTCTACCCACAGATGTATCTACATTTTGCACTTTGATTTCAGTGGGCAAAATTTGACACAACTGAAGATAAAACTGTCATATGCACCACAAGTTCTTTTCTTGCAGTTGTTTTCAAAACACAAATCACAGTCGCAGGTAAGTTCCGAAGTGGTGGCCGTGTTAGTCTAGGTCAAACAAACAAGGAATCCTGTGGCACTTTTAAAGACTAACAAATTTATTTATGACATGAGCTTTCATGAGAGAAAATCCCACCTTGTCGGAGGCTTTGATCTTCAAAGCATCTGATGAAGTGGGATTTTCTCCCACAAAAGCTCATGAGATAAATACATTTGTTAGTCTTTAAAAGTGCCACAGGACTCCTTGTTTGTTTGTTTCGCAGTCTCAGATAAAATATCATGTAAAAATCTTCCTGTGCTATTCCCCACTTTGGTTTTAATCCAGGTTGGAATATTGAAATGGGAAGGGGGGGCCAAACATCTGAGAACTTTGGCTCAAGTTTAGGTTCTAGAACTGAGGAAAAAATCCCATGAATTTAGTGGTTGGAAGAAGAAGAGGCTGGGTACAGCTACATTTTTCAGGATTGGTTCAATAGTCTCTAGTGAATTTGCTGAGTTTGGGGCTTTTTAAAAAAAAAAGAAAAAAAACGGTTCTAAGCATTCAATTTGTATGTTCAAGTACATGTACTAATTCTTAGCATATGTATTTTCTACTGACTATTTTCAAAAGGTAACCAAACAAAAAATGCACCACAGAAAATACCAACTCATCAAGGGAAACATTTTATACTCTGTTTTTCCACATAGAGCCGCCCGATGGTTCAGATCCAATGGCCTATCTAAGCCACTATCTTTTCTTTGGACCGTGGCCCGGCCAATAAATAGCTGCATGACAGCTTTTCATTTTTAATAAAAAAAGCCTTTTTTTTCTAGCTAAAGAATTATTTTCTCCAAGCAATTCATTTTGCTGACAGGCATACTACAAAGGAAAATCTCCATTAGCAAAAAGGTTTATTGTTTGTTTGTTTTTAAACACTGATTCCCACAAAGGACTGCAAGAACTTGGGCTTTGGGGGATTTAAAACCACTTCAGTATTGTTGGTTCAAAATTTCACAACAGAATTGAATATGATGAAGTTCAGTTTCTATTTATAACATTTTCCTTTTAAGGCTGCCTAGCAAGGTAAATGGAGAGTTTGAGTGTTAGTTCCCTTTGCTTTCTGTACCTACTCAGCCAGCCAAATTGTTGTAGGCCAGTTAAGTGGTGTCACAGGAAGAAAGGAGAGAAAGGAAGGAGTGAGAGGAGTATGAAAGGTGTTTCTAGCTGCCAGTTCCAGAAAAGGTGGGAACAGAAGCACTGAAATATTAGAGGCATGTTAGAGAAGCCTGAATAAGGTGGTGTCAGGAAAAGACCTCTCAGGAGAAATACTATGTGTAGTAGGAATGGAGAGAAGAAAGAATAAAAGGGTAGGGCTTAGGGAATACCTGGAAGCAAGAGAGAAAGCACAGACCAAAGGAAACCCACAAGCCTAGAAAATAATGGCCAGAAAGAAGTCTTCAGCATGGTTGTTTACACTTATATTTTAAGATATAAACATCTCATCTTAGTGAGAAAAACCTTTTGGGACCAAATTCTATTGTAAATTGCTTTGGATTTACACCAGATTTCACAGGACTTATTCCAGATTCACACATGTAAGTGAGATCAGAATCTGTGATCCTTTGTATGTTTTTCTGGAAAATCAAACTCTCTCTCTCTCTCTCAAGTCTATCAAAGTATTTGAAAGAAAGCATCCAAAATATTTTGTGCTACATCTAGAACTTTCCAAATAGCTCAGTGAGGTTTCCTGCCCTCTCTAATTCTATTACTGAACTTTCCTGATTACTGAATTCTCTGCTTCAGGAGTTTTGGTTAAGACTTATAGAGTGATCAAGTGACCCTAAAGTAAGTTAGTGTTAAGACAATATTGAGAAAGCAGCCACACTACTGTGGTAAATGAGGGGAAGACAACCAAAAAGAGGAGGATGGATGGCCACAAGAGAGTGGAATAAGCAAGAAGCATAAGCAACTTGAACAGACTGAAAGACATGCAGAAGTTAAGTGACAAGTTAGACTAGAAAGAACATCCATTTCTTGCACCATGTCCTATTCCTTTCAGGATAGGTCACTAGTAACTTTCAATTGCAGTGAATTACCCAAATATTTTCTCTGCACTGCATCAGGAGGGATTGGCTGTTTGTTTTCCCAGTTAGTCTTTTCAACTGCATTTTATAACTTTGTTGAATAAACTGCTTCAATAACTCCGTGGTAGAAAAAGTCAAAACAAAAGTGTTACTGAAGCCCTGCACTTTTAACTCCTTTTTCAACTTTTGCTGAGATTTCATTTTGAGGCCTGCTTTGGGGCAAAAAATACAAACTGTCTCATGAGATTCAGAATTCGCATCTAAACATGGGTATCTGAGGGGGCACAGGGGATGTGTATGTATCCAACTGCACTAATCTGGACTGTTGTGGCTCACTAAATATAGACAACACATTGCAGCTGAAAACAGCAAACATTCTTAGAAAATCACCCTCTTACGGGCCTTTAGTAATTTGGCACATTTCAAATTAATTATAGGATTAATACCTTACATTGACAGTCTGTAATGCCTTTGAACCAGAGCTCCCCACAGTGTATTGCAAACTTTTCATGCTGATTTAGGGCTAGTCTATGCTAGAGTTTTGTTGACAAATGTCAGCTGAGTGGCTGGACCCTGCTCTCATCTGGGAGCTGAGTGAGAAGCTTTCCTGCACTTCCAGCGGGGGATGGGGATAGGAAAAGCCCCAGGCAACTTTCCCCGCCCCCTTCCAGTGGGGGAATGGGAAGTGAGTGGGTAGGGCCTTCCCACCAGAAGCTCAGGAACCTGTGAGGCAGGCAGGGTCTCAACCGGGAGCTGCCTATGGAGCTAAGAGACTGGGCTGTCAGGTTCCCACACTGCTCCTCCTATGTTAGTGGAAGTGCTCCTGGCTGGATATGCACCACCTACACCAGGAGGACATCAGCCACTTGAGCAATTAACGGTACGGCTATAAGTTGACCTAACATAGGTTGACTTATCTTAGAAGGGTCAACAAAGCCTTGCAAATGGGGGAGCAAGTTCTCCTTTCACTTAAATGGACTCAACTCTATTGAAGTGATTGAGTCTGACAGGTTTATCGGAGGGCCTTATCTGATACTATCTTTACCGGGTTCACCAGTGACGAAGCTTTACCAGTGAAGTTTGTTGGAGGGGAGAGAGGAGTCAGAACAAGAAGGGGCACAGAGTTTCTCAGTGATTCAAGCTCATCACAAGGGGCCACAACAGAAGACATTCTCTTCCCACTACCAATAGGGGTCTAAAATTGTCTTGCTTACCAAACATTGCCCACCTCACTCCTACTTTCAAATTCCAACTTTCTCCTCTCCTTTCCCCAAACATCCTCCTTTGCCCAGGCCTCCTTCCATAGCCAACGTGTATGCTTATATGTAGCTCCCGCAACATCCATCCTTCCCAAAGCTTCTCCCTCAATTCTTCATCGCTTCCTATATCTTGGAGTGTGTGGCTACACCTAGCACCCACGACTCCCCTCATCTTGTGAACCTTCATTGAACCCCTGAGCCTGGATCCACCTTTCAGATCCAATCCTGAACCTGCTTCACAGGGTAGAAAGGGGTAGGAAACACTGGAGCTGCTGGGAAGGGTTGGTCTCTCCGCTCAGGCCAGCTCAGCCTTCTACCTGCCCCACTTGCACTCAACAGGCAGAAGAAGAATTGTGGCTTTAGAGAGCAGCTGCCTGCCTATCCAGCATAGTAACATTAATTTATTTATGAATTATTATTATTATTATTATTATTATTATTATTGCAATATCAGCTGCCCCCTCCTGGCCCAGTCCATCAGCTAGATGGCAGATCAGCGGGGAAGACAGGACAGAGTTGAGCTACACTAAACAGCCTTCTGCCCCGCTACCCTCACAACCTCTCTCCCTCACCATCTCCAAGGGTGAAGAGGAGAGGTGAAAGTTGAGAAGGAAAAAGTGCTGTTTCCACCTCCTCCACATTGAATGTTGTAGGGGAGGGAACTCTCCTTATATCACTCGTCTGGGGGACACCCAAAGGTAGCTGCCTCGCAGGTGGAAGACAGCAACTGATTAACCGCACACAGCAACAATATGCAAGTGCAAGGCAGTAAGTGAATAGTATTCAACTTAGATTAAATTAATGAGGGAAGGAGGGAGGTTCTATGAAGTTAACAAAAACTGGAATTTGTCCAGGATCTGGGGATTAACTATCTTACCCATATAAAATAAGGCCCCAGTCCTGCAATTGGACTCATACTAGTTGACCTGTGGATGCAGACAAAGTTTAAGGCCTTTGTGTTTGACTTGGGAGTAGGCTCTCAGATGAGTGGGTGTCAGGGAGAGGATTAAAAACATATCCACACACATCTGATTTCTTCAGTTGGAAGAAAAACCAATTTTGAAAAAACTTGGATACGTGCTTGGATCTGCAACCTTTCCCCAGTTTGATACCTGACCTTATTCAAAGGCTGGCACTTCCAGAAGTATTGTACCCACTACCTCCTTTCCAGGAGAATGGTACTTATGGACTCACAGGGAAGAGTGCCACCTATTGAGTTACTGGGAAGTTTTAAATGTTTTATTAATTAATTGTTTAAAATATATTATTAATTAATAGTTCATTTCATGTGTGGAAAAAGATTATTCTGTAGGTACATGTGAGGACATGGATCAACACAAAAGCAGCATCTTGGAAAGTCTCTGGTGCAAAGTTGTCAGTAATTTTGCCTTTTTTGGCTCTAATATATTGTCAGAACCATAATATGAAACTGCATAAGGTAATACAACGTCGGTCTCTCTGGTATTCTTTTGACTGCAAAAAGAAAACTATTGTCACAGTCTAACCTGCAAAACAAATCCAGAATTACCTCTAGATGAAATGTTAAACATAAATTGATTGAAAGGTTAAAGAGGTACATTATAAAAAGCAATAAAGCTTCTAAGTGAAAATACATCTTGGAACCCACCATGACTTTAATGGTGCCTTGTGGACACTAAAGTTAATTTTCTGATCATAACTATAATCTACTTATTTTATTTACTTTTATTTAATAATTTTCAACTTTATCTCTGGTGAAATTGCTGTAATATTTTCTAGTTAAGAGGGAGAGACACACACACACACACACCTGTGGATAATACAAATGGGGTTTCTTCTTCTCCTCTGTAGACTAAACATGCCCATTTCTTTTGAACTTTTCTTCATGGGTCATTTTTCTAAACCAGTTTATTAAAACAAAGCTATGAAGTTACAACTAAACTTTAACTACATCATACATTACTTATTAAGGCTCAGGTTAATATTCAAAGAACCTTTATAAAGATTCTGGCTTTTTGGCTGGAACTTCTTCCTCTGAGTATGCATAAGCGGGTGACCAAATTTTTAAATACCTAACCTCTTTCTGGTGTATGTGCCTCTGTGTGGATATAAACGTAAGTATGAAAAACAGTCCCTATTTTACTATACCACAGTTCCACAGAAGAAGTAGTAACTATTTTTCCAATTACATGAAATACAAAACATTTCTGCTAATAATCAAAAAGCAATTAATTTGTCATTCTATTTAAAATGTTGATCTTTTCCTGGTGCATTAAGTAAGCAGATCAGGGGATCTCTTTGAAGCTGGCATTTTGTTATAAAACAAACCTTAATAATTTTTGCCCCAAACAGTCTAGTTCCTGGATGTAGCTACCACTTGTGCAAGTAGCTTTCCCTGTAAACGCTTCAGTAGCGTTTATTTCTATCGAAAAATATGATGAATCTTAACTGGAATCAAATGCCATCTGCACAATAATTTATAAACATTTTCTTGTGAGCTACAGAAATTGAAGGTGTATATCCTCTTTCCTATTTTGAGACTCAGTCATCGGGATCAATTTCTTTAACCAACTCCCTCTCTCCTCTTGTCATCTCGGTTGTTCTAGCAACATTTTTTTTCAATCAAAATGGTGTATATCTATATCTATATATCTTACAAATTAAACCTTTTGTTCCGGCTTGCTCCAGGGTCAACTCCGAAAATGTAATTAAAGGTGCAGACAGAACAGTCTGGTATCCAGATTTTGTAATAAAATGTTTGATTTATAAATGCTGAAAATGTGGGATATTTATAATATCTACTTTATTATAGATATTTTGGTATGATTTCAAATCAGGACCCAGGAACAGCTGTCCAAATTGAATAATCTCAGCTTTTATCCAAACTAATAGTCAGTTTGCTATTTTCTAGGGATAAATTCTGAATATTAATGAAAGTAGCTAAGGGAGAGGGCCTCAGCAACAGGAATTTTAAAAATATCCCCAAAGCTAAGGGGTCTGGATGAATATGCAATTTTTAATTTTATTTTCTGTGATCTAAATTTCTTTATAATCTAACAATTACTACAAATAACTATATTTGGGTTCCAGCCTTGTTTGAGTTTTATTCCGTGTTTGGATGGTTTATTGTTAATGCAACTGATCGTGCCTTTTAAATGTGATGCATAATAATAAACCAAACAGAAAAAGCTAGCCGCTGCCACTTTGTAGGCTTACACAGAATCTTTAGAACTTACCCTTTGCCTTTTCTATTTCTATGTGAATTATAATGTTATGTGAAATGCACTGAAACAAATAAATTTGGGGACACATTTATCTTTACCAAGGCTACCTACCTAGCCAAGACTTTTCATATTTGTTTGTGGCACCCTTCTGGATTTTGTCCAGTTTATTCTCATTCTTCTTAAAGCCTGGTGCCCAGAATTAGAGATGGTACTCCAGCTGAGGCCTCACCAGTGCGGAGTAAATCAGAACAATTACCTTCCATGTCTGACACATGGCACTCCTGTTAATACATCCCACAATACATTTGCCTTTTTGCAACTGAACCACATTATTGACTCATTCAATTTGTGATTCACTATACCTCCCAGATCATTTTCGACAGTACTACTGCCTAACCAGTTTTTCCCCATTTTTAGTGGCACATTTGATTTTTCCTTCTTTGTGCTTTGCACTTGTTTTATTGAATTTCATCACACTGATTTCATACCAGTTTTCTGATTTATTAAAATCATTTGCATTCTAATACTGTTCCAAAATGTTGCGCGCCCTCCTAGTTTGTCATCATCTGCAAATTTTATAAGCATATTATTGAATAGTACTGTATCCAGGAAAGACCTCTACAGAACCCCACTTGATATGTCCTCCTAGTTAGAAAGTGAGCCATTAATAACTCTTCTTTGAGTACAATCTTTCAACCATCTCATCTTGCAGAATTCTCATCCACCAACACATCTCCTCTCATTGCTTTGATCTTCTCTCTCTTGGGAGTGTTCTTCTTCAGCATCTGGGAGCTTCATCTCCTGAACAAGTAAAGGAACTGAGTAAAACATTCACAGGGCAACATTTACATTTGGCAAGGGATAGGATGGCATGTGGTAAGATAAATGGGGACCTTGGTTAAGCTCTCCCTTGCTCCTCATAGGTTCAACAACCTTCAGAACTGGGGAAGTTCTGCTAGTCTCATACTAAGCAGTGAAGTTCTAGGAGTCTGAATCGTGTAAGATAATTTCAGAGAAGGTAAATTTTCCACTTTTTCTTGAACTCTCCTACAAGCAACAGCGTGTCAATAAAGGGCATGTGATAGGATATTAAAAATAAGACGCCACAGTCCTCCAGAGAAGAGCTGAACAAGTATGACTCATTCTACCTATCCATGTCTTTGGTCAGACAGATTAGGTTTCCTTTTTTACACTCCGGGTATTACTTGGTTTTGAGGATCTCCTCAAAGCTTGCTCTTAGTCACTTAAGAGGCAGAATTTTTAAATGTTATATAGTTCTTTTCAGCCTCTCCCTTTGACTCTTTCAAAGCCACACAGTAGGGGGAAAAAATGACACAAATTCTCCTTTCCACAGACTGGCTGTAAATGCTATTGAATGTAGGTTGAGCAGATGTGTGTCCTGAAATGTTTCTGATTATAGCGGGGTGACTAGAGCCTTACCAATTGAATACCAATAGCATCTTCATTAATCAACGATATTATTTTAATTTTTATATAGTTTTACGTGATTTGACAATTTTTTTTATCCATTGCCAGAGACTCTTATCATTCTTCCTCTTCCTCCCCCCTACCCCCACTTTCCTTCCTAGCTTCAAGAGATTTGAAAGGTTTAATATACACAATATTAGTTCCTGAAAAAGGCTATGTTGTGTTAAAGAATGAATGCTGCCAGGGTCTCAGAGTTCTCTCTTTAGGTTGCAGATGAGCTGGGTGCCTCGGGCAGCAGAAACTGAAGATTAGAAGTAGAACCCACTAAGAATCAAGATATTTTAATATTTGTGTATGCTTTATTGCTTTCTCACTTGACTTGACAGTCTCATCAACCTACTGCCATGGGCTATCTTTATCACTAACTGATCTCTCCTCCAACTACATAGGGAAATTTGAGAAGCAGAATATAATATATACCTTTATTTCATGTAATAACAAGCTGACTGTAACAGAAACTGCTGTGTGTTGAACACTCTGCATGTGACTTGACTTTCATTTATCTATGTTTAATATTCCTCTCTGTCTCTCACTATAACAATTGGAACAATTTGAAACTGCAAAGAAATAGAATACAAAACCACATTGCCATAGTCAATCCAACCCTATGGGGTCTTCTGCTATGACAAAAAAAGCTAATCAGTTCCCCTGGTGCTGAATACAAAGAGCATCCATCTTCTACTGCCTCTTCAGTTGGTATGATGTTACTATAAATATGGCTTTGATACCCTTGTTAAATAAAATTTCTGAAAAGACCAGCTCTTAATTTGGAAGAACTACAATAAGAAAGAAAAAAACGGGTATGAAAGGAGTTTAGATTCGTCATTGTTTACAAAGAAATAAAGTGCTCATGGAAGTGATTCATAGAAGATGTACATAAAGTTCTAAGGTCACTTATTTCAATGGAAAGGGGAATATATTAAGTCATTAAAACAAGACTAATGTGTGTGGCAAACAGAATATGTTTAAATATTTCCATCAGGAAAAAGACACTGAGGTAGCTCTCAACTCTCTTGAGTAATCCATCTTTTTTGGTTAGGCTTCCTTTGTAGACAGAGGAAGCAGCACAGACATTTTGAAGTGTTGTCCTTCATTTAGAAACTGCATTTCAACCTACTAAAAAAGTCAGCACTACGAGTGTGTTTTAGCCGATATTCTGATCTACTCAGTACACTTTGCAAAGGTTAATGACACTAATTAAACCAGAGGTGTCAAACTCATTTTCTATGGTGGGCCAGATTTGATTTAAATGTACTCCAAGTGGGCCATACATACCATAAATCAAAATACTAGGACCTACACTCTTGTGGCATTGAGCAGTGCTGCATATACGAGACTGCATTCCATGATACCCCACACTATCCCTAACAGAGAGAGAGGGAGAGTCTTGCAGTATCGCAGAGCACAATCTCGCATACAGAGAGCACCACAATGTTGCAAGACCTGACACTCTCTCAGCATCACAGAGCACTGGGTGTGCGAGACTGCATTCCGCAATACCGTGAGACTACACAACTCTCTCTCTGGGAATAGAGTGTTTCTTGTGGAGTTCAGTCACAGGCTGGATGGAAGAGGTTGGGGGGGGGGGCTATATTTGGACCACAGGCCGGATGTCTGACATCCCCGAACCACATAAAGAAATATATGTCCAATGTTGATATGCTCTGAAGGTTACCCATGTGTCCATGGCAGTAGAACTGTCCACCAACTGACCAGATCCTTGTATTACACACAAATATTTCCATAATACATAATAAAATGGCTGGGACCACAAGAACATGCCATGCTACTAACAACTACTATCTGAGTGGTAGGATTCTAGGACCAGTTCATGAAATGTTGGCTTACTTTAAGCAAATTATCTCAAGAATTGACAATAAAGCTGTTTCAAACCATAATTTTGATTTAAATTGTTCCCATGCAAAAACTCCCAACGTTTTGACAAAAGGCTGGTCTTGCAAATATTTATGCACTGAACCAGGACACCATGATGGCAATATCAGACTCATCTTTTTATGATGAAATTGCAAAATTCTGCCAAGCGGAAAAAAATCTTGAAAGTTTAATGACATTACACTGAGGAAAAGAAAATCCCATGCTCACTGAAAATTTTCCCAATTTTTTTTTAGACAAAGGTCCTCTAATCAAAAAACAAACAAATAAACAAAAAAAACCACACACCAAAATCATAACTTTTCTGCCTGTGGAAATTATCTTTAGTTTCAGCAAAATGGATGAGGCACACACAAACCCCACTACGCTATCAAAAACAACCTTTGGGCCTTTTCATGAAACTGCAAAAATCTCATTGTTTTTCATGAGTACAGAGACATTAGTTTGCATGGTTCTGTCACCAACATAGCTGATTTCCTCTTCCGAATGCTTACCAGGCTACAGTATTCATGTCCCAACACTGCACCCATGTGCTTTAAGCTTCCTGAGACAAAGCAGAGTTCATAAAATCAAGCTAGAATTCACAAGTTGTATATAGAGAGATTCCCTAAATTATACCATACTTTTATGGAGGCACTATTCACTATGCAAAAAATGCGGGACAATGAGTTTCCACAATCTTATGTGAAACTGCAGGTTACATTTCATTAGAAATCCACTTGTGCTATGCTCAAATGACTCCTGGAATGAACAAACATGTAGCTGGCCAATTAAGCATCCTTACTCTGAAAAGCAGCCTAGTTATTCCATTTTTCCCTATTAGAGATGACAGGCCAGAAAGTCAGTGCTCTGATAGTATATATGAGCATAAATATTAGGTACCACTGGAAAGTACAATGCATGAAAATTAAGGGGAAAATATCTATTTAAATTAAAAGGAATTCTTTTGACAAAATCACTTGCAAAAAAAAAGTATTGGCTATCAAATTTTAAATCAGTGTCCTTATGAACCATTTAAAGGTGCACAGGATCTGCTGACATCTTGTCAGGTTTTAAAGCTGGAAAAATGTTAAAAACATTTATTCTCATATAAAGTATTGAAAAATTGACAGGGATTTTCACTGAATAAATTATTTGCTGGTCAACCCTCTGTTGAGCAGGTTAAAATAATGAAAAAAGCAGTGTCAAATAAATTCTTCAAACAAAAATGCCGAAATTTTTCAGATCAATTATTTACAATGAATAATTTGATTCATTCTATCAAGCCAAAAATGCACCATTAGCCACTGTCAGCAAGAGGTTAGCTAATTAGGTGGATCATCTGACTTTTTCTTCATGACAATTTCTGTATTCCAACAAATTCCAATCAAACTTTATTTATTTTAAATGGCTTAATATTTACTTTTATTCCATACACACTTGTCCATAGCCTGGTTTCATTTGGGAATAAAAGCAGAACCTCTAAATGAAAAAGGTACTTTCAAATTGGGCCAAATCTAAAATTATTAGAAATCTTAAAACAGCCTATTTTTGTGAAATTTCTGTTCCAATTTCTAGACCTAAGAGTTGCAGATACATTTTAACATGCTTTTTATAAATATTCAAACTCATAGATTCATATCTAATCAATCACCAAAGACTTGTGATTCACTTATCCACCAATTCTGATGTACTCCTAGGTAGTCCCTTGGAGAATGAATATTTATATAACTTTCATTCAGAACCCCAAAAGCATGATGTTGCCACTCTATGCAGCATTTCTAAGGCATGCATGGTACTTCTGTGCAACCTGCTCTTAATTAAATGATGACAGGAAGAAACAGACTACAGCTAGACAAATGAACTGGTCCTTGCCAAGTAAAACAGATTTAAATACTTTTGGCACTCTTGGACATTTGGAGGTCTGTCAAGTAAAATAATAAGATTTAGGGGACTGTATAGCAAGCTATGTTATTCTGAAGTCCAGTATCTTCCAAGTACCTCATCCAATTTAATTTAAGCTTTCCAGAAAAACGTGTGGTCACGGTTGATTTCCTTCTGGTGATCTTAAGGTAGGAGTTCAACACTGTGTGTATAATGGAAGACCAGCCTTAACCTTAAATGTCAGCAAAACTTATTTTGGCATCGTAACAGCAATGCTCAACATACCCACCCCTCTGTATACTTCACAAAGGCATTTCAGCTAAGCTTTTATGGGTCTATTGTGGAAGAAAGATGCATGATCATTTCCATGCAAGGGCAACCAGTCAAAACTGTCAATACAAGTTTCTCATTTTCTTTATCCCTCTTTCTTTTATACATTTCATTTTTGTTCTTGCTTGAAATACCAGCAAACAAAGCCGGTACTCAGAAATGTTTCTTTACTTAAAACGGGTGAGATAGACTGAATAGTTGATTGGATAACTGACTGATTTCCAGCTATTGATTACTGCAAGAAAAATCTTTTTAGGTAGCAAATTGCAATTATGTTGGTAGCAAGCATCTGCTCTAAGTAGGTTTGCTAGGTTTCCCTGCAGATAGTTTTATTTGGTAACTCTGCATTTCCACGTCAGTCTCAGTCCCCTCCAAGTTTTTGGACCCCAAGGCACAGACAATATGTAGATCCACAAATCTCAGTACAAACGTAATAGTGCAACATCTGCATGTTTTGCATATTGAGATAAACTATGACTGTCTAATGCTGAAGAGTGGAATTCCTATCTGACAAAACATGATATGAAATAAACAAAATAGAAAGAAGTTTTTGCTTAAAATTACACAATTCTTACTTATGCAAACAGAATATCAATTTTGGCTCTTTAAGGAGTACTTCTTGGAAGCAGAATCCTACAAGAAAGCAATTGCCAATAAGAAGTTCAGATTCTCAAGCTTAAGAAAAATAATAATAATGCATGAGAATATTATATAAGATTTGAACCAAAGCAAATCTATAAGGGTTGCTCTAGGGTTTTGTTTACCCGCATGCTACTCTACAATATGACACTATGGGGATTAAAACCAACCACAAGTTTTGCAAGTGAATCACAAAATTAACCTTTAATGAATTTTAGCAAGAAGACTGAAGTGAATCTGTGCTAACCTATTTCTCCTTCTGTAAAGGATTATTTATTTGTTTATTTATTAAAGCCAGAAGCATGTGACTGGGATTTAAATTCACCTGTATTTCACTGAAAAAAGATTACATCTTTCCAGGTACTTTCTGAGGGCTCTCTGAAACATTATGCAAAAAGAAAAGTTCATGCAGTATTTTCAGAGACTGCTGCATATTTGCTTCATTCAAATATATGTCTGGATGAACATGATCAATGTTCATTAAAAGCACTAAAGTGACAGGTACACAAAACAGCACTGGATGTTTGTGCATCTAAGCATTCACAGCTATAATGAATAAATGGAGCATGTACTTCCAAATGCAGCTGGCACCATCCATAACTTTGCATTTGACACTTGACTGCCCTTCGGAGGAATCTGTTTTCAAAAATAGTGTATATGAAGAAAAAATATTCATTAAAATAGCCTTTTTAAATATAAGAAGGCTGTAAATAGCAGTTACAAATGAGATACTGGGAAGAACCCCCCCTGAAAATGGTAGTGTTTATTGTGGTTGAGTCAATTATGTATTATACATGGTGCAATTTATTACCAAAAGAGTTCAGTTAAAGTTTATTATGAACTTTATTTTTATTTTAAAATTTATGAAGTGTAAGCGTACACTTACATATTTCCTCAGGTAAGGTTTAGGTAGAGTATATTTCCCCCGGTAAATGTAGGCAGACTATCCAAATCATTTACCTTTCTGAGCAGTCACGAAGGTTAACATCGGATGTCTTGACCTTTTACCTTATACGAAAGCCACCATTTTGGGTGAGGGGGCCAAACACAGTGCTCAACCAACCAGTACACAGTCACATTACATTAATGTTGTCTTCTGCTGCAGTATGACTTTGAACACAGAGCTAGCCAGGGCCGTTCCTGGGGGGGGGGGGAAGGGGCAAATGGGGCGATTGCCCTAGGCCCCGCGGGTACGTGGGCCCCGTGCTGTCCCGCTCCCAGCGGGGCAGTGTGAGGCCCGCATGTGTGCTGCAGCCCCTCCTCCCATGGTCGACCTGCTGCCTTCGGCTCCTCCCATGGGACAGCGCTGGAGCCAGCTACTTATCTGCCAGGAAGGCCTGTTATTTCAGTGTGGTCACATGAAATTTAAAGTGGGGATAGAATCTGGCTTATAGCAGGAGAGGTCTCTCTACTGGAACTGGTACTTTGGCAGTAGCACAATCAAAAGATGAGTAAATTCTAGCTACCTCTTCTTCCTTTCTTCTTATTAGACAGCAAATTACTTCTGGACTCTAGGGCTATGTCTACACTTGTAAATTTAGGTTGACTTTAGCTAAGTCGACTTAGTTAAGATGACTTAGCATGTCTACACCTAAATTTAAAGTCGACTTTGGGGGGAACTTACAAAGTCGACCTAGAGCGTCCACACTGGACGCCTAGGTCGACTTCTAGGGGCTAGGGGGACCTAGGGCAGGTCCACGGGGGTAGGAGGGTACCCCTTGCCCAGTGCCAGGGGGGCTCAGCCTTTGCCCCATTGTACATGGCTACTCCAGGTCTACGCTTTAAAAAGTCGACTTTAGGCTTAAGTTGAAGTAAAAGTAGGTTTAATAAAGTCGACTTAATTTTCATCAAGTAGACTTTATTTTCCTTAAGTCGACTTAAGCAACTTCCTTAAATTGACTTAAGGAAACTGTAGTGTAGACACAGGGTAAATTAAGTCAACTTAAGCACCAAAATCAATAGGGTTCTGTCAAGTGATGCCCACAATGTTCTGTGAAACTTTGGAAATGATCAGATGAAGCATTGAAAAATATTACTGACATACATCCCCAGAGAGCAATGCCATCAATTGAGTATAAGGCCTGGCAAGTCCCCTTGGACTATTCACTGAGTAATGATGGAAGAATTTAGCCTTCTCATGAATTTGCTTTAACTTTCTTCTGCCTCTACAATACCCCTTGGTGTAGTGTCTCTCAATCCTACAGTAGGTGTCTCTGTGCCCATCCTAAATTGTACATGTGTGTAGAGGAAGGAGGAGTGGGCTGTGGCTGACTTCATGCAGAAACAAAAGGGATGGGGCAGGCTTTTTACTCCCTCTCCTTCCCCCACATATCTGGTTGCCATTTGGTCCTGAATAAAAATTGTAGGATCTTTACTTGTCAGTGTCACCCTCCATCAGCAGGATTATTTGTCCCTGTTTTATTCATAGGTGTTGTCTTAAGACATCTGTCTATGGTAAAATGCCATTCCCACTCTGAGCTCCACCTCCCCAGTGTGAATCTCATCTCTATGTCCATTCTCATTCAGTTGATCAGCCAACTTAAGATGGCAATTATTTGTGACGAACTAACTCTAAAGGGTTGGCTGATGCTTATCTGAATTTAGACAAACTCCTCTGGGCTGTAGATTGGGCTGTAAATTGGAGTCTTGACAGATCTGCTGTTTACAGGTTTGGCAGCCTTGGAAATGCACCAGGAGCACGACTCTTCTTACTATTGTACTTTTCAGCAGAAACCCCTGCCCACGTGAGATATGTATCATCTTGCTTTTACAGATCAAAAAACTGAGATTAAGTGACTTGCTTTGCATGAGAAGTCTGTGGCAAAGCCAGAAACAGAACCCAGGCATCCTGATGTTCAATCCTGGCCTTTAACGAAAGTCGAATTAAATTCATTTAGGGTTCCCTCCTCCCCCTCACTCCTTAAGTATTGTACTAAAAGTATTGTCAGAAATAGAAAAAAAGAACATGATTTATTCTCTATGAAATATGTATATCTATACTTGCTTTGTTGAAGAAAAGAAACCGTCTAAATGCTCAGTATATCAGAGCATACATTGATTAAATTGCATAGTACTGTATGCTACAGCAAAACAACCATAAATTGAAATCATATATAATAGAGGCACAAACGATTCTGCTACCTTCATTCAAAGAATTCTATTTTCTTTGCATATAACATTAAAAAGCCTTTAAAAACCAACACAATCAATAGCAGTACAAATATGTTTACTCCTGGCCCAGTCACTGACACCGAGAAGGTTATAGATCGGAAGCCAGAAGAAACAGTCAACAGTCCTAGCATGAAATGTGATAAGGCAAAGTACATTTGACAACATGATGTAGGATTAAATGGCTGTTCTGTTATGTCTAGTGAGAAGCCATAACGGGTTATTGAATGGTAAAAATACCCAAAACAAAACTGATACCCCCTCCTCCAAATAGCTGATCATTGTCTCTATTCAGACTTCATCCGCTCTCCTTTAGGGTCAGGTCCTAAAAGAGGTTGAGCAAATTCCAATACCAAGTGAAATCAAAGGGAATTCCAGATTCTCAGCACTTACAAATCAAGGAAGTAGGTTTTCAATAAATGAAAAATGCCTGTGTTAAAGACTCGGTCCTACCTATTGTTCCACTCTATTGATCTCCGGAGTTTGGAATAGATTTGCATTTCCAAAAGCAGAAAGAACTCTAGGTTCACAGCAGACAGCAGAGCTCAGAAACACAGTATGGGAAGGCCCAAAGTTCTTCCTAAACTGCTCTCTAAAATTTTGGGGCACAATTTCTAGCTAGTGTAAATCAGTGTAGCACCACTGATATGACAGTCAATGGCACTATGCCAATTTATACCATCTGCGACCCCTTATGTTACAATTATTGAGTCAATGTATTGAGTATGATATATTCATGATTTTTGTTGGAACAACATAGTGCCCATGCTTTCATAATAACAAAGTTAATATAGCGATCTATCTGAATTAAATTTTAGCCATCTTTCAACAAAAATCTGACATCCAATTTTTGTCCAGATATAGAGTACCGGTAATCAAGTAGTGTGAAATTATTCATAGTTAATAATCTGTGCTCAATTTCATCATTTTGTTTGCAAACTGCCCACAATCATCCTATGATTTTCTCAGATTTCTTTAAAATTTAAATTATTTAGCAAATATTTTCTGTGGTCTACTGATTATTCATGAACAGTATGAACAATTGTGAGTATTCAGTGTTTGAATTACAATATGTGGGTTATTTTGGTTTAGACCAGGAGTGTTAAACATGCAGCCCGCGGAATCTCTTTAATCCAGCACCCAACTGTGCTCCAAAAGACCACACTCTCTCCCTAACAAAGGGAGAGAGTTACAGAGGACTTGCGGAGCGCAGTCTCACATACCCAGTGCTCTGCAATGCCGTGAGAGTGTCAAGTCTTACAACATTGTGGCGCTCTGGGTATGCAAGAGTCTGCTCCACGAAGCACAGTCTTGCAAACAGAGCACTCCATGATGCTGCAAGAGTGTAGGCCCTAGTATTTAGATGTATGGTATGTACGGCCCACTTGAAGTACATTGAAATCAAATCTGGCCCACCATAGCAAATGAGTTGGACACCCCTGAATTAGAGCTATAGGTTAGGTGCAATGTTTCTTTCCCTGATTGGATGTATACAACTCTCAGAATAAGATTACCTGGATGAACTCTCATGAGCCTTACAATTTCAGTGTTGTTTTCCAGGAATTTTCTTCAATATTCACATCTGTAGCCTTTGCTTATATTTCTAGTTTATTGCTTATATTTAGGTCTAGTTTGTATGCATATATTTTACTACACATGTATATCTTTCTTTATAAATTTAAGAAATCCTAATCTTATAGAGCAGGGGTCGGCAACCTTTGCGAGTCCCCGTGCCAGCCCCTCCCCCCACAACCTCAGAAGGTGCCGGGGTGGGGACAAAAGGGGGCGGGGCCAGTGACTCTGGGTTCAGGGGCGGCGGGGTCCCCAGGCCGGGCCCTGAGCTGGGCTATGTTGGCCTTCGAGCTGGCCCCCGAGCTGGGCTGGCCAGGTCCCAGAGCCAGCTCCTGAGCCCCGCGCCGCCCCCCCCCAAACCCCATGCTGGCCCCCCATGCTGGCCCTCGAGCCTTGCACCAGCCCCCCCGAGTCAGGCCATGCTGGTCCCCCAAGCTGGCCCCTAAGCCCCGCGCCGGGCTGGCCAGGCCCCCGAGTCAGCCCCCAAGCCCAGCCCCCCGAGCCGGGCTGCACTGGCTCCCTGAGCTGGCCCCCCGAGCTCTGTGCTGGGCTGGCCACACCAGCTACTGAGCTGGCCCGGCCACACCAGCCACTGAGCTGGCCCCCGAACTCCGCACCAGGTGGCATCAGCCCCCAAACTCCACGCCAGGGCCATGCCAAGCCGAGCCCTGAGCTCCCGACCCAACCTTGCTGTGGAGTCAGGGTCTCAGGGACTGGAGCCTCCACACCAGACAGGGCAGAGTGTGGAAACACAGCCATGGGGATGGAGCCTGGAGCTGCGGCATGTGGATCTTGTAGCCCCAGACCATGCTGGTAGGCGGAGCCGGCAGGGGGAGCCTGAGCAGCGCTGCGTGCCGCTCAGGATCGTCCTGCGTTCCAAACTTGCTGGGGTTTGCCGACCCCTGATATAGAGGTATATTTAGCATAAATAGGTAAGTTAGCATAACTTTTGTATTAGCAGCTAAAATGCAAGGGATCTAGAGGCCTTGTAAAATTTTTATAAATTTCCAGGATGAGTCTGTATGTAACAGCTTTGCAATGTGTAGGTGGATGTGAAGTTAAAAATATCAAAGAGTAGGTCATGTTCTCCTGTGATCAGGCCATATCAACTCTTCATATAATATAGGTGAAAGTTAATTAACAATTTTAGTGAAGTATTTGACTTTCCAATATAACACCACAAAACCCACAAAATGAGTAAACAAGACTAGGGGAAAGGTGACATGGAATATTCTGATAGGGAAAATACGTCAATGGTACCCATGAACCCCTTAACTGATAATCTGAAAGTACCCCGATAATTTCTGGGGTAAGGGCCCATATTTAGGTAAGGAAGTATGAAATTATCTAATCTATTTTAAGAGGGGTATAAAGGTATAGAATCTGTAATGTGTAAGAAAGAGGTATAAATCCCTAAAATCTGGTAAACTACAAAGCTTCCATATCTTTCACCCTGAGCTCAGTGTCTTACCTCCAGCTTTCTTCCTTTGCTTTCTTTTTTATTTTAGTTAAGTTAGGTAAGTTTGCTTGAAGTTATTAGAGCCTATACTCTTCATCTCAACATCTCTATCCTAAAGGAGTGCAAGTATAAGTTATTTGGTAATTATTCTATAGGATATAGGTTACGTTTAGTTTGTTAAGATGTATAAGATTCTGTATAACACTGTGTTAAGTATTCTTTTTATTGTGTTTGGTCATTTAACTTTTGCTGGTTTTTATGCTTATGTTTTTGGCAATAAAGTGCTATAAAATGTATTAAGTATCATTTGTAATCCTAATTGCTCCTTTGGGGAGTCCTTATTTGTAATTTTATCTGTGGCTGGATTGGACTAGAACCCACTTCTGTAACAATTAGGTAAATCATTACTTCAAGTCTTCAGAATTCCAAATTTATCCTATAATCCAGTCAACAGTTCAAATTCACAATTTGCAGAACAATCTTGCCATTAACCTCATTCATAAGAATATTTTCAAAATGCAAATATGACATGGACACAAACACAACAGAAGTTAACTTATTTAAGAATTCAAAGGAAGAGAGAGGGACACTTTTTTGCAGGAGTTGACCAATTTTGCTCAGGATGGCTGTGTAGATTTGAAACACTCTCCAGAGACAGAATTTCATATATTGAACATGCCATTTTTCTCTCTGGGACAGAGGAAATGTGGTTGAAGAAATAACAAAGGTTGTTCTGTCCAATCTGCCACTGGACGAAGGGGATGAAAATCCAATAGATTTCTGGCTAGGAGGAAGAAGGTATGTGGTGGGGTGGGGGTGCAGAGGAAATTGGGTGTGGTCAGCTTCCTCTGCACAGTCATACTCTTCATCCTTTACCCCACAGAGAGACTTCCACTGAGTCAGGGGTCTGTATGTGAGAATAAGTATGCCACGGGGCCATGGTAACAACAGTGAAATACATGTCTTCATCATCTCAGAAACCAGCAGGGGGATAGAAGAGCTAACACAACCAAAGTCTGCATAAACTAAAACAGCTCCCTGTGTGTTATCAAGGGTCCAGAGTGATGGTGGAAGAAATGGAGGCAGCGTTGGAGGTCATGTACTCTGGGGGAGTACAGGGTAAAAGAGGTGCAGGTTACCATGACATCTGTACCTAGACCTCCTTGGCCTCTTTGGACCCAACCTCAGTCTGTTCCATGGAGAGTAGACAGGGAGCTACCATGTACCCATATCACATCTGGTGGAAACTGTTGAAGGAGGACATCATAGAATTTCCTTTCCCTTAATGGGGCTTTTCCCAACAAAAAGGAAACATTTGCACTTATGCTCTTAAGTTAAACACTATTAAACAAAAGTGCAGAAAGAAAGTAGATCCATGGTGAAATCCAGAAACACAGACTGATGAAAATCAGAAGATCAGAATGCTGTCTACCAACACAAGATCTGCCCACATATGTGGTGAAACTCATATTGACTATGCCATACATGTTGTCCAGGATAAAAAGGAACCCTGATTTCCACTTCAATGGATTGCAGTAAATACTAAGAGACAGTTTATTTATTCTAAATCATAATGCAAGAACATATTGAAATGTTTCACACCACTGATGAACTATGAATTATTGGAAAAGGGGTCTCCAAATAAACATACAAAATTAATTATGCCACACACAGGAAATAAAAGAAAACCACAATCCCCACTGCTAACATGAGAGTTGGTAATAACTAATAATATGCAAATATTTTACTGCACTTATTTTGGTAAAATTGAAATCAGTGTTCATGCAGCCATAAATACTAAATAATACTGAACAAGAAAAAGTCTGAGAATCCTGAAGTCCAACACAATGTAGGTCAAGAAACAAATGGTATAAATCAACTACACCATTCTGTGGGACAAAAGCAGCAAGCAAATCGGCGACAGATGGTGAAGTCAATTGAACATCTTAAAGTAATAATAGAACATTTTGGGATGACCATAAACTCTTAGCGACTGATTAGGATCCCACCTATGTAAGGGTAAATCAATCAAAACCCCATTGATTCACCACTGTGTTACTCTAACTGTACACTGGTGTAATTCTACCCTAATCAACAGTCACACTGATAGAACCCACAACCAAGTTTAACAGACTATGCTAAAAAATAAACTACTAGCCTCTAAGGTAAATAACCCTATAACTCATTATAATAAACCTCTCATACACACCCACACTCATACACATGTTCAACAGCTTCTCAGAAGGGAAAATAGTTATTTGGTATGAATCACTTTTCACTCCAAAATTAAGAAAAAAGATTAACCGTAAGAAAACTAGTCCACTTATTCCTCTGACAATAGCAAGTTCTTCATGGAATGCATAGGACATATTCTTGTTTTAACCTCCACATCAGCTTTGAAATCTGTTATACAGTACACAATGGGATAAGAGAGAGGATATGAAAAATAGCAGAATTAAAGACTCTTCAGACTTGGTTGAGAGGATAACTATAGAGGATTACAATCTTAAAACTGCCAAGAAGAAAGGATTAATTTATATAATTTTCTATTTTCATTCCCTGATGTGGTAGAGTTACATAAATTTTATACTATTGTCTTTATTCATATGATGTAATTTAAAGATTTTTGTAAGAGGAAAACAATTTTACATTGTAGTGCAATTGTTCCAATTTTTGTCATGAGAATGGATAACTATTGTTCAACATTCTGTTTTCCTCATAATGTAAAGACTGCCTTTCGTCTGGTTTAATTATGGGCCTTTTATGTTTTCGAGATAGTTACAGAGAAAAAAATTCTATAGATTTATCAGAGCTATTCAGTCTTCTTATTCTTCCCTGGACAACATCTGTGGGAGACAACTTTATTTGCTAAAGAGTATCAGAAAAAAATGATTAAATCTCCATTGTTAATCCTCCTTACTGTGATTCTTTTTACTTTGACTGGATTAATATTAAGATAATGATCTGCACTCATAGGACAGCTGTACCCAATATATTATGTGAATTATGATATTATGGTGTTTCACATTGACCTTTTCAATACTTTGCATCTTGATCAGTTAGCCAAGCTATTGTTTTCATCACAAAATAGTGCAGTTGTGAACATGCCAAATGGATGGAATGAACTAATTAAGATATAAATGATCAAAATGGTCAAAGTAGCAACTCACATTATTGGAGCTCCCATATTTACCTTATGTAATTGAGAAGAATCTTGTATCCAATAGAAGAAATGCACAGTGTTGCATGAACAAAAATATGCAATTAATAGAAAATAACAGACCATTAACAAGCCTGCTAGAAATATCTTTAAATGAAATGTAAATGGACAACTATGTCTATACATTTTCTACTAGCAGACTCTCAATGTCATTATAATGTACAGCAGCTAAGGCATAGAGTAGACTGAACTGGTTTTGTCCTCTTGCAAAAGCACATAAAAACCAAAGGAGAAATGGAAAGAGTGAGATGGAAATTTAAAGGTTTAACTGAAGACAATTTAAGAGAAATGCCAGAAAAAATGCAAACTCAAGCCACCATACAATAATGAACTTCCTTTAGAATAATATGTAGTGTGGTAAAGAAAACAACATATCCACTGTGGATTACTAGGAGCACAGAAGGCTGACGAGAAGGGACAATTGAGAAGTAAAAGCAGAGGTTCCAGATTATGTGGTTCCAGAGATATATAGTCCCTGCCCTGATCCAAATGCCACTGAAATCAATGGAGTCTTTCATTGGGTATTGGAGCACAGCATGCCAAAGTAATGTGCTGCAGACTAGGATGCATTGAGATAAGTCATTTCCTGCTCAGAAAATCACTTCAATAGGTGACACACCACTTTAAAGCACTGGAAGGAGTTGGGCAGGGCCGGGGTAATACGCTGTCTGGGAAATGGGAAAGGAGACTCAAGATTTCCCAAGGTAGATCATTGCTAGATCCCCTAATCCTGGGGCAGGGTCAGAGAGGGAGACCCAAGAAGAAGGAGAAGGGATATAAGAAAAAGAGGGCAACCTTAACTTGTAGTTACAAAGAATAAGACATGCAATACGGAAGAGTTCCTAATAGGAAGGAGAAAGAAAGGGAGTGGGGTGATGACCAGGAGTGATGAAACCAGGATGTTTCCCTATAGGGGACATTATAATGTGTACATGTATAGGGTGAAATCTAGGAACTTGGAGAACTCTACTTTCTATTGTCTTGACTCTCTCTGTCTTTTTCTAGCATACACTAGCAAACAAATATATTAAACCCAACTGGCAGGTCATGACAATTAAAGAATACCTGACAAAATATCTCTCCAATCTAGAAGAGGTGGAGACTGAGACGGCTGCACAGTCAAGAAGCAGCTGGTTGGACCATTCCAGGGCTAAGATTCATACTATCCAGAGCAGTGGATAGTAGGTGGCCTGGAATGTTCTTTGTCCTGCTGCCCTCTAGCAACTTCGGTCAGTCACACGCTTAAGCACTAAAACTCAGCAGTGAGAATCGTGCACATATGGAATCTTTGGAGAACAGTAATGCTGTTACATAGCAGCATTTAGGAACTTTAATTAATGACAAATTTTCAAACTTGGGTGCCACCTATATCCATATTTAGGCGCTTAACTAAATATGTGGTCTGGTCTTCAGATATAATGAAGACTCACAACTCCCTTTAATGGGAGTGGGAGCTGAGTGGCCTCAATACTGTAAATATGAGGGCACTTGTTAAGCATCTCAGAAAATAGAGATGATTTACTTGCAAAGTATTTTATATTATTAATTATTATTATTACTATACCCTAAATTCGACCTGGAGAGAATTTCAGAGACCCCAATGGAAACATCTTTCAGTTGTATGCATGTGTGTGCGTGTGTGTATATATGCTTTTCTCCTCCCTTCCCCCACCAACATTATGGTTTAGTTATAGCAGGAGAATATTTTACTAGATCTGTAGCTTTTATATAGATGATACCAATGTATTACCCAGAAGCTAAGCTGTTGATATTTTAGCATTTAATCCTATGTGCTAGCTTTATCCCTAGTTATCCCTGGGCTGTTCTGAACAAAAATTGGCTCTCATATCTACATTTTATTAAAATGATGAACCACAGGCCCAAACACGTGCACTGAAAATCCTCCCCATCTATTATCTCTATTTATTACATAAAACCATGACAAACCTTTAACAGCGACTTTCTCTGCATTTCCATTAGCAAACTGCTGGCATGATCTCCCACCCTCATATACAAATGATAAGTTATACCTCCATACCACTCCAATTTTTTTTAAAATACATTTTCCTAATATTTAATTTATAAATCATTTCCCAGATGTATTAGTAATAAATGTTTGAAGGCGGCAGACAGGAATACAACAGGAAAGCATAATGCGTGCTGTTTACTAGGAGGCCTCATTAAAAAGGCATCAAGGAAAATAAAAAACAACCTTGTGAACCTTTGTAATTGGCCTCAAAGGAATAGTAACGCTAAGGACATCAATGCAGAGATGTCACAGGCCAATCTAGTGCTTAAAATTACAGAAAAATTAACTTCAGAATCCATTTCATACTCTTCCGTTCTTAGAATGGAAGTTATTTGTGATTAGAAAAGCATTTACTATTCCATCAAGGGCCTGTGCTGTAACAGTTATATACCACAGTTATATACCATTCTTGACTTTGAGAACCATTATTTTGCATACCATCAAATACCTGCTCTTTCATCTCTTTCCTTAGAAGCGATTCCATTGGTAGGACAATATACACCACTTTCACTGCAATTCATCTTGATCCTGTTTCACTGTGGCCCCTGGATGCTTTTGGCTCATTTGGCCAACATCCAGTGCACTCTGCTGTATCCTCTTAACTGTTTCTACCATATTAACTTTACTTTAGTTATCTACAGTGGGTGTACAGTTTGATCTATTTAACTTGCTATTTTTAGAATGGATTGGACTAATGATAAACTCTGGGCAACAGACAGGGTTAATACATCACTGAAGTGAACAGTTAATTTGGCATATTTCTCCCCACCTCATGTGCTTCCTGTATATTCATTTAAACACAGATGTCACTTGCGAAACTTCATTTTTAGACCAAATGTAGCATACTACTTATTATTGAACAGACTTGAAAATCCATATTTAAACCCAGCAGGTCCCAGAGGCTCTTTTCAGATACTTCTGGGCTTCCCAGAAGGCTCATGAAAGTAGATTAAACTAAAAATTGCATTTCATTTTCCTGTTTTGTTTGCATTTAAATGGTGGAAGTTACAGCTGCATAATAGCCATCCATTTTCTTATGTACTTCCATTCCAGCAATAAGTATTTCTATAACATACTTAGGTGCATAAAGTATATATTTCTCTCTGCTTCTCGGAATATGGAATGAGAGAGTTTCTGCAGTGTAATTTTGTACAGGGAAAAACCTGACTAAGATGTTCTAAATGGATTTAATTTGTGAGATCTAAAAGCTATCAAAGCACAATTATTTTTAGTGTCTTCATTTAGAGATGTATTTCACTGCAGAATAATCTGCTGGGGGGAGGGAAGGACAGGGGGCAGGGAGGAATGTACTTTATAGGTCTAAATCTATGAATTTGTATTCCCTGGGGTGACCAAATATCCCAGTTCTATAAGAACAGCCCCCATACTTGGGCCTTTTTCTTATATAAGCATCTATCATTTCCCTCCTTTATCCCAGTTTCTCACACTTGCTGTTTGGTCACCCTTGTATCTCCCCCCTCCCTTCTTCAAATGCTAATGCTTAGTCAATTGCCTAGGATCTTATTTATGAGCTGAAATAATTACCAAGGGCACCCTGTTGGGAATGCTACATATCTGCTATGTATCCGTTACCTGTTCACAAAAGTAGTATTTCTGCAATTTTAAAATCCTGAAATACTTTAGTTGTTACTCCCACTTACTATTATTTCATATTTACATTAAAATTGTGGTCCAGAGGCCCCATTGATACATGTAGGATCACACAGTTTACTCCAACACACTTGGAATAATTCTCCCTTGATAGGAATATGGGAGTTTTTGCTGGTCTCTATACTGAGGTGGTCAGAGTGTTCTCCCTTACTCTGCACCAAGTCACTTTCAATAAAGATTAGGAAGCAGTGAGCAACAGCAGCTGGAGCTCATGGTAGCCTTCAAAATATGTATATTATTAGGACCTGCTGAACTTGAGCTCCCAGCCTCATCCTCTGGGGAGAGAGTGAAGATCAGTAGAGAGGAAGCTAATTGTTCTGCCCGATTTCTCAATAAGGCTTTAGAAAAAAATGGGTTCGAACTTTCAGATGCATGTTCAAGCCAAACCTGCAAACCTTTCCTCATGTGACATTGCAGTTGCATTGTTTCTTTTGTGGACAGCAGTTTCATGGTTTAGGTTGCTGTAAACTAAAGGAATGTCTCAGCAGAATAAAAAGTCAACATCAGCAAGGTCACTTCTTCAAGTGTAATATTTAATGTGGTAGAAAAATAAACAGAAACACTCCCCAGTTTGAAATTCAACCCTGTTCCATGAGGTGCAAATCCAGCTGGCACTCTCTCCTCTATCCCTTAAGCAACCATTATTACAGCGCTCCCTTTGAGCACATGGTCTAAAAGAAAGCTGAAGTTGTATCCAACAGCTCAGAACTGGGTGTACAACATGATAAAACTGCACTAAGCTTCAACTATCTCCTTTTCTGCAGGGCCAAGCTTTACTTTTTCTCTTGCATGTGACCTTCTGAAACAGTTTACTAAATTAGTTCTAAGTGTTGTAGCTTTTCACTAATAAAGACTGATTTACTCCTGGAAGAACATGATCCAGACATGATTGGTCTTCTACATCCAAAGTCCCTCAGACTGTTATAAATCTACTCAGTGTCTTTGAATGTTTGATTTTTTGGTGTTTTGGTTATGTATCTAAAAAGGTCCAATAGCATAAATTATTCTTTGCAAAGTCAATTTGTAATTTGTGCTCACTACATTTCTTTCAGGCCCACATTTCCTAAGCAGAAACAGTTTTATTAAAGAAAATCCAACTTTTCCCTTCCTCTTCAAAACTGTGAAACCCACCAATACAGTCATCATCACAGAGAAGGAAAATATTTTTCTCGGTGGAGTAATATATTTAGGAGAATACTTGAAAACTACTAGTTCCCACATGGGTTTGGAATACATTAATAAACTCCTAAGCTATGTCTACGCTGGCAAGTTAGGTCGACTTAAGGAGGTTTAAGTCAACCTAACTTAAGCACAGTCCACGCTAGGCTTTCATTAGGTCAACTTAAGAAAATCCTTAAGTTGACCTAATGAAAGCTTAGGTCGACTTAATAAGAACTGCAGGGTATTTGAACTAACCCTGCGTAGGTCAACCTAAACCTTCCTTAGGTCGATCTAAGGCCAGTGTGGACGCATAAGTCCACTTTCTTAGGTCGACTTACTACGTCCTGGTTAAGGGTAACCACTTTGTTAAGTCGACTTAAAGTCCACCTTATTAAGTCGACTTAACAAAGTCAACCTAACTTTTCCTACTGTAGGCATAGCCCTAGATTCTAAAGTCAGATGGGACCATCACATCATCTAGACTAACCTCTCACCTATTACCGGACAATAAACAACCCCTAACCATTACTTCCCTCCCAAGATCAACAAGCAGAATTAGAGAAAAGTATCACAACACTCAGAAGGCTAAACTATTGTGTACCACAGGAAGAGAGCAACAAAGACAAAATGGAACTAATGTCTGAGGTCCTTGCAATGTAAGGGAAATTATTTAGTTAGCCAGTCATTAGTTCCTTTGAAGCACAACTGACTCCAAATTTCAAGGATCTCCAGTGCAGATCTTAGAGAAGAATCTGGCCCTCCATTTTTGAAGTAATATAAGTTACAGGGTCCTGACTCCATCTACATAGAAGTAACTCACTGGCTGCCACCTTCTTCTGGTTGGGGAGGGGTTGCTGTGCCTTACCCTTGGTGAGACCTTCTGTTGGCTGCCTCCATCTGAGTCTTCTGTGTCTTGCCCTCCAGCCAAGTTACTCAGAAATTCTTTCCCCTTCTGGGGTATTCAAGTCAAGCTATAACTAATCAAGCCCCAAGCTGGCTTTTCCGAGCATGTCTGTTCACCCAGCTTCCCCCAGCCGAGAAGCAAAGTCTTATCAACTCAAACAGAATCACACTCTTCTTTTGCCTGGCCCCTCACCAGAACTCCAGAACTACAAACAAAACTAAATGCTACCAAAACATCTTTTATCCCCCTATGGACTTGATCTTCTCATTCTCTTGGTCCTAGTCAGCTCCCATCCCATTTCAGTTCTAAGACAGTCCCAGCCCCTCAACGCAGAGTTTAGGTTGTGCTTCAAATGGTCTCTCCTTAAACAAGAGTCCATAGCTCACCTCCTCGGAGCTGGATTGTGAATTAGCCAGCTGCAGAGTCTTAGCCAGCTTCTCCCTGAGCTGGCCCTTCCTCCCAACTGGTCTTCAGAGCACTTAGGAGGTCAGTTGCTGATGTCTACACCCTGCTAGGGAGGAGACAGCATTTCTGCTGATCCTTCTCCTAGCTCATCCTCAACTGGCTGGCTAGGAACGGAGCCTGGCTCCTCTGCCAGGCTGCTGGGGCCCTAAAGATAGAGTGGGTTTTCTCCCAAGCATAACTTATTCCCAGGATCACTTCCTTTCTATCAATATCCCCTAGATTACAGACAGACAGACACTGAGGCTCTCAAAACTTTAAAGGGCAATTCCACATGATGGGATGGGCTGGCCACTAGGCACTATATTTAAACGCAGATAACATGAGAGATTCTAAATCACATTAGCCTTTAACACCATTCCTGCAGTTCATTAGAGGGTTCAGATCAGGCAGAATAATGGTCGAAAGACGATGGTTGGTCCTCTTACTACTCCGGTAGCCCACGTGTGCCTGTCCCTTAAAACAATCTGTATAAAACTGCTGGGGTTCCTGAGGTGCAGTTACAAGGAGTGCACATGTCAAAGACCTCATCTTCAGCTGATTCTGTTTTATTAGATTACAGTCTAACAGATGTTCTTTGCCCTGAGAGGAGTTCTAACATATTTTAAATTCAAGGTCTGTCTCCTCTGAGAAAAACTGAAAATCTAGCTACCGTTTTGCAGCCTTACAAAATTGCTTTTGTGGGATTAAAATATTAAATCTCCTGAGCTTTCTGTGGCAATGTGGCTAGTTCTGAATCCAGGTAAAGGAAGTGTGAGGGCATATACATTTTACCTCTAAGAGGAGTGAGGGGAAAGCTAGGAAAAATGTGTTCTGCACCCAACTACAAAATATTTTTTTTGAAATATATGGATTTTAATGATATTCAGAAAGGGGAAGTTTATGTACAATGATGTACATTTTTAAAGACATTTCGAGTGAAACCACATTTTCTTATGTCTGTGCCAAGCATATCGTGCACACATTAGACATTCTGTCTGTGCAGCCTGGGCACACATCTTTGCTGGTACTGCACGCCTTTAAAACGCAGGTGTTGATCTAACTATACTGCCTTTTTTCTCCTCTGACACTTTTGCAATTTTTTGCCTGGGGGACTCCAACTCTGGATTGCATTGCATTCCTGTTCAGAACACCCAACACAGTCCAGTGCTTGCCCCGCCCCCAGCCTATTCAGTGCCTGTAGCAACATTACTACTGTGAGGTACCTTTCCTATGCTTCCAGATTTATTCCTGGAAGCATGAATATTAATCAGCCATATCCAGATGCTGAATGGATAGAAAATAAAACAGTGCTTTGCATATACCGCAGGCCCTTTTTCAAATGTGCCTTCCTCCACAACCTGAAGGTCCCCCAGCAATGGTGACTGACTTCTTCCTTCCCATATCTCTTATCTATCTTATAAGGATAGGCAGCTATCTCCGCTGCTTGGAGACGGAATCAGCTCCTGTCCATCACTCCAGTCTAGGGCTGGTCAGCCTGAAGGTAATAGCTGTTTCCCTCCAGTTAATCCAAAGTGCTCTTGAAGATTGGCTACCAACCCCTCTCTGCCCACCCCATCCCCACCCCCGCCTTCCTTTTTGTAGCAATCCACAGTCTTTTCACCCACTCTGAAGCCCCATTTCTTTCCTTACCACTCTTTGCAGAAACTACTAGCCAGCCAGTCAATTTGCAATTTACCTTCCAATAAAAATTTGCTGCCAAGGACGTGGTGGGCCCCGGCCTTCTCTGCTCTCCTAACTGGAGCTTTGTATTCATGCTGTGAATACTGCGAACTCAGAACAAAGAAGGCAGTTGAGCATACAGTATCCCAGTAAGTCAACTCTCTCCAGTAGCATTCATTTAAAGTTCCAATTAAAAGCACTAGAACAGCCATACTGAGTCAGACCAATGGTCCATATAGCCCAGTATCCTGTCTTCCAACAGTGACCAATGCCAGGTGCTTCAGAAGGAATGAACATAACAGGGCAATTATCAAGTGAGCCATCCCTTGCCACCTCCTGGCAGTTAGAGTCCTATGACATAGCATGAGGTTGTATCCCTGATCATCCTGGCTAATAGCTACTGATGGACCTATCCTTTGTGAATTTAAATTCTTTTTTGAACCCAGTTATAGTTTTAGCCTTCACAACATCTCCAGCAATGAGTTCCACAAGTTGACTGCATTATGTGAAGTATGTTTTAAACCCGCTGTCTAGTAATTTCATGGACGAGCGCTGGTTCTTGTGTTATCTGAAGGGCTAAATAACACTTCTTTATTTACTTCTCAACACCATTCATGATTTTATAGATCTCTATCATACCTAGGGTGACCAGACAGTAATTGTGAAAAATTAGGACAAGAGGTGTGTGTTGGGGGAGGGGAATAGGTATGTATATTAGGAAAAAAACTCAAATATCAGGACTGTCCCTATAAAATTGGGACATCTGCTCACTTTAATAAGACCCCTCCTTATTTGTCTTTTCCAAACTGAAAAGTCCCAGTCTCTTTAATCTCTCCTCAAAAGGAAGTTATTCCATACTCCTAATCATTTTTATTGTCCTGTTCTGTACAATTCTAATACATATATTTTGAGATGGGGGGACCGGAACTGCACACAGTATTGAAGATATGGGCATACCATGGATTTATACAGTTGCATTATGATATTGTATGTTTTATGATCTATCCCTTTCCATAACATTGTTAACTTTTTTGAGTCCCTGAACACTGAGCAGATGTTTTCAGAGAACTATACACAATGTCTCCGATACCTCTTTCTTGAGCACTAGCAGCTAATTTAGACCTCATTATTTGTATGTATAGTTGGGATATTTTTTCTAATGTGCATTTCTTTTTATTTTTCAACATCGAATTTCATCTGCCATTTTGTTGCCCAGTCACCCAGTTTTGTGAGATATCTTTGTATCCTCTTAGGTCTGTTTTGGACCATATGGCGTTTTTATTCAAAATCAGAATGATATAGAATTAACATGGCACAAATTACATGGATTAAAAATGGTGGGGGGGTTTCTTATTACAACAGGTGATTTTGCTTTTCTTCCCTTCTCTTCCCCCTGCCACCTCCCTGCTAATTGCTGTACTTCACTATTTGAATCCAAACAACTGCTTTGATTTGCTGTAACAGTCTAACGCAGGGGTCGGCAACCTAAAAGATAAGAGCCATTTAAAAAAAATCCTTCAATAACCAAAGCCGCAGTGGGTGTAGCCTCCTGGTGGGAGGATGGGGAGAGCTGGGAGTTGGGCCAGGACACCTGCCGCAGAGTCCCCCAGGGGGGGGGGGGGGAGGCTGGAACCAGGAGTACCCTGGTTGCTGGGAGGACCTTGGAGTCTGGCATGGGCCCCCCTCAGGGTCCACTAGTGGTGGGGTGGGGGTGGAGTTGGGGGGGGGCACCCGCAGGGTCCCCCTGTGGCAAGAGAGAGCTTGGAACCGCAAAGGGGCAGCCAAAGAGCCTCATGTGGCTCCAGATCTGCAGATTGCAGACCCCTGGTCTAACCTAATCCTATGATTTACACTCCCCGACATTTATTTTGCTTTCATTCTCTAAGTTCCCCATCTTCAAGCATCTGACAAAGTGGGATTTTCGCCCACGAAAGCTCATGTGATAAATAAATGTTACTCTTTATAAGTCAACCAGAATCCTTCTTTGTTTTGCTGAAATAGACTAACAGGGCTACCCCTTTGGAACTGGTCTCAGAATGAAACTGTAGATCGGAAATCGTCATTGTATGAGTGGTGTTTCCTACAAGTACCACTTCTTGGCCCTACGTTATTTAACATTTTTATCAATGACCTGGAGGAAAACAAAGTCATCAGTGATAAAGATTTCACGGGATGCAAGAACTGAGGGAGTGGTATGTAATGAAGAGAGTGGGCCATTGATTCAAAGCGACCTAGTTTACTTGGTAACTTGGGGACAAATAATATACATTTTAATATAGCTAAATGCAAATGCAGACATCTAGGATTAAAGAATGCAAGCCATCCATACAGAATGGATGAATCTGTTCCGGGAAGCAGGGATCCTGAAAAAAAGATTTGGGTCATGGTGGGTAATCAGATGAACATGGGCTCTCAATGTGACACTGTAGTAAAATAAACCAGTGTGATACCGAGACACGAAAACAGTGGAATCTAGAATAGGAGAAGAGGAGTATCAAAAATACCAGTAAAGAAGGGAATCTCCAGTAGGAGTAGAGTAGACTGCCTCTGTATTTTGCACTGGTGTGACAACCGCTGGAATACTGCACCAATTCTGGTACAGACCATTCAAAAAGGATGTTGATAAACTGGAGATAGTACAGAGAAGGGCCATGAGAATGATAAAGAATTAAAAAACCTGTCTTACAGTGATAGAGTCAAAGAGCTTAATCTATTTCAGTTTAACAAAGAGAAGGTTACAATCCATAATATCTACATGGGAACTAATATTTAATAATATGTTCTTCAGTGTAGCAGAGAAAGGCTAGATTCAGACTTGAAATAAGGTGTACTTTTTGATAGTGAGGGTAATTAACCACTGAAACAATTTACTAACAGTCATGGTGGATTCTCCCTAACCCACAATTTTGCATGATGCTTTTCTAAAAGATATGCACTAGGAATTTTTTGGGGGGAGGAGGAATTCTGTGCTCTGTATTATACAGAAAATCAGACTAGATTATCATAACGCTACCTTTCTGGCCTCAGAATCTATTACTCTAAATGCTTACATCTATTTTGAAAATGGGACTTTGAGTTTAAAACATCTGAAAGCACCTAAATGTTAAAAAGAATGATATGTAGAGAATGAACTGAACTTACCCTTTAAAATACAGCAATTTCTTTTCTTTTTCATTTGTAACACACTTTCGAACTCTGACTTAGCCACATGATAGCTAAAAATATTATGTGAGACACTCACCCATGTAACTAAAGTATGAAGAAGAGTTTGAAATGCTCTTCTTGTCTTATGGTCAAATTTGATCTTAGCTTTCACCCTGTGAGAGTATACTCAATTCAGCAGTGTTACTCGGGTGGTGAGTAAGTGCTGGTTCTCCCCCACAGTATAGAACTGCCTGATAGAAGGAGCCTTCTATCATTCTGAGAATGTGACACTCTAGGCTCTCTTTCCATCTGCAGAGTTGCTGGAGACACTGCAAATACACAAGAAGAACATGGGAGCTGAATGCAGACAGGCACATTCAGGTGCTGTATCAGGCCACTTTCATGCTTTCTTAGACAGTGTAGTATGATGTCTGCAGGCATATGTCAGGCATGCAACAGACCCTCTTCAAGCGCTCTGGTTAGCCTGCTTCATGCCTGCATGAGCATTATTCAATGGCTGTAGGCAAACAACAGAGCTTCTGCAGTTTACAGCAGCAGAACAGGACGATTATATATAAAATAGAGAAAATATGGGTACTAAGTAGGTATATGGTTCGACAAGGAATATAGTCAAATATAAGAAATAAAGGTATACAACAGCAGTAACAAAAAATGAACCATTCCTTTAACATTTTGATTTGCTTGATCTGATTTTGACATAAATGTGAAGATGTTCTACATCACTTATGGGAGATATAAGCTACAAGTGAGACTGGCTAATTCGCACATCGCTCCAGGGCTGGTCTGCTATTTAGGCCACGATATTCACATCATGCACTGTATGCCCCTCAAGACTTTTTATTATAGCGGAAATTGATACAATAAAAAAGTTTATATTCATGAAGAAATGATTCCTAAATACCTCTGCCCCATTAAATTATTCAACACACTGCATACAAATGACCTAGCCTTGAAAGATTTTATAATTAACAAAACACCTTCTTCCATTGCGTAGAGCGGAAATAAAATGCAGAAGCTATTTTAGCAGGTCGTGCCTCATCACAGCACAATGATGTGGCGGGTAGTAATGAACGAAAACCTTCGGCTTCACGTATGGAGTGAACCAAACTTTAAAATGTCTCCTTCCACAATTCCGCCCCCAGCATTTCATAATACAGAGAGAGAACTAATTTAACCTCCTTGCAACCTAGAGTGAAGTCCAGCATCAGTGAATGCAACTGCTATTGAAGTAAACAAGACAGATTTGATTTCAGTTAGAATAGGTTACATGCAGAGTAACCCTAAGGACAGAATATGTCCCACACTGGCAAAAGTGCCATATATATCATATAGGGATCATATATATGGTGCAGGCCATGCAAAGAGCAATTATTCAACAATTAAGGCAGTCTTTCTTGGAAACATGAACTGAGCATAAACCAGTGTAGTGATGTCTGCCTGAATCTGATTTTAATGCAATTATCACGTCTGGTTTAAGACATTCACTCTTCTATCTTGTGTATTGTATGCACGATCACTTTAGCATGTGTGTGATATCCATGCATTTTTGCCTGCATGTGGTCCTAATATGGACACTTTACAGCTTTAATAAGCATAGATGCAGAGTTATAAAAGACCAGCTACCTTACCTGCAGGGTTCTCTCTTTTTCCCTCTCTCTTTTTTTCCTACACTTGCCATGATGAGATAATGTCAGTAGTTCCAGGAAGAATGTCACAGAATATTTGATTTAACATTTCCAGCATGAAAATAGAACTCCAGAGAGAAGGGCTTTCTGAAGGGGGCACTTCCAAGAAGATACTAAGTAGCAGCAAGGTACCTGGCAGGGCCCTAGGTGAAACAAAATCTGTGTTACCTGGCTCAAGTCAGCAAGTTTGCTTATGCTGGTATTTTCTGTTTTAATGGAGATATTTTAGAAATATGGTTATTAATAATGTTCCTATATTTTCCAGCAGGAAATTAGTTTTTTCAGGCTCTTGTCTACATCCTCAGGGGCAGTTGGGGGATAATGGAAAATCAAAAACCTAAATGATTTCTTAATCTTGTTCCAACTTTTTTTCCTAGTATGATATCACATACCAAAATGTCTCACTGTTCTATGTAATCATAAAAAAAAAATCCATAACTGGTACAGGAACTTGCATACTTCCTTTGAAATCTTGTATGGGGTAATTAGTTTTCTGAGAACCAATTTTATATGGACTTTCTTCACTACTCTGAACTATTCTGTTAATAATGTTGTCTGAATTGCTTTAATCAACAGATGGAAGCAATTTTTTCTTAAATAGGTACAAATGGTACTAACTATGCAATGTGTTATATTGGTTCAGCCATCCCTTTTAAAATCTCACTATAATATCACCATATGCTATATCATCACATTTTATGCTGTTATGGTGTTTAAAGAGATGCAATTCTTTAAAAAAAAAAATCATGACCAAATTTCTCATTAATACCATTTCTATAGTCTAGTAAAATTAAAAAAGAAACTTTAAAACAATGGGTTATACTATAATTTGAGAGCCTCTTTCCTTGGTAATGTATTATAAGTTATCTTCATATCTGAAAAAAATTATTTCCAAAACATTTAAAAATGTTTGAATTAAATGTTATTTCTCATTTCAAAATATAAAAATTGGAGTATTTAAATCTTTACCTAGATCCAGGTTAAATGTTGAAGATGAGAGTCGATTAATAGCTATTTCACTCAGGTTTGATACTATCAAAGGCAAGATATATTTGAGGAGACAATTTGTACTTGTCCTATGCAAATAGAAATCTGTGATAGGAAACAGGATGAAGGATTTTAAGTTCTTTTGAGGCTGTTTATCAAATGGACAATATGTATTAGAGTGAAACAATGTTTTAAAGCCTCTATTAAGTAACACTGAACAAAATTAACACATATCACAGACTTCCAATATTGTACATTAAAAAAATGAAGAGAAGAATTACATTTCTGATAGAGGAAAATTTTACTTACAGTATCAGATGTCTTTGTACTCTCATTTTCCTTAGTCTAATTCAAGATATAGTGCATTCTTTCTTTTCTTCTTACCAGTGCTGCGTATACAAGTAGCTTCAACCCTTTATTTTTGGACAGTTGCCTTCACCCACAGACTCTCTCACAAATGAAACAGCTTCAGCACTTGAACAAGACCAAAAACCTTGAGAAGTCCATGCACATTCATCTCTTTTTACAGTATTTCACAGAGGTAAGAAAAAATACTTCCTTACTTTGTGTTACATTTCAGAAAGTTTAAATGGTCTAATATCCTATTCCTTTTCAACATACCACAAAGTGCTAAATGGTAAGAATTACATTACTGCTGCTTCTTAGATTATGACTGATAAGGTGAGCCTTTTACATTTATATTGAGTTCTGAAGAGCTGATGCTATACTGGTCTAATAATTAATAATTCATGGAGCCAAATTACAGCCCCAGAAGGATACAGTCACTTTTACTAGTTCTTTCATATTCCACTGATTTATGTACGACAGACCAGGAGCCTGAGCAAAGGAAAAAGTTGAAACTTGCTCTGTAGGTTTAAAAGGAACTCCTTTTCCTGTGGTCTACAATGACATTTCTGTCAAAATACGTATAGGTGGCATTAAGGAAATCTCAGGACATAAATTTGTAAAAATATTTTTAAAAATAACTGTCCCAGATACTCAGAAATTTGGATATTAAGGCTGACAATAATCCATTACACAAATATAGCTCTTTTCAAAAAATCACAGAAATGCTGTATAGCCATTCACTGATTCGTTAGTCTTCATAATCACATCTCATCGCTCCCTTTTTGATACTGACTTCCATTCAGTCCCTTCAGGGACCAATTTCTCAATCCAGTTTGTCAGACCCCTAACCTCTTCTTGTTTTCTCTCAAAACCCACTTCTGATGTGAGACTCAGACACAGAAATAATGAAAAATGACAGAGTAAGAAGTTTATAAAATAACCACTTCATCTCGGTTTCCCAAGCACATTAGCAAGGATTTTCAAAAGTACTTAAGTCCCATTTTCAAAAGTGACACTTAAGGCTAGATTTTTAAAAGTATTTAAGTTCTAATGACACAGATAGACATAAATTGCATTAAAAAAAAAAAAAAAAAAAAGCACCTACTGTCACTCTCAGAAACAGTCAAATTATTTTGGCTGAAATTTTCCAAAACAATTCACCCTGATGTGGATACCGGCCATGGCACGTTTCTGCCCAAATGGTTAAAGTTTGTCTAAGTTAGAAGCAACTGAAAACAGGATCTTATGACAGGAAATATAAGGCAACCTTAAGAACAGGCCCACCATGCCGATAATCTGCTTGAATGAGGCATGCTCAGAGTGCCTAAAACTAAACCCATGTACATCAATATTTGCACATTGAGAAATAGTTTTAAAACGTTTTTAAGTTTCAGAATTTTCAGTAATTAATGGGGAATAATTAATATTTTGATAACAGACAATATGACTATGTATAAATGATTACAGAGGGGGTTACAGTGTGGATTTAATCAAGGTTTGATATAAGATTTCATTATGCCATTCCTGACAGTCCTATTTTATCCTCTATTTCACCCTCTTACCTGCTGACCACATTTGGACCGGATACGTCAAATTATATTTAAATAGGTGGCAGATAACCAATCACCCAATAGTTCTTTGTAACTAATGCATCATGCTAGGAATATAACGTCCACTGCTACATTACCATAAGAGCTAAGATAAATCCTAAAAAATGTCTAAAGCTGCCCTCTATATCAGAGACTAGCTATTGAAAGTCTCCAAGAAACACCTGTTATTGAAGTTTTAGGCCAGATAACAGCCATTCAGTCATCTGAATGGCACTTTGTGTTTCACAAAGCCAAAAAATATGCTTGAACACCACTATATTTTCCATAAAAATGTAACACCACTTGGAACTCATGCTATTTAAAATGGAATAATTTGAAATCTGAATTTTGGCAAGACTCCAAGCAAAATCGTCCATAGTCAGCAATATATGAGGCACCGTTATTTAGAAATTAAAATGTCCTGATGAATTTTTGATCATTTGTTCAATGTTAATTTTGCATTCTACAAATCTCACAAAAGTTCTCTAGAGCAGTTTGACTGATTCATTTTTAAAAACAAATTGAAATTAGTGCTGAGAAGACAAAACCTTCTTGTTTAGGTTTTGAGAATACCGTGTAGGAGTTAAATTTTCAAGAGTGCCTAAGTCTTAACATTGTGATGTCATTTTCAAAAATATGTGACTTGGGCTCCTTAATCAATCAGGAGCCTTAGAAAAGTGTATCCTAAATCTTTCTATGTATATTATTTATTTATCAGTTTTGAAAAGATTATGTTGGATTTTGTAGGCTCAAAAAGTAAAGTCTTCCAGTAAAGTATGTGCACAAGTGCTTACATGTTTCAGGTTCTAGGATATTTAAATGTAACTGCCAAATTGGCCAAAGTAGTTTTTGTGGTGGGCACTTTCACTGAAAAATTAAGACATTTTCAGCTCTTTCTAAAATAACCAAACTTAATCCAGTGATATCTTCCTGAGTCTGCAGACAGACTAAATTAACAGTGATATTTATCTCAGTGGTTTAATAATGATAGCATACAGTGTTCACATTTAAATTATTTCACTGTAGAACAAAGCATGCAAGAAAGGAGAGGAGCAATCATAAAATGAAGATCTGCATAATCCATTGTTAATGGCATCTTGTTTTGGTGTTTCACAGAGGCAGAACAGGGGAGAGTAACTTTACTGGGAATGATCCTGGGGGGTGGGAAGTGGAAGTACACGTGCAATTTTGCATGTTTGTAAGTAGAGGCCTGAAAATTGTTCAGTCTTGGGAGTTTCATTCAATTAAAAAAGCATGAGTGGACTATTAACTGCCAATTGATACTTTTGATGCCAAGTGATACTTAATTATCAGTATCTGTTTTATAAATGTAAGTTAACTATACCAATTGAGTTGAACTGTTATTAACAACTATCCTATACTAAACTTGTCATTGAGCATGATCTAGCAATGGTTCTATGAAATAGTTCAGTTCAGATATAATATGTCAATATATAATATATATACACACAGAGAATTGTTGACAAATAATGAGATAATAGTCAGCGCACCTAAGAAAGCATTCAGCACCAGTGAGGCCTGAACTATACATTTGGAAGAGGGACTTCTAAGAAAGACCTTAGAACTTTATAAATTAAATCACTGTATGTGAGCTGACACAATAGTTTCTAAAAGGCATTCTAATCCCTTCATTTTGAACAAGATTATGTAGGTTTAAAACATGAGTACTAATCTATCATAGGCCAATTTAAAACCAGTTCAGTTCATATTTTATTCTTGAGAAACATTCTTTTATGTCTTCTAAAGAGGCTCACCATGCAGGTATAAGGGGAGCGGCATCAAGAACAATGGAGAGGAATGGCAAGAGAAACCTCCGCAGAAGCATTACATCTTTTTGTGAGACAGAAACAACATAAAACCTCTTAGGAGAAATAGCAACCTCATCCTAAGAGAATCAAATTTAAGGTGAATTTAGAAGTGTAAATTTATCAAAGACTATTTATCTTCACTAACAATTTTGTTTATGCTACATTTTTCCTGTAGATTTAATAATGTTTCTCTCTAAACAAAATGTGTATATAACCTTTATTGAGGTCAATCAGTAGCTTCTGAATTCACACACACTCATTAGTTGCTGCATATTCACACTTGATAGGATGAAAGATATGGATGTCATTTGCAAAGATTCTGTAGGAATTCAATCTGACTGTCATGTACACCCATCCTGCAAATTCTATGTACGATTTCTTAGCCCTTCATTCAAATAAAAGCTTGTGTTGCCTGAAATTAGACTTTAAGGCTGAAATTTTTTAAAGCACCTACAGGATTTGGACATCTAATGTAAAATTTTCAAAAGTGAATTAGGGCCAGCTTTTCAAAGGTATTTAGCCTAAAGATGTGGATAGACACCTATAGGGATTTTCAAAAGCAGATTAGATGCCTCAATCCCACTGAAGTGAATTACAGTCCTTTGGAGTTAGGTGCCTAACTCGCTTAGGCATGTCTGAAAAGCTCGCTTGGGACCTATCTGCATCTCTAGGCATCTAAATGCCGTTGAAAATCTGGCCCTTAGTGAATTAGGAGCCTTATAACTATTTACAAAAGTGATTTAGGCACTAAGGAACCCTAAGTATCATTAAAAAGTCAATTAGAGTTAGGCTCCAGAGTGCTTAAATCACTTCTGAAAATGGGGTTTAGGTGCTTCTGAACATTTTACCCATAGTTCCCAATATGTTTAATGGGAATTGGACTTTAAAACTCCACCCTTCCCAGCAGCATTGAAAATCTCACACTCAAATGTTACATTCAGACATCTAAAGAAATATGTATTGTAACAATTAGTTAATTAAAAGAACAGTTGCTTAATGTTTTGACACAGTAAAAGATAAATGTGTAATATTCACTTTCAGTCAGATGGTAAAAGCAAAGTCACAAAGGAGAACATAAACCATCTACAAAATTTGAGCTTTAAAATACAGTTAGTGGTTCTCCAGTAGAGAGATTCTACTCAAATAGAGTCTAAAAAATTAAATCTAATTTAATCTTTTCTTCATATATCAAAATTCCCCTTCCCCACTGACAGTTTTAAATCACTCACTTAATTTTCCCATATCTAACTATGAAACTACCATTGTACAAAAACCATTAGAAATATCCCTGAGGTGTGTTCTCTCCTCATTGTGAACATGCAGCTCTTTTGATGCAACCATGTGTGCATATAAAAAGAAGTGCAAGTACTGTATCTATTCCAGGCCTCAACAAAACTGGCTCCCAGCTAGGTACCAGCAGTTTTATTTTTGGTCGCCAAATGGCAGTTTTCTATTACATTTCCAGAGCAGAGTTAGGAGCCAGGTGACAAACCGTGGTCACCATTGCAACCTGGTGCTCGGGTTTTGTTGAGCCCTGATCTATACACACTTACAAATCTCTGTCCCTTTCCCTAGCACCTACCATATGGTCCAGTTCTACAGCCCTAGTGCAGGCAAAATTCTTGTCTATTTCAAAGGGAAGTAGACTTCATGAAAACCAAAGGATCAAATCCATATGTAGCAGAGGATGCATCCACACACCAAATGTACAATATACAAATACACATCCATTTTTTTGCTAAAGAGGATTTAAATTAATCAGATGTGTTCAGTATGCCATGAGTGTGGATTTGTTCTTGGGAAATGCCAATGATATTCATCCCACTGCTGTAAGATTTACACTTCAGACCAAAAAAAATGGGCACAAATACTGAGCTGAGCAGAGTTCATCCATTCTTAGGAACAGATGTGTGCTCCATGTATAAAGCTTCCAAAGCAATATCTCCAGTTAAAGAACAGCTATACTGGTTCATGTGCTCAGTGGATTTTTTTAATTACTATATTATCAATGAAAATTGCTGGTAATTGCTACATCTGCATCATCTTTGCTGCCAGGTTTAAAAAAAAAAAGTAATGAAGCACAGCTTTTTCTCCAGTGCTAACTTCAGATTATACTCCAATTCTAGTGAGTGCTAAGAGAGTGTTGGATAGATTGACTCAATGATATGCTAAATTTGAAATTAACTCTGGAAATTTTCTCTTGTCAGCTAAATATTTAATCTACAATGTTTCCTCCAAACAGCATCGTATTTCTTACTTTATCTCATTTCCTATTTCCAATCCACGATACTGAGCTGAAACATATGTTCAAATAGAAAAGTGAATTTTTCTTAACTGATGTTGAAGAGACTGATTGTATTATACTTCAGTCTTCACTCATTATTATCAGAACAATCTAAAATAAATTCATCTTTTCTTCTGCATGGTGTTTGGGAAACTAGGAAATTTGAATTAAGAAATCAACTCTTTGCTCCTTACAAGCCTTTTGACGAGACAAAATAAATACTGACCAAATGCCATGATCAGTGTTTTTTTTGTTTAAATAAAAAAAAAAGTGCCAGTACTTGTATCTTAATAGTGAATTTCAAAAATGCCTTTCCTATCCCTCTTCTTCCTGTGCCACCTCTCTTCTTCCAGCAGCATGCTCCTTTCTCCTGCTGACCCCACCCCACTGTTGGGCAGTAGAGCCAGCAGGGACAGGAGCCTCACACTCCTTTTTCCTTGTGACCCTGCCCCACCCAACTGGACAGTGTGGCTGGAAAAAAGGTGCCAGTACCCCATACCCCTGCATACCATCACAAAAAAAGCACTAACCATGATTAAATATCTCCTGGCCCTATCCCCAAGAGTAGAAGTCTGAGCTGAAGTGTTCTTGTCAGATTTCTGTTTCAGTTATCACATTCTGCAATCCTAAATTCCTCATGTAATATCATTTGAATAAGCTATTATTTCCTACCTCTCCTAAAGCATTATGGAGAGTTGTAGTGCGCTGTTTAGCAGATGTCACTTTTCACCCCAGAGGTAGCTGAACTTCCATTCTAGGTAAAGAGATTCCAGCAATATTGTACATTTTTAATAATATTGTGTTGTTAGGGATCATTTGGGAGGAAAGGTAGTAGAAAAGAAGCAGTAAATATAAATTGACATTCCTGTCTTATGTGCCTTGTTGATATCCAGGAAATAAGACATGCAAAGATTAGGGTTTTTGTTTTTTTTCAAATGCTTTCATCATGTCTGCCTAAAGCATATACATAAATTACCAACAAGTATTTTAGCAATTTTAAAACATTTACCCTGATAGTTGTCTTATTCTTGTACTACAAGATGTGTTTATTTACATTCTTTCAAAAGCTAAAAAGAAAAATAAATCTTGACTTGCATCATGTTCCCCTTTTTAAAATGCCTGATTATGGAATCATAGTCTTCTAGGACTAGAAGGAAACTCGTTAGTTCATGTTGTCCAGTGCCCTGCACTCAAGCCAAGACTAAGTAATACGTAGACTGACTGGCAGGTGTTTGTCTAACTTGATCTTCAAAACCTCCAAATGATGAAGATTCAACAGCCTCCCTAGGCAATTTGTTCCAGTGCTTAACTGCCCTGACAGGTAGAAAGATTTTCCTAATGTCCAACCTAAACCTCCCTATCTGCAATTTAAGCCCATTGCTTCTTGTTCTATTCTCAAAGGTTAATGAGAACAATTTTTCACCCTCCTCCTTGTAACCCTCCTTCTGGATCACTGGATGATTACCTGTACTGGTCATTCTTTCTGAAGCACCTGGCACTGTCAGAAAACAGGACACTGGAACAGATGGACCAATGATTGGTCTGATTCAGTATAGTCATCCTTCTATTCTTTGTTCCAAAGAGGGAGCCGTATTAGTCTACTGCAGAAAAACAGAGTCCTGTGGCACTTTTAAAGACTAACAGATTTATTTATCGCATGAGCTTCCGTGGGAGAAAATCCAACTTCGTCAGACACTTTGAAGATGGAAAACTTACAGAATGGGGGGATTTTCTCCCACAAAATCTCATGCGATAAATAAATCTGTTAGTCTTTAAAAGTGCCACAGGACTCTGTTTGTTCTATTCTTTACAATCTTTTATATACTTGAAAATTATTACCATACCCTCACCTCACTTCTCTTCTCCAGACTGAGCAAATCTATTTTTTTCCCCATTTTTTTCTTGTAGGTCATGTTCTCTAGTTTTTTAATAATTTTTGTTGCTTTCCTTTTGATTTTCTCCATTTGGCCACATCTTTCTTGAAATGTGACTACCAGATCTAGACACAATACTTCAGCTGTACCCTTATCAGCAAGGAATAAAGTAAAACAATTACTTCTTCTGTCTTGCTTGCAACTTTTCTGCTAATACATCCCAGGATGATATTTGTCCCCTCTCCTCCCCCTTTTTTGGCAACAGTGTTACACTGTTAACTTATATTTAGCTTGTGACCCACTACAACCCCCAAATCACTTTCTACAGTACTCCTTCCTAAGCAGTCATTTCCCATTTTGTATGTGTGCAATTGATTGTTCCTTCCAAAGTAGAGTACTTTGCATTTGTCCTTATTGAATTTCATCCTATTTATTTCAGACTGTTCCTCCTGTTTGTCCAGATCATTTTGAACTTTAATCTTATCCTCCAAAGTAGTTTGATATCATCCACAACTTTTTAAGTGTTCTCTATGCCACTATCTAAATCATTTATGAAGATATTGAACAGAACTGGGCCCAGAACCAATCCCTGTGGGACTCCACTCAATATGCCTTTCCAACTTGCCTGTGAATCACTGTTAACTACTTTCTGGGAACATTTTCCAACTAGGTATGCACCCACCTTATCATAGCTCCATCTAGGATATATTTCCCTAGTTTGTTTATGAGACTGTCATGTAGTACAGTATTAAAAGCCTTACTAAGGTCAAGATATACCATCTCTACCACTTTTCTCCTAAACCACCAGCCTTGTTTCCCTATCAAAGAAAGCTATCAAGTTGGTTTGGCATGATTTGTTCTTATACGGCATACACAGCTACCATACAAACAGTAAAAGACAGATTTACCGGTAAGTTCAGCTATAGAGACTGCACATGCCTTGTGGAAAATTAATTAATTAATTCAAACTAATTTTAGCTAGTTCGAATTAACTTAATTCAAACTAGCATGGCCCCACTAGAATGCTAGTTTGAACTAGCCATGTCCATGAAGGGCACTTGCTTAGTTCGAATTAGTCAGTTGCATGAAGGTCAATCTGCCGATTAGTTCGAACTAATATGGTCACATTGACTTGATTCGAACTAACTATTTCGAATTAAGGGTTAGTTTGAACCAAGCAATCGAATTTATTAGTTCAAATTAAGGAAACCCTTAATTCGAACTAATGAAAGCCTAGTATGGCCAAGGCTTAAGTTAGTTCGAATTATGCTTCCTTAATTTGAACTAACTTGCAAGTGTAGACATAGCCATAGGGACTCTTTGGTAGAACTAAGAACTGAATCAGATGTTCTGAGTGTTAGTCCAGTGCCGTAAGCACCCAGACCAGGCTTTCCCTGTCTAAGAACTATTAATAAGTTATTATTTTCCCATATTAAGCAACTAATGTTGGGGATGTGGAGGGGTGGAGAGTATGAACAACAAGCACTAACACAAATACAGATATTTAGAGCCTGGTTCTCAGAAGCGGATCCAGGCCCGAATAGCACCTAGAAACGCTCAGCATTTCTGAAAACCTGGCTCTTGTACTGTATTCATTTCTGCTGCAATCTTGTCTGCCTTAGATTCCCTGGGAGTTCTAAATTTGCATTTGAGATTAGTGAACCTCCAAGACAGACATGTGTGCTGCACCACACACGAATTAAAGAACGTTTTCTTTTCAGACTCTTCAGCAAAACTTTCCCAGTGTGATACTGTTCGGTTAACCCCTGAATAAAAGCACTTCAGTGTCTTGCAAAACCTCACAGCAATCCCCTGCACACTCAGAAAAAAAATAACACCCCTGGGTATAATTAACATGGCCAATGAATACCATTTTATTATTCTAGAAATAATATATTTTCCATTTGTGTAAGTCCTTTCATCTCAAAAGGATCCCAAAGTGCCTTACAGCTACATACACATACACGCGCCCACTCACGCCGTTAAATTGATCTGCCTTCAGGGTAAACGGCACCAACCAACAGATCCACAGCATGCTGCGCAGAAGGGGAGAGAAGAAGAGAGAAAAGACAACAGGGCAAAGTGCTATTCTCATCATAAATGTCATAAGATTTTTAAAGCCTGTGTGTAACAGACAGATTCTTGGTTCATAACCCACAGAGTTTACTATAGTAAGTCAATTTATTTGCTAAGGAAGGATGAAGAGCATATTCCGCCCTGAGGGTACAGAAACCTCTGGATCCAGCAAGGCTAGGTATTTGAAACGTGATGCTACAGGCAACAGCTAGTCTGCCCCTTCCAGCTGTAACGAAAATATTTCATTTCCTAGGAAGAACAATGTACAGACAAACTGGTTTCCTAAGGTACCTGCCACAAAGCACCCGTCCACTTTTACTGGCATGCTGAAATAAACAAAAGGGCTTTAGCAAAGGAAGGCAAATATCATTTCATTTACTTTGCAGGTGCGGACACTAAGGAACAAAGCAGTGAATGATCCACCAAAGGTTACTCACACAACCGGCCATAGAATCTCTGACCTGATTTCCCATCCAGAGGCCTATATATTGCACCATCAGGTTCTGCTAAATCATAGATCCATAGTTAGCAGCTAATAATCTACGAATTTTGATGATTAAATACAGTTTTCCAGCTGCCTGGCATTGGTTAAAAAACACACAACCAAACAATGAACCAAGTGTCACAGTATTTGTGCCATATAGAGAGCAGTTGCTTTGTTTGCTGCAACTTGAGTTTCTGTTGTGCTCTTCAGCACTGCCTTAATCTTGCTCTCTCTTCGGAAAATCAGAAAGTCAGCATGAACAACAAGGACACCAGCTTGACCTTTCCCAGACAGACATCACATCACTGAAGAAAAAGCTGTAACGCTGCACAGCGAAAACACTTCCACGCTGCCATCAAAGGGCATGTGTGTGGGTACAAGGGAGACAGAAAGATACTGCTGAGCACCCTATTAATGTACTCTGCAAAAGGCACAACTTGGTATTTATATTGCAGATGCTTAGATAGCGAACTATCCACTCCATTTGGTAACTATCAGATTGCAGGGTTATCAGGGTAACATCTTAATCTGCTGCATGTAAAATCACTGGATAGTGTAACAGGAATTCAAGCATTAAAGTGGTGCATTTTTCTATTTTAGGGACACTAGTAATGTAGCTATCTGAAAGGATGGACAAGCAAAAGGAGGGTGCAATAATAAAAAGATATCAGCTCAGTAGTCAAATAGGATAGAGGTAGAATGACCACAGCTGGACAGAGTCTTGATGTAACAAAGATGCAGGATCCAGATTTATGAACTGACAAATCTTTTAAAAAAATGTATTAAAAATTAACCCTCATCCATATCCTGTATGGGGATGATGTGATACAGTATGTATGTATATAGGGTTCCCCTCACAATATTGTCTGAGCTTCAAATACAGTCATTAAGATTCACCTAAGGTGGCCCCTATTGCTTTTACAACTCTTTAGGTTAGCCACTTCCTTCACTTTAATTCTTCTTCAGTTTTAGCAGGAATGTATTTGCAAAAGGAGAATGACGGCATAATTTCTAACAGTGCTGAGCACTCACAGCTCCTAGTGATTTCGATGAAATCTGCGCACCTGAAAATCAAGCCCTGATAACAATCAAGCCTCAGCTCTTATCTCCAGCAGTAAGGTTGTTCCACAGTAAAGCACATTCGGACAAGAACACCTTATCTCTAGTTCTCAAGAGCTTTTACTCTTATCTGCATTTCCCTAGAAAAGAACAGCTGTCTCTATGGCCCTGACACAGCCAAGCTCCATAGTTCTGCAGCATGTTTAAAATTAAGGGTTTTTATGTGATGCCTACATAACCAGGAACCAGTAAAAGATAGGGAGTACCAATCAAATATGTGCTGCAAGTTTTCCTGAGGTGGGAATAGGACATGGGCTGGGGTTTCCATATTGTACCCAACTTTAGCCACCCCATACTGGACTGAAACTTCTTGTTGTTGACAGTCAGTTGTTCTTGACATCTTAGCTACTGTATTTCTAATTGTGTTTGTTTAGTAATTGAATTATCGTTATTCTATATCCATTAATATGGAGAGATGCTTTGTCCTGAAAAGTACAGGATGAGGGGCTTTTGTTGTGAGGTTGTGGAAATGTTTTGCGATCGGTTTTGTCTGGCACAAAAATAGGTTAGCAGAAGAAGGAAAACTATCGTACTATGTGGAAAGAGTGCAGCTCTGGCGAGGGAGGACCACCTGTTCTTTTCCAGTTGATATATTTAGGGCAGACAGAACTAAAGCTAGGGAAGCATCTGGACAGAACCCAAAGTATTTAATATTTCCAAGAAATTCAGTGAAACGGATGATTTACATTTTTTACATTTTATAGTGTCATAATCTCGCTTTAAGGAATTTAGATAACAAAAAACCCTGACAGTTTCCTACCATAAAAACAGTGGAAAGGTGGTGATAAAAAAGGCAAGCCAGCCCAGAGCTGCTATGTAAGCAATCCAAGTCTGGGTCAGGAGCATTCTGTGTTATTGCTTAGCTGCAGCTGTTCATTCCCTCTTTGCTATCCAGCTTTTAGACCCTGCCCTCAATCATGAAGTCAGAGCGGGCTTATTACAAAGAAAACAATCACAAAATTAAACTGCGCAGCTGAATTATTTAATACCTTTTAAAGCTAATAAAGCTAAAAATATTAAGATCCCTTCTCAGTAGAGATGAATGGAGGTTCTCTTTGTGGCCTTATTTACCAAAGAGGTGTTGGCTTAGTCCTCTAGGGGAAAAAAGACCACATAAGCAGGCCCTCTGCGGTGGTGGCATAGTGCAGGTGGAATAGGGCTGGAGAATGCCAGGAGAATCAAGCTGAAACCTAACTGGAAGATCCATAGCTATTTGGATATAGAGGCTCAAAACCAGAGCCAGTTTAATGCTCCTGTGGGCCTGGTGCTGTTAGATTTTGTGGGGCCCCTTGGCCAGGGCAGTGGGATCTCTGGTGCCGGGGGACCATACATACATTGGCTCCCACCTCCCACCAGTGGCAATGACCTGCAGGGGGTGGGTCTGCCAGCCTGTGTCCTGCTCTCACCATGGCTTTCGGGGGAGACAGGGGCTTCCTGGAGGGGGTAAGGGAGTTGTGACAATCTCCAGTCCCCATGGCTCCCTCTTTTTGCCCAGAGTAGGGGCAAGGGACCAGAGGATGCCCAGGGTGGGACAGGAGGCAGCTGCTCTACAGACTGGCTCTGTAGACCTCAGTACGGTCTGCCTAGGGGCAGGACCAGCACTGAGGCGTAGCATGGGCTGGTGGTACTCCAGCTGTAGGTGTTCTCACTGCTGAGAGGCCAGGGCCCTTCCTTAGCCCAAAGCTCTGGGCTGCAGCCCCTGAAGTCAATGCTTTAATCCAGCCCTGCTCAAAACCTGTGTGCTTTGAAAGCAGCCTGGCAGTCGCCGCTGTTCCAACTTGAACTGGAGTCATGGATCAGCCTAATGTGTAACCTCTGGTAGGTCCCACCCTTTCCATCCTCTACATAAAGCCTAATGATTCTGGTTTTGTTTGCAGGAAGGACCAGAAACAAAACCTACAGTCTAAAAAACTATGGGCCTGATCCAAAGTTTACTGAAGTGAGAGGAAGGACTCCCAATTGTCAGCAATGGTCTTCAGAGCCAACCCTGTCTGAACATCATTTCTTCTTTTGCCTCTCTGCCAAACCCTGATATCACAATTCTTTCCTGTTTCTCCAGCAAAACAGGAATCAATTTCCTGTACTTTCTTTATTGAATAATATGATGGAATCATTAACAGGTTGGGGGAGATGAAGTAGGGAAGGGAATTCACAGAAGTTTGAATATAAAAGATCTTGGAAATGAAGGAGGAACTGATTTACAGATTTGATAGACAGACAGACAGACAGACAATCTCATGAATTTGTAGGTTTTCATTTCGTCATAGTTCTGACCTGAGCTCCACAGCTAACATAGCTTGAAATTAAGTTCTTTCTTTTAAGCCAAGCATCATGACATTTAAAATATGTAAAAAGGAAATATTGCTATTCATTCAAAATTGCCATTGTTTCCAATATAATGGCGCCCCAGTCAGTACATCCACTCCCCATTTTCAACGGTATGTAAATAGTTGCTTAATTATTGCACTCTGTATACATCAGGAACAGCAAAATTTGTCTTAACCAGAGCAAAAAAGTCCCAAACATTATTATAGATAATATTGTTATTTTAAGACAGACATCAGGGAATCAAAAGGTTCATTTCTGCTCTTTCCAGATTAAGTTTGCAAAAGTTTAAACTATAAATGAAAATGCCATATATTGCATTGCAATGAATTTCCAATAATAGTATGTATTTCATATTGGTACAAACAAACTTAGTCTTAATTAGGTTGACCTTTAAAGAGCTTTTCAGGCACTGGAGAAATTTAAATGCTTTAAAATATTTGTTAATCTTTAAAAGTGCCACAGGACTTCTTGTATGTGTTTAAAAAAATACTATTCCCTCATATTCTTGTCTGCTCAAACAGAATTATAAAATCTTTGAACATATATCTTGGGCCAGTTCTATCCCTTGTATAATTCAGCCAAAGTCAAATGAGCAAGGTCTAGGATCAATTTTGGTCCTTTATATTAGAATTTCAGCCCTCATATACTTTGGAATACTCACAGCAAATTCTGTGCGTACATGTGTTTATGGGATACAGTACAAATATTTCATTTGTATTATGTATGTGGAGCTCTATATCCTTTACTTCTATTGTAAGGTACCTCATGAACATGTCTGTCAGCTCTCTATATCCAGCTCCAAAAGCAGAATATGGATTGGAAATATAGCTATGGAAAACTTAGAATAGAATAGAATCTGTACTGAATTGGTATCCCAATGCAATCCAACTAAAGGCTCTTTCCCATTGCCTCAACTGAAGTATCTGTGGGATTCCTGGCTTCCTGCTCTGCCATTGGTACCTCCTGCTCCTCAGTCCTCTCTGGCAGTGTTTCCACCCTGGAATCCCTGACTCCTAAATCTGATCCTTCCCAGCACAAAGTACAGGATCTGTACATCAATGGATCCCACCTTAATCCACTGACAGATTTGGAAATTAGAACAGCTGGAATCTGCAATGAACTGAACGGATAAAAATTTATTCCATGTCTCGGTCAGATGTCTGTGCCTGATGTAACATATCTGATGACAGATGGTAAATGCACAAATAGTGTGTGTGTGTGGGTTGAAAGTGGACATGCTCCCGAAGAGCCCACAGTGATGTGACTCTCGAATTCCATCTCAGCGTTTAAAGAGAGAGTGGCTTTCTTCCGCAGTGTGTAAATTTGTAATGCAGTTTGTTTATTTTCATTGAATTGTTTTAAGGCGCCCAGACTCTGGTTCAACATCATTGCATCCAACAGAACTTTATGACTATTGCAGCTAACAGCTAGTGCTGCTGCAGGAAAACACATTTAAATAAGACAGGACTTTTAAAATGGTTTCTGGCACAGGATTAGCTTTATTGCCAGGCTGTAGCAGTAGTTTTGCTAAGACAGGGCATCAGCTGCTTTCAGATATTAGTTGCAGATCAGCTGGAGGACAGCTGTAAAATTTTAACTGAGGTTCATACAAGGTCACAACTAAAAGGAAAATTAAAGGCACATTTAAGGGGGTCAACTTCATCAGCTAAAGAACTCCAGCTATTTATCCTCATAAACTGGCTGATTTCTTATGGGGGACTTGCAGGACAGGTGAAATCAACAGGAGTTGCTGGATGCTAAGTACTTCTGAAATTCAGGCCAGTAAGGTCTTGATCCTGCACAGCATTTTGTGTGTGCTTAGCTTTTACTCCAATTTATAGTTCCATGAACTAACTGCAGATTATATGGCAAGGGTTGCTTGTGATGGGTTGGCGCTGGGCACAACAGTTGCTTTTGTTCCTAAAAGCTCATGGTTCAGGGTTTGAGCCCCCCCCCCCCCTTGCTTCTCCTCTCCACCAGCCGGAACATAGTCAGGGGGTTAGGTTTATTTAAAATCTCCTTCCTTGGAAGAATCAGGAATAGCCATGGCTGGAGATGTCACATTTGGAGACATCTGAGCATTCCCCCTCTCAGGTGCTTCGCTGGCTGGTTCTTGTTGCATGCTCAAGATTGCCATATATGGTCAAAAAACAATTTTCCCAAGATGCAATTAGCAGTGACCTTGGGTGGTTTGTTTTGTTTGTTTGCCTTCTTCTATTGCATGTAGTTGTGGATCACTTGCCAGGATTATCTGAGTAGGTCTCATTACCTATTGTCCCGCCATTGCAGAAACCTTAGGCACTGGCACACCATGATCCCTCCTATTGTCTGCCTCTGGCTCACAATAGACTAGTCTCCTGTGCACTATAATGCTTTAGTCTCATTTTGCTTGTTGGATTTAATATATGGGTGCTGCGTAGCATTCGTGACATGTTATATATAGGAGATTAGACTAGATGACCCCTTCTTTCCTTACACTCTATGAATACATTTATTGTGTCTTATGTAGACTTCATGCACCACTCATGGAGCCTGAGATTTAGAGGTGCTGAGTAGCCACAACTCCAGGTGACTCTAGTAGTAGCTGTGTCCATGAAAATTAGGCACTTGGTATACATGCTAGAGAGTTATCTTATGCTTGTCCCTGTGTCGGTGAGGACTAATGACAAGGGGTGCATCTACACTTGTAAATTAAGTCGACTTAAGCTTGCTTAAGTCCCAGGTCCACCTAGCCCCTACAAGTTGACCTAGGCATCCAGTGTGGACGCTCCAGGTCGATTTTGTAGGGTCCCCTCTAAGTCGACTTAAAATTTAAGTGTGGACATGCTAAGTCGACTTAACAAAGTTGGCTTAAAGTTGACTTTGTTAAGTCGACTTAGCTAAGTTAACTTAAATTAACAAGTGTAGACATAGCCATGGAGCTTTCTCCCCTTATGTCTCTGTACATGGGCCAGGTCAGTGCACTAAACACCAAAGTGTGTACCACGTATGCTACGTGGCCTATTTGTTCTCCCAGCCATTTCCCCTGAAGATAGAGGGATGAGTAGGTAAGTGAGAATGGTAGGAAAGAATGAAGGTTGTTGGTAGGGGCTTCTGAATAAGTTTGTTGGTCCTAATGACTTCTACGGTCTAATAAGCAGCAATCCTGTGCCTATTGCTGGTGGGATCTAGGTCCCCTTTTTAAACAAATTGAAAACCAATCAATATAAGAAATTGTAGAAGAGAAGTCCCTCACATATTTAGCATTTTTGTTTTCATTCCTTGTAACACTGAAGTGACTTTCTGTGTATTCAGAAGGCATAAAAATCAGTCGTTTCATGATGTTGTTTCAGCTGTTGAGGTTTAGACTCCTGGAGTGCCTGCCCTTGATGTGAAAGGCTAGCAAACAGGATGTCATCATTCTCATGGGGGTACCGAGCCACTGATCATATTTATTCAACTCTCATGGCTTGTGTGGGAACAAAAGCTCCGTAACCTTAATAGCCATGGCTATCGCCATTTGTACACAAATATGCAAATTGTTCATTTACATACACTAAAACTGCTCTTGACCAACTAGAAAAATATAAGCTACTCAAGCTTTTAACTGTCCCTCTGAAAATGTTTTTAATACCTATAGAACCTCATGAGTTGGCATTTCATAAAAATGCTGCCTGTTCGATTACATGGCCTGATTCTTACTCTCTCCAGCTCATGGAAAACTGTTTAAAAATAGCAAAGCACAACTTTCACTCAACATCCAGGCAAGGAGAGTCTAATGCTTTCTCCTCACCAAAATCCCTACTGACCAAGTGAGTGAGAGAAAGTTCAAAGTACAACTCATTCTGGTCTCTCTATATAGACAGTAGACCATCGAGACTCCTCATAGCAACAAACACGAATGAACTATTATCTGGGCTTTCTGTGCAAAGCCAACAAACTGCAAGCTAAAGGCTAGATTCAAATAGTCTTGTGCTGAGGGCAGGGTAGTACCATATGATGCCAAGCGCATTCTGTCCCTGTAGAAAAGGCTGCCTTTTGGAGTTCACTGTTATATGGAGAAACAGACTACTAAGGCATACCTCCCCCAGTGCAGATAGCAGCTCAGTTATTGCATCTTGTCATAATTTAGCCCCAAATTTGAAATTATTCAGTGTAGGCAGTCTCTTGCATTCATACAGAGGATCTTGCAGACTCAGGGCCACAGATACTAAGTTCTCTGGAACAAAGATTGGGCATTCCACTGTATGTTTGTACTGAACCTCACAAAATGGTATTCTAGTCCTGATGGGAACCTATAGAAACTATCACAATATCAGCACTGGAACTCATTAAAGAATAATAAAATACCACTCATCTGCACAATCTCTTATAGAAAACAATGCAAGAAATTTGTAAATCAACCCTTTATCTTGTACATTTTGAACATTGCTGTAAGGTCTTTTAAGTTTATTCCCTCTCTATATCATCATCTTGTTGCTGTTGAAGATGAAGTTCAATTAGATGCTTCCAGCACATTTCTGCTGCCTTCCAACATAAATTTCATATTACATTCAAATTATATTCAATGTAATATGGCCTGCTCCTTTACTTTAAATTGTAACTTTCAGGCACTAATTTAGTATTTATAAGGAGTGTAACAAATTAGAATCAGGAACTGAATTTGAAATGATAAAGGAATTTATTTTGCTGGTCATGACAACCTTTCAGAGTGTGTGGACCTCAGACAGCTGAGCTTAAGAGAGCTCATGTTTTAATTCTTGCACTTGTCATCTTTCTCTACATTCCTTTTCCTAGAACACCATTGAAACAACTTCGAGACAATCATAATAATAAATAAGAGTGGGCCAAATTTTGCAAATTCCTGTTTATTGAGGTCTGCATGATTGGGTTCAATACTCACAAATAACAAACAATAAAACGAGGAACAACAAGATTATCCTTGAACCCGAAAAGTTGCTGAGTAGAGCTAGAAGATAGTTGCTGCCTACACAACCCACCAGCTGGGGATGAAGGGCCTGATTCTTCAAATCCTTACATGTATGTGTTGATTTGTATGAGAACCACCTGTAAAACCTTATTTGGATGAGCTCACATCTCAGGACTGTCCTCTCTTTAAGATTCCTGTTCTCTACTGCACAGGCAGCCAAAAGCTGGGATCCCCAACACATAGAAAAATGTAAATGAGAGCCCAAAGTTTATTTGAATCCTGGCAACTTCTCTCTTTGCAACATAAAATAATGCAACAGCACCACCAAACTAGTCATTATGACTTGCTTTTACTTAGTTCCAATAAAAATTCCTCTTCTTTTTCTTGTGTGAGAGAGTGTGTCTGATTGTTCATTTTAATCTGTCAATTTAATGAACTTCAGCTCTGCCTAGATTACAGAGATTTCTTGTTACTGGAAATAAAGAAGAAAAGAGATTAAGGCTAGTAAAGAGATGATAAAAATAGCTGCATATAATTGGCTAGTCTGAAACACAAGTACGAGGAAATGAGCAGGTCAGGCAATAAAGAACCTGAAGAAACGACCTTAAAATTTCTGCCTTGGGATGGATTGACTATTGTCTAATCAGCATTCAGTGCCACTGCCACAGACGGAAGGAGGAAACATAATGCAGAAACATGAGAAGGAGGGGAGATAAGAAGAGCAATGTATTTCTTAATTCAACTAGTGAGTGGAAGGAAAATGGCACGGCCTCTTTATTAGACCTCTGATCTACGGCAAACTTACTAACATATTTTTTTCAGTATCAAGCTTAAAACCTTTAAGAAGCCATGTTAAGGAGCTTATAAAAAAGCTTTGTGTGTTTGTTAGAATCTTGTACTACACACTTGCATAATGATAATCATCTTGCTAATGTGTTTGGGTGGGATTTTCAAAAGCATTTGAGAGATAAGGATGCCCAATTATCAGTGTTTTTCAATGAGAGCTGGACACCTAGGCTGCATCTACACTTGTAAATTAAGTCGACTTAAGCTTGCTTAAGTCAACTTAATTTACCCTGCGTCGACACTACAATTTGCTTAAGTCGACTTAAGAAAAATAAAGTCGACTTAATGAAAATTAAGTCGACTTTATAAAACCTCATTTTACTTCAACTTTAGGCTTAAGTCGACTTTTTCAAGTCAACTTAAGCCAGTGTAGACCTGGAGTAGCCCTAAGTCAACTGTACAATGGGGCAAAGGCTGAGCCCCCTGACACTGGGCAAGGGGTGCCCCTCCTGCCCCCGTGGAACTGCCCTAGGTCCCCCTAGCCCCTAGAAGTCAACCTAGGTGTCCAGTGTGGATGCTCTAGGTCGACTTTGTAAGTTCCCCCCAAAATCGACTTTAAATTTAGGTGTAGACTTAGTTAAGTCGACTTAGCTAAAGTCGACCTAAATTTACAAGTGGAGACATACCCCTAAGGTCTGTTCCTTTGAAAATCTCCTTTCTCCTTTAATCTGTAAACTTTTAGAGGCAGAGACTATGGCTTCTGATGTGTTTGTATAGCATCTAGCATATTTGGGTGGTACTCCAATATAAAATGATGAGTGTGTGTATGTACACTTATTGTCAGTGCTTATCCATCTCCAGTTGAACCACCCAATATTTCCTTTATTTTTATATATGTGGAAGCATAGCAGCTATATGCATTTGTCATTTTGTATTTCCTAATTAGGTAATAGTGATATGACCCTCCCTCTAGAAGATCTCAGTTCTGCCCTTCTGAGTATTTTTGATAAGTGGCATCACAGCTCAGGAGACTTCCTTATCATTTTAGGATATAGTCTGAAAAAGTTACCCACCGGCCCACCTCAAATTCTGAAAACAAGACGACAAGTAAGAGCACGTATGTCAGTTCACGTGTATGGGGGTTTGGGGGGGGGGGGGAAGCCCAAACAAAAATGAAGAGGGTCTCATGAGACTCAATTTTCCTAACTTCTTGATAAACTCCACGGATATCCTACGTGGTGACCTGTGAAGGACAGATTTTTAGCCAGATCTTTTCCCTACGATAAATTGGCTTAGCTCCAGTATCATCAATGAAACCATGCAATTTCCACCAACAGATGAGCTAGCCCTTCCAGTGTAATCAGTGCTTTTTTTGTTTAAAAAAAAGTGTCGCTACTCATATCTTGACAGTAAATTTGAAAAATGCCTCTCCACATCTCTTCTTCCAGTGGTCCACTCCTTTTCCCTGCTGACTCTGCCTTGCCCCGAGCTGGGCAGTGTGGCTGGCAAAAAAGGTGCGGGTACTCCGTACCCCTGCGTACCATCACAAAAAAACCACTGAATGTAATTGTAATGAACCTTGATGACATACGCATACGTGTACATCAATGGAGACTGAGAGATAACCATGCAATCAGGCATATTGAGGCATTTCTGAACCGATGTTGCTCATCAGCAAGAGAAGATATCATTTTCCTTTCCAGTCTTACTTATTTTCTTATTCACTCTGGTAACACAAATTTAGATGCATATTCCCAGTATTTGTGCATAGAGAGACAAACCAATGTGCATAGAGAGACAAAAAATCTTTCCCAAAACAAAATCTGTGACATGAACTGCTCTATGGTAATTTGAACACTAGTAAAGTTGTTTTGTCCAATTAACTATTATTCGTAGAGCTTTGGCACCGCTTTTAAAATTTAAACAGTCAAATCAGTAAGGTGCAGATGATGCACTTATATGCTACATATGCATGTAACCATTTGCAAGTTTATGTATTTTCAAAACACTTACTTCTCACTAAAAATCATAAAGTGATAGATACCAGGTGGGAAAACCACTCGCCACCCATGAGAGTTTCTCTCTTGGATGAAATAAAGATGCAAAACAAGCTGGAATCAAATATTCTCATTAGGCAGATTTCCTTCTACATTTTTTAGATCAAACATGAATGCAAGCAGTCGGAGGTAAGCCCATATCTACTTTGCCATATGTCACCTTATCATACCCATCCTCCGTCCAGTTAGCTATTTCAAATGTCATTAAACCTGACTATATTGGAAAATATCATAAGATCACTACATCTGTGCTGTTCCTGACCCATGGTATTTATGTCTATAAAAAGATCTCACAAAGATTATATGAAAAGCATTGGCAAGCTCTCTATCTGGGCAAGGCATCCGGGGCTCAATCCTGCGAGACACAGACAGCCCTCAGTTCTAACAGCTGTAGAGATCTGATTGTGTTTAGCAGCACCTCAGAGAATGAGGCTCGTAAGAGATACAAAGGAGATTTACACAGATAGGTCTGGATGCTGCAATTTTCACAAATTAGCACAACACTCAGATTGACCTCTCGTTCATTCCCACTGAGGCCAAGGGAGGTTTGATCTGAATAAAGAATCAAGGCTCAGGCGTGTGCGTGTGCCAGGGCCATAGACTAAAACATTTGGTAGCTCCTGAGAAAACTCCTGCAGTATTAGTCCAATGAAAGTTTTGCATAATTTGTATTGATTTTGATTTATGAAGCCCGATGTTGTGGGAGACATGCCTATACGTTTGATATTGTTTGCCACAGAGACCAGCCTCTTGATCAAAAAGTTTTAAGAACTGGTAGCATTTTTTATGCACGGACCTTAACTTTGGAGTTCCTTTCACCTTTGTTCTGAAATAATCTGATTTCCTTATTTGCCAGGGCATGCTATTTCAGGACCCATTTGAGGAAGTTGGAGAGTTAGCAGGTGACTGTGGCTTTAGAAAAGGCAGAGAGTTCACTATCCATATCTTCAGATCATGGTGTCTGGGTCACTGGCTCTATTTCTTATATGAGCATTTGTTCAGGCTAGAGTAGCAGCCATAATTTTGGATTAGATGTGGAGGTTTTAAACTCTGTCCCAGAGTCTAAGGTGTTTAGTAAGCTCTGATTCATTCATGGAAATAAATATCAGAAAAATCTTGGATCTCAGGAAGGAATACATATAGGTTTTAAAGCTTTATTTTTAGTCATTTAAAGAATTATTTTGTTAAAGAATTATTGGTTCTAATTGGAACAACTAGTATTGGGTATCTGCCTGAACAAACAAAAAGCTTGGTTGATATTAGTCTTATGTCAATGAGTAAGCCTAAAGCATTGGAAGGCCACTCCAGCTATGACACAGAAGTTAATAGTAATACCTATATTGTATATAGGGCTTTCAAAGATGGATCTCAAAGCACTCTGCTAAAGATATCAGTGTCATTATCCTCTTTTTATAGATGGAGACACTGAGGCACAGAACAGTAGAGTGGCTTGCCCCAGGTAAGCCCACAGGCCAGTGAAGGAAGTGGAAATGGTTCCCAAAGGCCAGTACAATACTCTATCTATTGTTCTCTAGCATCTCTTTAGAAATTGTTTTCATTAGATGAGACCACATTCAGAAGGGGAAACAGAAATTACAAGGCAGATGATCCTTTTTAGCATTTAATCTCTATTCCATTGTATGTACTTGAGATCACCTTGAATGATATTACAAAATGATCATTCCTTTTACTTGCAATTAAAATCGCCCACATTTCAAAGATATATAGCTACAATTATGCTACCTAGCCATTCAATGTCTCTGCTTCATACTGAAAATTCCAGAAAAGGCATGGTCTTTGATAACAAAGACAGCGCTAGAGATTAATGGTGACTGGATGCTCAACACAATTAACAATGGATGGGTGGAGGGAAGAAGGCAAGCCAAATTAGCAAAAGAACAGGTAAAGAATATTTAGATAAATTAGATGAATTCAAGTCAACAGTGCCTGACAAAATTCATTTCAGGGTACTTAGGGAACTATCTTGAGCAATCTTGGAACCATTAGCAATTATCTTTGAGCACTCATGGAAGACAGGTGAAGTCCCAGAGGATTGGAGAAGAACAAACATAGTACATATCTATAAAAAAGTGGAACAAAGACAACTTGGAGAATTACAGCAAAGTCAGAAAAAACTGATACCTGGAAAAACATTGGAATAAAGTATTAGACAATCAGTTTGTAAGAACCAAGACTAGAGGATTATAAAATTACAAGGAACAGCCAGCATATCAAGAATAAATACCATGCCAAAGCAATCTAATTTCCTTCCTTGACAGGGTTACTGACCTAGTAGATCAGGGGAATCTGTAGACATGATATATCTTGATTTTAGTGTGGCTTTTAGCAAAGTTCCATGACATTGTCCATGACATTGTCCATGACATTGTCCATTGTCCACAAAGTTCCATGACAAAGTAGGGAAATGTGGTCTAAATGAAATTACTATAAGTGGGTGTACAATTGTAGGAAGGACAATATTCAACCAGTAGTGGTTCACTGTCAAATCGTGAGGGCGTATCTAGTGTGGTCCTGCAGGAGTCAATCAATATTTTCATTAATGGCTTGCATGCTGGAATGCAACGGTTATAAAGTTTACATATGACACCAAGCTCAGAGGGGTTGTAAGTACTTAGAAGGACAGGACTAGAATTCAAAATGGCTTTGCCAAATTAAAGAAGTGGTCAAATCAACAAGAGAAAATTAACTAAAGACAAGTGTCAAGAGCTTCACTTGTGAAAGAAAAGTGAACTGAAGAACTACAAAATGAGGAATAACTAGCTTGGTGCTAGTACTGCTGAACAGGATCGAGAGGTTATAGTGGATTGAATATGAGTCAACAATGTGATGTAGTTGTGTAAAAGGCTAATACCACTCTGGGAAGTGTTGCAAGTAAGGCACAGAAATAACTGTTCTACTCTATTCTGCACTGGTTAGGCCTCAGCTGGAATACTATACCCCAGGCTGAGTGCTTTAGAGAAGATGTGGACAAATTGGAAAGAGTCTAGAGGAGGGCAACAAATATGATAAAAAAAGTTTAGAAAACCTGAGCTATTTGGAAAGGTTAAAAAACTGGTCACGTTTCTCTTCCATGGCAATGAGTTTTCAGCAGAAGCCTCCTGGTTTTCTGCGGAGCACCTAACTCTGACCTACTCTTGGACATGGGTGTGGAACGGAAATATGGGGGTAAGGATGATCACAACAGGTAGGATGAAGAGCTAGAAATTTTTTTCCCTCTTTTCTGTTTAGTCTCTTCAAGTGTATTTATTTCCAAGGCTTCTTGCATAGCACCAAGATAGTCAGCATCATCCAGTTTGCTCCTTCCTTAGGATTTCTGTTGGGATGAGGTTGTAGACAGAGCACAACCCACCTACCTCTTCCTCACCATCTGTGCAGAGCACTTAGAGTGAATTACATAAGGAAATAAGAAAGGAAGGAAGTGATGACATAAAGCCATCATTCCACGTAGATGAGGCAGATCTGAATCTTCTCCAGTCATATGGATGGTGGGAGATGATCTAGCCCACTGAAACTGACGATATCCACTGTCCTTCTATCCAGCTTGTTTCTATGACAGCATGGATACACAGGTGTGCCCAGCAGTGGAAGGATCAAACCTTGTATAACTTTATATATAGCATGTACAGGGTTCAAAATACCAAGATTCTCTAGTTCATGTGAGTACCTACGCACATTAACTTAATGAAAAATCAGACAATATACTGTTTATTTAGCTTCTTCAACCAAAAAGGAATCACTGTAGTGTTTTGAGGAAATACAGAATATCTGAGAACACTAAAGGAATTGGGAGTGAGAAAGAAGTTAGTTGACAAAGATGTGTTTAAAAACAAAACAAAATAAAGAAAAACACCTGTAATCCCAACAGGATTTAAATTTACACAATCTTAATATATAGCAGACACTTTCTTAATCAAGCTGTATTCTTTCAACTTTTACCAGAGCAAACTTATACACAGCATACATAATGAACACATAATACATCACCCTGTAACTATTGCAGTTGTAGCAATTTCTGCATAAACACACTGTAAAGAAAATCCCTGACATATTGCTAGCTTCCTGAACAATACTACATTGCATTAGCTCTACACAATGCATCTATTCAATCTTTCATGTTTTGCAACCATCACGGATCTGCTAACCTCAACACTTTATCTTCTAAGTCAGAGTTTCTCAAACTTTTATTTAATTTATTTATTTATTTATTATTGTTGTTGTGAACATCCTAACAGAGAAATTATTCCATTTACCATCTCCACTCCTATTCATGACAATATAATACCTGTGTGGCAAATACAGCAATTCTGTATATGGGAAACTAAGTTTATGCACGAAATTACATACTATGTATGTAATGCATTTTTATTTCTTTTGATGAAATTTAGCAGCTAGAAATATGCAACACATGCCTACTCTTTAGGTTCCTGGGTGCGATTTCCCACAAACATCTTAGTCAACTCCGTACAAAATCTTAACCAACCATGGTAGATGTGGACATTTAATATACAAATGGAAAATCAAGGACTTCTTGGCACATAAGAGTGATACCCATGACAAACCATCAAACATAGAACCACCTACTGACTAATTTATAAATATAAAGGAAGCATCACTGCAATAAATTCTGCCACTCCTGATGTAAGCATCTGGCTCGATCAACTTCAGGTGAAATTGTAGTTGCTGCTCTACATCAGCCATATGAAAGATGGAGAAGAAGGTGACTAGCATATAAGTAGAAACTACACCAAATTGTGGACCAGAGTTGGGAAATCTTTTATGTAAGATAACTCGGTCTTTGATTCTGCGTGCTGGGACTGAGAAGTGGTAATTTAGCCAACAAAATGGAATGTATATTGTTTCCATTATATACCACAACCAAAACTATGAATATTGTAAAACAAATGAATACAAATTTGTATTGGAAAGCAATAAAATCTGTGCAATCTCTGGTTTGACAAAATAATTAGATTAAAGAAAAAAATCATTAATAGTCATATTTCACTCCTTGTCTGTTTGGCCTAGAAGAGAAGAGTTTGGTTTGGGGAAATTGAGGGTTTTGCTACATTTTAGTTATTCCTTGTCTTTTTAACTTACACACCTAAAAATAAATCAGTTCCCTCCATCTCTGATGTTATAACTAAGAAGGAGATCTGAACAAAATTATGTAAAAGAATAAAGATCCAATGCTTTACATTGTCATGGCAATGCCCTAAGCTATGTCTACACTAGAAAAGTTAAGTTCACTTTATTAAGTCAACTTAATAAGGTCAACTTTAAGTTGACTTAAAGTTGACCTTATTAAGTCGACTTAACAAAAGTCGACTTAACTTTTCTAGCGTAGACATAGCCCCTTTTCAAATTTATTAAGTCGACTTAACACTTTAAGTCAACTTAATAAGATTGATTTAGGCTCTAATCCCCGTCCACACTAGCTTAAGTTGACCTAAAACGAGGTGTTATTAAGTCAACTTAACTTTTCCTTAAGTCGACTTAAGGAAAGCCCAGTGTGGATGTGGAGTAGTTTAGGTCGACTTAAGCCTTCTTAAGTCAACCAAACTTGTAAGTGTAGATGCACCCCTAGATTCCCCATCAGGTCTGGTCCAGTATAAGTAGTAGGGGATAATATATAGGGGTTTGAACCATTAATGTGGATTTCATTTACCAGAAAACAGAGATGAACAACGAAAGTTATTATGGTCTTTTTACTGTGTGTTGTGTATGTTGCAAGCAATGTACTATACATCTTTGTTCTATGCATAAGAGACACGTACATCTCAATTATTTCAATTTTTTTAGGAGTAATTTTAAATTGAGAGAAAAGGCTGAATGAGAACATTACGTGTCAAAGGAACACATTTTTTTTTTTTTTAAAGAAACTCAAGTGGGCTTTGGAGCTTGAGGGGAATCCATAACCCATCAGATGCCCAAGAAATGTGGCACAATTTACTTCATTAACCACACACCTGAGGAGTTATTATTATTTTAAAAAATAATAATTCTTATGCACAGTAATCTTTTTTTACAGATATCCAGAACAAATGAACAGACAAAATGCAAAAGCAGCTTCCAATATCCTTTATTCTCCCACATGCAGAGAATTACTAGCATTGGCGAATGGCCTAATGATCACCTTTTTCATATTCTAGCTATTTAACTCCGCACTCTTGCTTACGTCCCTTGAAAAGACAATTGCACTATTCTCTTCCTCATCTAGTTGACCACCTCTGAGGTCATCAACAGTACCATCCCATGAACGAGCTGCTGAGTAAGGTCTATAACCAACTGAAATCCATCCCTGTACAAGTCCTGGCTTCAGGCTGCATAAAAAGCAGTAATGTGGACTAGAGTTTCAGATACCATAATCAGATTACTTTCACAACAAATTCGATTCACAGATGGTGTCAAAGACAGCCTAAGGCAGTGGTCTCAAACATGCGGCCCGTGGGCTACATGTGGCCCATGGAGTTACCGACATGCAGCCCGCAACGATACTTGGAATTTGTAAAATAATTATAATTTATCATGTAAAATTTTAAGTGTTTATTTGCTTACTCTTTGTCTTGAAATTACTGTCAAAATTAGCATTGGCTTTTCCATTACTGTTTCAAAACTGTTAATAGATCGAATTAATAGCATACTGTATTACTATTCATTTTTTTCATTTTTGACTATACTTTTGTGTCATTGTATGAAAAGGTTTCAGTGACGTGGTCCTTGGGCCAATATCCTACTCCTGATGTAGAGCTTGTGGTGATTTGGGTTTGAGATCCCTGGTCTAGGGGACTAAGTTGCTTAATACCAGCTGAGGATCTAGCCCTATGTTATTAATAACAGCTTACATTTACATGAGATTTTCATCCTCAAGGGTTAAAAATCTTGACACGCTTACAGTAATATACAAAAAATATATAAGATATCCAGGAATTGTAAATTGATATTTAGCTAATAATATTGACAAACAGCAAAATAATTAATTTAATTTATTAGCACTCTTTCCCACACGAAAAATACACTCCAAGTGCTGCACAACACAACAAATTAAAACACAAACACCACCTTCTCCCCCCCCCCTCCAAAAAAAAAAAAACACTTTTACCAATGACCTTGCTAAATTCAAACAGAGGGAAGCCACTAGATTTCACTAGTACTCCTGTTTGTTAAAAACAATACTGGCTCACAGTAAATTACTGGCTGTTACTGAACTAAATGGTACAGAACTGATTGCTTCTTTGTGTGACATCAAACTTTACACTGACAATCAACCTAACTTTCCTGGTTGTCATAAAAGTGCTACAATAGATTGGTCATGCAATGCTGGAAATAATATCATTCTGGTTACCAGACGTATTAGACCATACAAGTAATTGCAAGGGCAGTTACCATATTTGGGAAGCTGTGGGTCTTTGGGCATATAGCAGTGTACACCACCAATAGCATTGCTTTGCACAAGGCAGCTGAGAAAATCATACAGCACTCCACTGATTATTTACTGAGGATATTAGACACAGACAAATCCGCAGCCATTAGGTCTTCACCTACCAGATTAATACAGGCTGGCAAGTTTCTATTGACCTACACAGGATCTCCCTGAATCCTGGATTAAACAAACTAACTACACTATGGAAATATTGCTATTCTGTCTGGAAAGAGGGGAAGTACTGTTCAGAAAATTCATTGGGGGTGAATTTGCAGCATTTCCAAGGAATACATCCATCAGGAAGATATCTGAAGTCTTGAAGAGGGGCATGCAGCACAGCCATTAGCTCCTGTCCAACTGACATTTTTTTTTTTTTAAGAAACATGCCACACATAGCAAATGTGCTCTGTTTCAGCTCTCAACCCCCCTCACTAAACCTGTACAGCCACAAACAAATGCTGTAATGAAGTGGGGGAAGCATGGAACACCGACTTCTTTTATTCCTTGATTTTAGATGACATTTGATGGTCTTGCTACTCCCTGGCTTCTGTTAATGGTCCAGGTCAAATGGTAGCCAGTGGCCCCTTGGGTACTGAAAGATTTGCTACATTACCCATAATTTTAACAACTATAAATGTCTTCTGCTTCTTAACAATTACTGCAAAGGACTTGAGTGGGGGAGAAAAATAAAAATTCCAACTTCCAGAGACTCCCTCCCTTAAAGTTCTGCATCACTGGAACCACAGTAGAGTGAATGGAGTTACTCCTCTTTTATGCCAATGGGAGAGGAAAATCAGGTCCAGTGTAAACCTACTCTCTTTATATTTGATTACTACAGTTGCTGTACTTGAGAATCATAGGGTGATTATGAAGAAAATCCCAGTTGAAATCTTAGTGTGGGTTGAGTTCTCAGTTCTGATTATGGAGGTCCTGAACTACATTAAACTCAATGCTTCAAGAGCAAACTGCATCATCCAGTTATTCTGTTCTTTTCCCACATGCTAACTTATTAGCCAAGTCGTGGATAAGAATAAAATATAAAGAAATGTTATTTTCATTCAATTTCTTGTGTATTGTGTAAGAATATATTATATTACCTAACTTTATGTTTGTCTAAGGGCCAGGGAGCACAGAAGAAACCTGACTGCTGTGCCGGAAAGTCAAAATGAGCCCTTGTCACGGAGTCAATGAAGAGAAGCAAACCCTTGTTAGCAACCTGCGAAGCAGGGGCAATTCCCTGTTCTGCTTGTGGAGAGGGCCTGCAAACTGCGAGTAGGGCCAATTTGCAGGTTGGGAAACTGTGAGAGAGAATGCTGAGAGGAAAATGGGAGATTCGTGTTCTATTATTGAACTCTTCTTTACATTATTCTGTTAGTTACATTAGGACTGCTTGTTGGACTTTCGACAGGACCTCGTTAACATACTCCCAGATATCCTAGCTAGGGACACTGCCTTAACATGCTGCTTTGCACACCACTGGGACTTTCCATTTTTATTTATCCCTGAAAGAGTTATGGCCCCTTGTCAGGTGTGTGTGATGGGGTGAGGTACCTCACTTATTTGAAGCTCCTGCCTTGTAAGCTGCACAAGGCATGACAGCTCAATCTGTGTACATCGTCACTGACTTATGTCCAACCAGGAGGACTTGTCTGCAGTCCAAAATGAAAAAAACAAAACAAAACCCTGCTTTAAAATTGTAATATCTATTCTATACTGTTGGTGGGGGGCAGGAAGCAAGCATTCTAGGATGTATTAACAGGAATATTATAAGTAAGACACAAGAAGTGCAATTCTTCAGCTCTACTCCATGTTGATTAGGCCACAGCTAGAGTATTGTGTCCAGTTCTGGGCACCTCATTTAAGGAAAGATGTGGACAAATTGGAGAAACTCCAGAGAAGAACACCACAAGTTATTAAAGGTCTAAAATATTTGACTCATGATGGAAGGTTGAAGGAACAGGGTTTGTTTAGTCTGGAAAAAAGAGGAAACAGAGGGAACATAACGATGTTTTTTTGTTTTTTATTTTTATTTTTATTTTTTATGTACCTAAAAGGTTGTTACAAAGAGTAGTGAGAAAAATGTATTCTTCTTAACCGCTGGTGATAGGACAAGAAGCAATGGGCTTAAATTTCATCAAGGGAAATTTTGGTTGGACATTAGGAAACAATTCCCAGCTGTCAGGGTGATTAACCACTGGAATAAGTTGCCTAGGCAGGTTGTGGAATCTCCATCATTGGAAGTTTTTAAGAGCAGGTTAGACAAACACCTGTCAGGGCTGGCTTAAGAGGGTACTTGGTCCAGCCATGAGTTCAGGGGACTGGACCGGAGGCTCTCTCCTGGTCTCTTTCAATTCTAAGATTGTATAAGTACTGAACCACTAACACCATGATTTATGGCTTTGTTTCTGAAGATAAATTAAAAGTACGGGGCCTGATTCACAGCCCGCTGAAATTAACAGGAAGGCTCTTACAGAATTCAGTAGACTTCAGATCAGAACCTTGGTGTCTGAAAAAGAATGTGCTGACTTCCTCTAACTTGTATAAGAGATGTTTTTGAGAAGCTGTACTAATCTCTCTTTTGGTACTGTTTCTGATCACCAGGGAAAAGAGAGGTCAGCTTGTTTCATAAGGGGCTATAGATGTGTAAAGTATTTTTATCTGATATTATTTCTTCCATGCCTGACTTTTTCCTTTAGATTCTTTTCTTTTGTTCTATTTTAGTCTTTTATCATACACCAAAGATTAATTTTGAATTTTCTGCTGTTTGTATGAACATGGACTTCAGGCACAAAAGCTTTTTTTATGGGACACATTAATATTCTCATTGACTTCCTTAAACATCTACTTTCTGAAAGGTTTAATAATTTCCTAAAAACTCATAATTTTGTCACAATGAATTGTATTCACAAAAAAATCTTATACTTTGTATTGGGCTCTGGAATGTACCTTGAGTTTTATCTGCATAATTAGCCCTGGTTAGGTCCCTTATCCTTCATGACAGAAATTGTGATTTATTTTCCTATCTAGCTTTTATAAAAGATTATTTTAACCTAAGCAGAAATGGGAGCTAGAGCCATGGGAGGAAGGAAGGAATGGTTTGAAAGTAGCCAGCTTTCTGCCTCATCTCCATCATTCTCTCCCCAACCTCAATCCATTATTTAAATGGGACCTTTTTTTAAGTCAAGATAGTGAACTAGGAACCTCTTAATTCAGCTTTCTGCAGCACTGTGCTTGAGGAAAACCAGCCAGTGCTTCAAGAGTGCTTCTTCCTCCTGCATCCTACCTGATGTGAACACCACCACTGAAGTGGGCCCAGGTCTTCAGGAAGCTAAGCTATGAGCTGTACTAAGGAGTTTCTTGAATTAAAATGTCATGTATAAGGAGGAGGTGGTGCTGGAGGAAGGGCAAAAGGTAGATGAGGAGGACGGGTATTGAATGTCTTTTCAACTTACACTTATCTCAATATTTTCAAAATAGAATTTCTTATATCTGTACCAATTATAAGAAGTGGCTGGAGAAAAATGAAAATTGGAGAAATATAGCCTCCAATATTTGTTAAAAAACCCCTTTTAAAATAACTGATCTATGGATTTATTTATTTGTCTTGCTGGCACGATCCCAGCTATCCATGAGTCAGCACCTGGGTCTGCCACCGAAGTCCCACATGATGAACAAGAAAGACTATGACAACAAAGTATGAGTGTTAACAACATAGTTAACAACATCAGCAAAGACATGGATGTAAAAGTTTATTGCTGTTTTCCAGTTAATCAGCCTGTTTTTTCTGAAAATGATTTAACCACAGACTAAGGCAGGAATCTGTAGCATCTTCCCTGACCTTTTTCTTGGGACTCCATTTCAAATCTTCCCTACATTGAGGGTAGATAGAAAATTTAACTCCCCCTTTATTTAACTGGTACAATTGCATTTTGGGAACCAAACAGCGAAGGGCTAGCCACTATTTCCCATGGCATTTTATGGAGCTGAAGGAAAGAAGAAGAGCTGCTTGGCGCTCTGGAGCTCTCTGATATTATGGAGTGATCAAATGGTTTGAAGCAAACAGGGTCCCAGTATTTTACACCTCAAAATATTTATAAAAATCTTTTTTATTTCAATATTCCATATTAAAAATAAATAAATAAAACCATGCAAAGATGAAGTATGTTACTGTTACAAAATTGCAAAAAACGGGAGTTATTTTAAGTGGGGCCCCCTACTAGCTTTCATTTTGTTGTTGTTTTGTTTTTTATTTAACTGCCATTAGCAACTTACGTTTTTCCCCCACCTCTCTTATTTCTCCCCACTGTTGAGATTAAAAGGACTATTCATCAACTACATCCTTCCACCTGCTCTTCTGATCCTTGGATTTCAGGGCTCTTGCTACATTGTATACAGACCTTGGGCTCAATTATTACCAACACCGTTAATCTTTCACTTCCTCAAGGCTTGTTTCTGTCTTGTCTGAAGATAACCGTAATTACTGATTTTATAAAGCCTCAGTTCTTTTTAGCAAGTAACTTTCATCCAATTAGTAATCTGCCTTTTATTTCAAAGGCAGCTCTAACATAAAATAGTAAGTGAGGAAATCTCAGAAATATATGTGGGTGCTTGACCTTTTATGATAAGTTTTAGTCCAACTTCTGAAAGGATCATGTTACTGCTGAGACAAAAGGGTCCGGCAGCCCTCATGGATTTGTTAATCAGGCATGCATATACAATCTACACTTGAAGGATCTTTCACAGGCTTTTTACAGTATTGGCTACAACCTGCTCTTATTTCACAGGGATTTTTTTTTGTATTGGTTTCCCAGCCAGGCATTGTTTTAGATTGATGTGGACTGTATTTGCTTCAGACGACACAATGTGTTGCATTGGACTGCATCATAGCTCCAGTCAAGATTGTATTTGGTTCTGCGCTTATATGCTCCCACGGGGTACCATTCAGTCCTCTATATTTGGAGTATAAAATCCATCCCGATAATATTCATTGATTCCATTCTGTCCCTCCAGAACTCCAGGAAGCAACTTGATGTTTAGCATTATTGTACAACAGTTAGTCACGGATGAAGCAATTTGTTACATTTTAATACAAACAAAATTAATCCAATATTGCTTAGTGCACTATTCAGAGGTCTCATGTATTATCTGTTATGGTTTCTTTCAATGATCACGCCCTTTGTTTTTCCTATAATTCATGTGGCATTGGGAACTAAGAGAGATTAAGGACAAGTAGTAACTGGAAATCTAGCAAGATGGACCTACGCTTTCCAATCTCTGAAACCTTAATTCATCCTACTCCATTACTGAAGTTGTGTCTTTATAAGACTTTGCTCTTCACTAGGCTAGAGACTCAGCTTGTGGAAGTCAATATAGCTCTGTGAAAGTCAATGAATCTATGCCAATTTACCACCACTGAGAATCTGATCAGCAAGTACCATATATCCTAGAAGAAGCAGCATTTTACCAGGTCTGTTACTTTGCCCCATATCTGTAGAATTTAGCTGACACCCAATAATAGAGTAGGATAAGCTACCAACTTTTTTACTATTCCCTTTCAAGACTTTAAAAGCATCAAGTCCATCTAATTTATACAGTCCCTTTGGTACTTCACTCAGCTTCCAGATGGCTTCCGTTTGTTCCATGGGTACAAACTGCACAATATAGATCATACATTTCCAAGTTATACTCCTTCCTTAGCTAGAATAGATAATTTATTCATTCATAAATCAGGGAAACTGACTGATTTTAAGGCTGTATTCATCTGTTTGATTTTGCTGTTTCAACTGGTATCGGCAATAGGTGTGTGAACAGAATAACAGCTTCTCAACTAGCCCAAATATTGATTCGATTTGGGAGGAAGTCATTTCCAAAGAGTAACTGGAAACCATTCAATTCTACAGCTACATTTCTTATCTTTGCTCCCTCCTGCAAGAGCTTTCAAGATTCACACCATTCTACACCAGTTCAGGCAGTGCCTCCAGATCTGCTATTAAAAGGTGCGCCATCCCTCCAGGGACAAGTTGAAATGCCAGTGTGATGTCAATTGTTCTTATTTCAAGCCCATGTCGTATGGAGTGAGAACTGACTAGGAAACCTATAGTCAAATTCCAAAGGGGTAGCCGTGTTAGTCTATTGTAGAAAGACAACAGAGTCCTGTGGCACTTTTAAAGACTAACAGATTTATTTATCGCATGAGCTTTCGTGGGAGAAAATCCCACTTCTTCAAAGCGTCTGACGAAGTGGGATTTTCTCCCACGAAAGCTCAT
>ML685770.1:16474403-16504337 GCA_007922175.1 Pelusios castaneus
GACCTAAATTACTGCCTGTCCACACTGGGCTTTCATTAAGAAATTCCTTAAGTTGACTTAATGAAAGCTTAAGTCGACATAGTAAGAACTGCCGGTTAGGTCGACCTAACCCTTAAGTCGACTCCGTAGGTTGACAAGCACAGTGTGGACTTGGATTAACCCTTAAATCAACTTTATTAAGTCGACTTAAGGGCACGTAGGTTGACTTACTAAGTCCCCTTCAGGGTAACCACTTTGTTAATTCTACTTAATAAGGTCGACTTCAGCTCGACTTAAAGTCGACCTTAATAAGTCAATTTAACAAAGTCGACCTAACTTTTTCTAGTGTCGACATAGCCCTTGTTAGATTACACATAGGTTTTGCTTTCTTGGCACTGATGCAGATGACTACACAAGACATAAAGCAATATAGACTCAAGTCCAGAGTGTCTTCAAACTAAACTCAATCCCTGTGTGGATAATGGGAAGTCATACAGTGTGACTAGATGCCCTGATATTCACAGCTTTTTCTTATATGAGTGCCTATTGCCCCACCTATTCTGGTTTTTCACCATAATCAGGTACAATATTAGGATGGGCAGGCTCAATCTTGAATCAATGGTGTGGGGCTTACCAGGTAAAGTGTTCTACCAACCTCAGAAAAAAAAATCTTTTGGAAGGAGGGTTGTGGAGACAAGAGACCTATCTGACTCCTTGCACCCCACCGCTTGTAAAAAACAATTTCCTCTGCTGCATAGACAGAGCCTTTCAAGCCATGAACAGGCACTTTTATAAGGTCAGAAAAGTCTGGGATATAAACTCCTTTGCTTTGACTTACACCTCTGTGCTATTCCATTAGCCTCAGTAGGATTGCATGAGTGCCACAACTGTGCATAAATTGTGCACATAGAGCTTTGAATTTAAATCTCTTGTAAGATCAGATATTTCTCGTTCAATGTTTTCACTGCTTTAGAGTTCATTGTCTCTCTATAAAATGTAGGCATTTTATTTATCAAAATTAATTAAAACATGTATGACACCCAATTCCTAATTTCATATAGTTGTATGACTGGAAAGGAAACATGTATTTAAAAAAAGACTCCACAGAAAGCATAAGTACATATGGCTAATTTGATCAGGAACATTTTTGTTTCAGGTTTCCTTAACAGGATTATCTTAATTTCTTCATATGATATATAAATAGAAGCAATATAGAAAAAAGCCAATCTGCTAAAGAGAAAGAAACCCCAACAATTCTAAATGCTCAAGGGAGAAAAAAAAAAGTGTAGAAAAAATCCATTGATTAGCCTTTACAGCTCTGGTTCTATGCCTATAACATTATCTTCCAGCCCCAAATAGAATTGTAAATATATTGAATTATTCACAGATTTGAACTAACAACTGATAATCAAATTAAACTCTTTTTTTAGTCCCAATCTGCTTGAAAAAGGTCTTTTTTTTCATCTGTGAACTGAATATAATATGCCAAAATGAGATAAGGCGCATACGTTCCATCAATTCAGACATTGCCCTTATGACGTGTTAATGCTCTTCTTGCTATACAACTAATGCTGTGTCAGTGGAGGAAAGTCACTCTACTGTCAATGAAATATAAGAAAAATTAAAACAGGAATTAAAAAAAAACAGAGTTCTCTGCTATATCAAAGGCCCCATGGGACTTATTAAGTTCATTAAGAGCAAGAAGACTATCCAACAACATTTTCATATTTGCCATGATTCAGAGAGTAAAATACAAGTCAAGTTATGGATGTCTATGATATCAAAAGCCCAAAGGAGGCCATAAATTAATCTCAGAAACCAACATTATGTATCCATTGGTTTGCCTCAAGAAAATTTATTTTTACCCTCTGAATATGATATTAGTTTATTTAACATTTTTATAAAATCTAGCATACAACACAAGGGAAAAGACAGAGCTAAAAATACGTGATTCACAAATACTGATATTCCCGATGAAGAGTTTTATACTTATAAACTTAGTTGATCATCGGAGGCTACCAATGTCAACGGAAGGAAACTACTGGAAAAAAATAGTGCTTTGCAAGGATTATCTCACCTTAGTGACAATGCACTGCCCCACTGAGGAGGAAAGGAGCAGACACAGATTGCTTAGAACCTATCACCCTGGTGCTCTGCTTTCTCTTCAAAAACAAAAGGTAATATATTTGGGCCCTTCTCTTCACAGCCAAACCATCTGGAATTTCATTACCAAGGTCCATGTATGTTTCGATGGAACAAATTAAGACTGAATGAGGTTCAGCTTCCTGGGGAACTTGCACAACACTGCAGACATAAGACCACTATCAAGCTGAACAGTGCAATCCACCTTTTCGACCGCTCACCTCTCACTAAGATAAGAAGATACCACATACCAGCCAAGGAGTGGAAAGGAAGATATGGTGATCCTCAAAGGGTTTGGATTCAAAATTTGTAAGGTAATTAGAATTATAGCAACAGTGTTATAGACAGACATGACCGCATCTTAATAGTGCAGCCGGGGCTACTTTTTTTTTTTTAACAAAAACCGAAGCTAGGGATGAAACTAGTTGGGTTCTGTAGAAATTACTCTAAAAATCCCTGCAGGATTCAACAGGAAATGAAACACTCTCTATAGGTTTCTTGAACCTTCTCTAGAATTTTATATCAGGAATACAATTCTCTAATGAATTCTCTATAGAGCAGTAAAGGAGGAAAAAAACTCCATCAGCTAAAGAAAGTTTATAATTTTCTATTCATTTCTACAGGAGTTTTCCATCAGGGCTACTGACAGGTGCCATCAGGCCTGGCCCTTTCCCACTTCGCTTTGTGATAGTTAGTGCTGATAGCTCAGTTCTGGTAGATGTTGAGTGCTCTTCCAAAAGTCAATGGGATTGTTTGCATGCTTAAAATTAATTCCTTACTTGTATGGTTTGCTTATTTTAGGTTGGAGACCTTAGCCCCTTGCAGGAGTGGACCCCCAGTCTTTATGCTTACTTGAATTCAAGGCCTACAATAATGCTGATTTCTTCTGTGTATCTAAGAAGAGATACAAGTGGCAAGTCTTCATGGCTATGTCTACACTAGGGAATTAAGGTCGACTTTAAAAAGGTTGACTTTAATAAGTCGACTTTAAGTCGACCTTAAGTCGACTTAGAGAGTCCACACTGGGCTCCTAAGTCGACTTAAAGGGGCCCTTACTAAGTTGACTTAGAGAGTCCAAGTCAACTTGTTTGCCCCAGGACAGCAAGCCCCTGAGTGGTCCGGGGGAGAAGGGAATGAGGAGCTCCCTTCTGCCCCGGACCACTTGGCTCCCTTCTGCTCAGGACTTCCCACATCCTGGGCAGAAGGGAATCTTCCTAGCCTGGACCACTGGGGTCCGGGGGACAACTTCCCCAGACCCGAGTGGTCAAGGCCAGGAGGAAGAGCCAGAGTTCTGCGCTCCAGCTGCCCACTGCTGAGCAGCTGGAGTGCGGGCTGAGACCCGTGCTCCAGCTCCTCAGCAGCGGGCAGCTGGAGCGGGGATCCCAGCAAGAAGGGACCTCAGGGCTCCCTTCTTGCCGGGACCACTCAGGTCCCGGTGAGAAGGAAGCCCCACGGTCCCTTGTCCCCAGGACCTGTGTTCCAGCTCTGGCAGCTGGAGTGCAGGTCTCGGGGACAAGGGAGCCCCACGGTCCCGACCAGGAGGGAGCGCGGGAGACCGCACCCTCTCCTGGCCGCGACCGCTCAGTCCAGCCAGGAGGAAGCCTGGGGCTCCCTCGGCCATCGCCGCACTCCAGCTGTCTCTCTAGACAGCTGGAGCATGGTGGGGGCCCCTGCCGACTCCAGCTGTCTCTTTAGATCAATTAGGAAGGTGGTGTTAGAAAGTCAACTTAGTTTTAATTAAGTCGACTTTATTTTCCTTAAGTCGACTTAAGCAAGCTGCTTAAGTTGACTTAAGGAAACTGCAGTGTAGACTCAGCCCATGTGTGCAAGGGGCTGGAGAAAGTCTATTACAGAATTTTCTCTTTTTCAAAGTTGCCACATTTATTTTAGGTGAAACTTCTGCATGGTTTCCTAAGTGAAATAAAGGGAAACAATTCACTCAACAGTACCTAGGATATCTACAGAAGACAGCTCATAAGTGATGGTTTAATTCCTCCCAATTAAAAAAAACTAATGAAGAAATGCAACTTTTTAATGAAATATTGCCAATGTGGAAGGCCAAATATAGCTAATGAATGGGGTAAACAGAAAATGAGAGCTGATTGAAAACATGTTCAATAGAATGGTTTTCCAATATGAAATTCGGCTTAATCAAAATGTAAATGTTTTGTGGAACTTTGACCCTCTCCTTTCATTTAAAAAAGGTAAGGACAATTTCATCTTCACCATTTCAATTTATTTAGTTCTGACTATTATATGAACATTACTTCTGTTATATGTAGATTATATATTATGTTTAATATATTTTATTTAGTACTGTATTTTTTTTAATTTATTAAATTAAAACTATTTGATTGTTTTGAATATTTTAGCAGCAGCATGGGATTTTTCATTCTGGATAAATTTCTGTTTTCATTTTCTTTTTAAAAGAAAACAAATTTTAAAATGTTGACATTTCCAGCAAAATGAAAATTTTGTTTTTCTGCCTGCTGCAATTAAAAAAATATTTAGACTGTAAACTGTTTGAGGCAGAGACTGTATTCTACTTTTTTTTGTATTCTAAAAATCTAACACAAAGAGGGCCTGGTTTCCATTTGGTTTGATTTGTACTGTAGTACAAATAATAAATAACAAACAACAAATATTAATAAGTTTCTCCAGTAAGAATAGAACACAACACGGCTCTGATTGAAAGCCCACTAAAATCAAGGGGAGTTTCCATTGATATGAGTGAATGTTGAATCTGATCCGGTTACTCTCAAAATGTATTAGGAAAGTTGAATTGAATAAAGGCAATGCCGACAAACTAAATTATACCATTCTGACGAGGTTTACACAGACAGAACATGAAATTAACAAGGTATAATGTAAGCCCTGAATTTACATTTTTTAGTTGTTACAATTACATTGGGAGTCTGAGTAATAGACAGGTTTATTGTGTGATAGGTTTAGAAAAGAAGGAATATATACAAAAATATTTCTAAATGCCAATGAAGAAATATCAATTGAGGAAATAAGAGGCCTCTGAGACCTTGTATTGTAATATGTATTCTGAAAGTAATACATCTGAGCCTGCAGATTTGAGCCTCTTCCTCGGGGGATTTCAGGTCCCCATGCTAAATAACAGACAGAGATGGATTACAGGAAGCTATATCAGCAGGGAAGATAAAGGAGGCCATAAAATCCTTGCAGTCTTTTAGGAGTTCAGAGTTGGATGCTTTCCTGCTGAATGTTATAAGTAACGTATGGATCAGATAACATCAGCTTGTAATGCTAGGCTTCCCCTTTAGCCGAGAACTGCTCTCATCACTTTGATTCTCCAGCCAGGTAAAAATGGGGAATAATGCATAAATTATCATGCAATCTTCCTAATCAATGCTAATTGTAAAATTCTCACTCAGGCTCTTGATCACAGGTTTATTCATTGCCTTGCCTGAACAGATTTATCCACATAAAGTGGGACTCATTATAAATGGACTCTTTCATAATAGCATTATATTATTTTTAAATGCAACATATTTATTTAAGGACAAACAAAATTTGAGTTAGAGCGACTTCTTTAGAGGCAGGGGGAGCATTTAGTCAAGTGGAATAAGCTCTTGTTTCTTCATGAATTCAGCTGCTACATATTAATGTGGAAATGTTTTATAATTCCAGGTATAGCTTAGGTTGTCTTTTCCTTATATTATGATCTATCTCTGAAAATACTTCTATTATACAAACTATATTTTTTATTAACAAATGAAATATGTCAACAAAAGAAATGATAAACAGCATTGATGCAACTTTCGCATCAGAAGTGAAAAACAACACATCATCGATCCTAGATCTGGTCTACACCAGTGGTTTTCAAACTTTTGAGGGGCGGGGGAGGGCCCTAATTCATGCCCATGACCCAACAATTGCATTTTCCAGCAATGCGTCTTTTGGACGCGCGGCAGAAGGGGACGCTGTGATTCAGTATCTAAATTCTGTTACCTGATACTGGTTTGAAAACCACTGGTATCTACACAGTGCATTAGTTGGCCCACAGGCATCCTGCTGAGGTGCACTGCAGGTTTCCTAGTGAGCAATAATATAGTAATGTTTGAAACAGGACTACATGAACATGCACTAGAAAACTTACTTGAACCAGCAGAGTTCACATGGGCAAGTTAGTGCATTATAAGGTAAAGCAGACTAAAATTTACACCCTTCTGATGTAGATGAAAGTACAGTGTAGAGAAAGCCTTTGAATTTTTGTTGTTTTATTGTTGTTCTTCACCACAATATTTGAGCTCTCTCTCAAACTGGCAGCGGTGAAGCTCCAATACATTTTAGTCTTTCATGTGTCTTCCTTTCCAAGTTGTAGAAAGTGCTGCTGCTGTGTTTGTTTTGTGGGGGGTTTGTTGTTGTTGTTTTTAATGGGGACAGTGAAGGAATGGCTGATATTGTGAATGTCTTTCTGATCATGGTGGAAAGGCTTTAACAAACAGGAAACTTTTCTTAATATCATGATCATTATCAGGATTTCTCAGGAAGTTTGTTCTTCATCTGGATCCCTGAAATTCTTTGCTGGATTAACCAATAGCAGTCTTGAATTGGAAGCACTCTCAGTCCATGAAGTATACTTAATAGTCTAAATAATATTTTATGTGGATTCTAAGTGGTTAAAAATGATGTATTTTAGCAAAATCAAATTACCCCATGTAGGGGTAAATCTCACCATGAAGAAACACAATCGATTTAGGAGGATGAGATCATAATTCCATGCTGGGAATAAAAGATTAAAATGATGTGTATCCATTCATTTGTTGGATTATAGAACATAGACATCCACATATATATCTGGCCAAGATTTTCTAAAATGATTAATGCATTTGGGTGCCCGACTAGAAATGTCTAAGATTTCAGAAGTAGGTGAATAGCACTGCCTGGAAATTAGACCCTTTGAAGTGTCAAGCTGGGTACTTAAAGCTGTCAGTTGTCAGGTTCTTTTTAAATGTCGAGCTGGACATCCAAAAATGGAGGCACCCAAAATATCTAGTCACTTTTTAAAATCTTAACCATGCATATATATGAGTGTAGTCTATGTGCTCAAACTCACCCCCCCCCAAAAAACCAACTAAAAAAATTAATTACTTTAAATGATTCTAAGCTTGTACCCCATAATACAAGGTTATGATTTTCCCAATTTTCTTAAATGGTGCCTGCGTGCCATATGTATGACCCATAAAATACTCCTAGCAATTTTTTCAGTTAATTATTTTATATATTGTCTGATCTTCATTTAGCGATGGAGAGGAGGATGGGAAAACTATATTGACCATAAGGTATTTTGGTATGTTAAAAGATTAATTGCATGCTATAATATACGTCCTATTCAAGATGTCATGTGCTGATATAGGCCCTATTCAAGGTGTGTAGACAAATAACGAAGCTGAACCAAGAATAAAGTATGATACAAATCTCATCTTTTTTATTCAAGTGCTTGTCTGAGTGTGGAACATAACTGGGGGAGAAAATTCCCCAGGTTGGGGAAGTATCAGTTGGTAAATTGTGGCTGTTTAATTGACTCCATTATTTTAAAATATTTATAATGAGCCCCAATGCCATAGGGATGGGAATAGATATAGTCAAAACAAATAAGTACATAAATGAAATTGGATTTCCATATAGCAGGAGTGTAGCTAAGAGACTTATTTTAAGACATCAGAACATGTTGACAACTGGTAAATTCACATTCATCCAACACCTGACATGCTAGACTTACTGTTGAATTACTTGGACAATTATGAATAAGTAGGTATTATCTGAGGAACAATATCCTTTTAACATTCATTAAAAGATGTATGCCACACAGAAATCGTGGTATAAAAGGAATTTGCAGTCTTTGAAATTTAAATACAGGCTTTTATCTGATTTATTATAGAGATGTTATAATCAATAATGGAATTGAGGCATAAAATCATAAGGTCTCATTTGCTCATAACATTAATCCTATCAATGACCGTACAGTATCTTCTTTATCTGCTGTGACTGCAACAGATGACTTCTGATCCATTGTATATTAAGTAATAAGACTCACTTGCTTTAAATGAAAGGGTACTTTTTTCCATTGAGTAACATTTTTTTCTGAATGTCTAGGCAGATTTAATGGTGCTTTTTCACCCCATCTGTCTCTTAATGTGTGTCTAGAATCTAATCTCACTTTCTAAGCTGTCTGCATCTTTTAACAAGAGAGAAATAGTTTTGAGCTGACACACAAAAATCAGGAGCAAAAGCATTATCTCCAAAGCTTGTCTTCTTGAGATACTTTGCTAAATTAACCAAGGTATATTCTTTCTTTATCCCTAACAAAGCCTTAGAACTTACATCTTTTAGGCTTCAATTAAATGGAAAGTCAGTCAGGTTTTGTTGCTAAGACCTCCTACCCTGTAAAGTCCTAAATGCTCTTCAAGTTCAGATCACATTTTGATTTTATTTATTTTTTAGAAACAGGATACTAATCGGTTTCTGTTTCACCTCTCTAGAAACAATGTTTAAGAAAGATGTATTGAAACTGGAACAGGTGCAGAGAAGGGCTACTAGGATGATCTAAGGGACGGAAAACCTGCGTTATGAGAGGAGACTCAAAGGCTATGTCTACACTTGTAAAGTTAAGTCGACTCTGTTAAATCGACTTAGAGTGGCTACACTTTAAGTCGACCTTGTTAAGTCGACTTAACAGTAGACATAGCAGTCCACGCTGGCTTTAGGTTGACTTAATAAGGTTGACTTAGCACTATTCCCCATCCACCCTGGCTTTAAGTTGACTTAAGAAGTCGACTTAAGGCTTAAGTCGACCTTCAGAGGTGGTGTTATTAAGTCAACTTAAGCTGTGGTAGATATGCCAATGGGACTGATGAGTCTTGTCCAAATGCTCAGGGCTCAACTGATCACCATATTGGGGTCGGGAAGGAATTGTACCCCAGGGCAGAATAGACTCATAGACTCATAGATTTTGAGGTCAGAAGGGACCCATACGATCACCTAGTCTGACCTCCTGCAAAATGTAGGCCTCAAAACCTCATCCACCCATTCCAGCAATAGGCCACTCATCTATGACTGAGTTATTTACCTTAAATCATGATTTAAGGACTTTAAGATACAGATAATTCACCCGTAGGTGAGCCATGCCATGTGCTACAGAGGAAGGTGGAATACCCCAGAGCCCAAGCCAATCTGCCCTGGGGGAAAATTCCTTCCCAACCCCAAATATGGTGATCAGTTAAACCCTGAGCATGTGGGCAAGTCTCAAATGGCAAAGGTTCTGGGGTTTTTTTTGCCTTCCTCTGGGGCATGACTCAATTGCTGGTGGATTCTCTGTACCTTAAAATCTTTCAATCATGATTTGAGGATTTTAATAACTTAATCATAGGAGAGAGGTTTATTAAAGAAGTGGGTGGATGAAGTTCTGTGGCTTGCATTGTGCAGGAGGTCAGATTAGATGATCATATTGGTCCCTTCCGACCTTAGAGTCTATGAGTCGAACAAGTTAGTATAGATGATGCATTTCAAGTACAGTAGAAACATACCCAGTATTGTGCTTTGTGTCGATAAGTCTATTTTTCACCTCATGATCCCTGTCATGTCACCAGAGAATACAATAATGTTATCAGAGATGCAGGGTCTCATAGGAAACAACTTCTGTCTCACTATATGTGGAGGCCCAAGGAGAAAGTGGATGATATTTTCCTATCTGATAACCAAACATCTTTTGTGTATAACGTGACTATTTTCCACTTATGGGCCTGACCCTGAACTAAGATTCTACTGTTGACGGAGCTACAATTGTTAATGCATTCACTTCATACTGAAAGAAGCCTTAAGAACAAATACATTATCAGATTTTAGTGCTAGATATTTTTAAAAATGGTTAAATTACAAGTTTGTGACAAATTCTATGGGAGTGCCTTTAAACCCTCCAAGTTCACTATACAGGCACTTACCCAAGCTGCAGTATTCGTCTTTATTTGTTCTGCAGTGTTTGCAGTATTTTTCATTCTTATTATAAAGTGAGTAGATGATGTTAAGATATTAAAGGGAAATTGTAGTTTTTAAATTAATGGCAAAAAATCCAGCAGATCCCAGCAATTATACATTTAACTGCATTGCTATTTAAAAGTTATCCGCAAAGGATATTTTGTACCCAGTGTTTCTGGTCTTTGTCATACGAAGTTTTCATTGAGCTCAGAGTCATGAACACAATTCTAGGATGGACAGGGGATACAGGTATAGACTGATACACTGGCTTCAGCAGAAGTTAAACATGAGTGAAGGCAGCAGAATTTGGCCCGTAATGTGTACCTGTCTAGGTTACAATATTTGATATGATTAAGCCTTATTTACTATTAGGGATGCCTCCCATTTGGTTTCACCTGGACAGTCCAGGTTTTGGCTTGTGTGTCCAAGGACCATTTTCCAAGTACTGATGACCTATTTTCTGATCAGTGGAAAAGATGGCAACCCTAGCCACTCGCTGTCAATTTTAATTTAATCCACTGGACACTAATCACACTCGTGAGGAAGGTGACAGATCCCAGCCAGTAACAGCCTGCAACCCTCACTAACCTGTCCACTGCTGACTGCTCATCTGGGGAAGGTTCAGAAAGTGTATCTGCTTGAGTTTGGTGGGACATGGGAACTGGAGGAGGTGTGCCACAAATGGGGGGCATGTGCTCCCCTCCTCTCCTCCCTAAGGTAGGTGTGCTCAAATTGGGAGAGCACCTATTTCTCTTCTTTTCATACTCCCATTGTGTGTGTGCAGAAGTGGGTGGGATCATCTTCTCTCAAGTATTAGTGCAAATAAGGGGATTCTATCCCCCAGTCTGGGCATCCAGGTAAATGTAGGGGGAAGTACTCTCTTTCACACCCTCAGCATATGCAAAAGGGGGAGCACCCTTGCCCTGATCCCCAGAACAGGTGTGCTAAAGAAGCAAATTCCCATTGAGGTTGGGAGTGTGTGTAAATGGAGAAGTTTTGTAAATTTCTGTGGGTGCAAATAGTGCTTATTACCCCTAGAATGTGTGGGCATGTTATTGCTTCAGGGGTTACTGTTTCACAAAACAGCATGTATTTTCTCCTTGACTGATCTCACTCCATAATCTCCCACCCTTTTTCTTTGCAGAAGAATAACATTTAAAGGAAGAGGGTAGAGATGTCACCTGGTTGGTAGTCTCAGAATTGGGGTAGCTGTCCAAGGAAATCTCTAAGGGTGCTCAGTAAGCACTGCTATTTTATAGGCTCAGAGTCAGCCTGGTATGCTGATTTTTTGTACCTCAGAAGTGACAATCCCAGATCCACCAAATGACTGGAGTAGGAGGGAAGAGGATAAAGTGGGGAAGAGGCTGTGTGGGACAAGAGGTGGAGAAGGGGACATTAAAGGAAGAAGCAGTGCAGGTTTGAGGCCTCAGGGTCTGGTTACCAGCAATTAGAAAGGTGGACCTCATGTCATATGATCAATGAGTAACTTCAAGCTAGTCATATTTAACGTAGAAAACACAACGCAACTGGAACATATCCATGTGACCTCCCAAAGGAGTATTTAAATGGTCTTTGGAGGTCATTTCTCCTTCACAAGCATGCTACTAGCATGGGAGTTATTCAAAGGAATGAAAATGTCTGGCTCTCTGAACTGACTGATCTTGCACAATTCTATTATTGATATGTACAAGTTTATGTCCGCAACTAGAAATTGGTGCCACTCAAACCACTGTATATCTGAAAACCTGGAAGCTTGAGAGAAAATACAATTTTGGATCCAGATCAAAACAGTGTGGACTAGGTTTATGTCAGACTAAAACTATGTCATGTAATGGGAGTAAAAAGGACTGACAGCTCATGCTGATCCATCTACCTATATTACTAATATTAATACTCTGTAAAGCCTTTTTCTTTTAAAGTGCATGTCCAATTTATATTTTAAATTACTTCATGGTTTCAGCTTCTGTTGTGCCTTTTGCTAATCCATTCCATGTGGTAATTAGCTTATGTGGAAGGGTATTTTCCCCTTACTACTGTAAGGCTTCATCTTTTTCTTGGCTTTAGCTGAGTTTTACAGGCAACTACATTAATTAAGTCTGTGAAAATGTCCATCCAATCTAGTTACACGCATATGAAATATAGTCTGATAGTACATTGGTGTCACTGCACATTTCAAACAGGCAACAGTAAAGGTACTGAATGAAATTCTGCTCTCATTTAAATTGATGCACTAACCCCAGGTTTCAGGGTAGATCCACCAGATTTACACAGAGAAACCAAAAATAGAATTTGGCTCCAATTGTTTTTATTTATTTAGCAATTGCATATTCGTTAAGTCAAGTAATAGCATTCTTAGTAACCAAGTGGGGTGCTTGGAGCCGGCTGCTGAATTTAGTTGGTTAGCACACCTTGTTAATGTGGTTAAAAATGTCCCATTAAATAGAAGTTCCAAAAGTGCTAAAAAATTCTTTGTTTGTTTTTCCATTAAATATAATGGCTGCAAAAGTGTTTCTACACCCGTGACATAGATTTTTTTTTAGAAGATAAAAAGGAATATACAAAATAAAAAACACTTAAAAAAACCAAACAAACTAGAAAACATAGCAATACACCCCACTTCAGTAATTTGATTAAAATAAATCAGCATTGTTCATCAGACATTAGCTAAAGGATTGGCATTAATCAGAGTCTTCCAGTGACATCTATTAGTCTTGTTTCTCAAAGATAACAATAGAAGAGCAGCCAAGTTAAGGATCTGTTAAGCTTTGCATTCTGACAGGATAAAAATTTTATATATGAAAACTCCTGTTGCAAACACTTTAGTGAAATTCAAATGGCATTTGAATTATGGACGACAAACAAAATGAACACTTATCTCTCAGTTCTGAAATCCTTACATTGGAAGAGCTCTGTTTAGATCTGGTTGAAATTTTCTAACCAAAACATTTTTCTGCCCCCCGCCTTCCTCCCCAAAAAAAGGCGGCGGGGGGGGGGGGGGGGGGAAGCAGGAAAGCGGATGTTTGTGATATTTTTTGTTGGTGGTGGTGGTTTTTATTTTTAAATAGGAAACCAAAAATGAAACAAAAATAATCTTTCCACCTGAAATTTTTTCATTTCATTTTTCAAAACTAAATTGAAAAACCCTCCCTTTTCTATTTTTTTCTTTTTTTGCCAGTGAATGAAATAGAATGTATGAAGTGCAGGTGTTTCCTCAGTTTTTTAAAAACCTTGTTTTTTCTTTTTATTTCTCCACTCTTTTCCTTTTCCTAAGTTGCTATTTGAAACCAGAGTAAAACCTCTCCTTCAGCCCAAGGGAGGAGTCCAGGATTCAATTAATTACATGGGACAAATGATTTTAAAAAACAACAAAAAACCACCAGGAATGGGTGTGGGGGTCAAATATATAGAAGAAGGGAACTGGAAGGAGAGAGTGAGCAGAAAGCCCCAGACAGCAGCCACTGCTCCTGGAAGGTGTCTAGGGAGCCAGCAGATGATACCCAGAGGAACTCTGCCCAGATGCATGAACGGACTAAGGAATGGAAATAGTCCCCACAGTCGCAGGATATGCCTTCAGCCAACCTTCCCTCCCTGGTGTTGTAGATAGTAATTTTGGCTAGGACGAGGAGGAGGCTGACGAGGAGGTTCCCGCAGCTTCATGGGGCCATGGGGTGTGGATAAAAGAACAAGTGAGGGGAAAAGTGCAGCCAGAATCTCAACCAAAGGTTGTGAAGGAGCCAGAAAAGCGGCTGCAACCTGGTTCATTCAAGGTAGGCGTGTGCCAGGGTCTCCCTCATGCAGCAAAAGGGATAAGCATTGAGGTGAGGGCTCCATGCAGGAGCCGCCAACTGATGTCCATGTCGAGCCGTGGGTCAGGATGGAACATAGGCTGGCCCTCCAAAGGTGGAATCAGGTCACGCCATTTGGTGTTGGGGTGTGACACGAGGATGAGGAAATGGATGGTATGCAGCATGAGTGTGTACAGGTCGTTTTTGGGCATGGTTCTAAAGGGGACCAGCTGCGGGTCTAGCAACTGGCTTGGTGTGTGGGGAGAGGGTGGCAGAGGTGTCTCATGGGACCCAGGCCCAATCAAAATGTCTGGAGGGCTAGGGCTGAGAGGGGAATGGGGAGAAAGTTGGAGAAATTTTGAAAAGTTACAATGGAAAAGAGAAATTCTAATCTAATCATTAACAGATGTGGAAACTAAGGCAGCGAGAGGTAGAGTATTTTCCCCTAGATCACAAAAATTCAGCAGTGATGGAGGCATGAATAGAATTTTGGTTTACCTGCTTACAGTCCACATTGCCTTTCACAATACGGTTTTGAAATGGCTTTTTCCTTCTCTTATTGAAATCTAGTGTGTTATTTTAGATATATTTAATCTTGTTAAGACACTCTATTAGCATCTGATAAAAGGTGGGAAACCTCAAAAATTTCTAGTCTTCCCATATAGGTATTTGAGAACCTATCTGAATTTGTTCAGGGAAGAAAAGGTCATACAGATATTAAAGGTCTGTTTGTTTCCAGAATTCCTATTAACTGTGCTTGGTTAAGATAGTATGAACACTGAGGGTTATTGAAATAAGACCAGGAAAAGATTATATTTAAATACATTTACCTTCCTGCAATAACAGATTTAATATGTTTTAGGCTTCTAATCACAAAGCCGGCCACTAGCAAGTAAATGACCACTTTATTCCTTTATCATTATTACAATGAATATCACCTACAGACAGAGATTACAGATGCTTTCTCCACTGTAAGTAAACACCAAAGCATAACAGGCTATAGAGTTATCATCAGATAATCACGTCCTTAGGACATTCACCAGGTTTGATAAGTGCCACTGTCAGAATATGATTATCTCTTGATAACAAGAGTCCCTGGAGTTTTCACACTGTTGCATAAAAACTCATTACAGGGAGGAAAATCGGCATTTATTGTTCATGAACATGAAGTTGGCAGTTTAGACTACTGAGAAGCAGTTTTACCTGAGATACTCACTTGTCATAGCCAGCTGGCTATATGACTCCATCAGTCATGCTACTTTGAACCATTCATTATTCCTAGAAGTTCTACAACCTAGCCATGCGATGTTCTTGTAAGTTCTAACCCTTGGAGGCTCTTTAATGAATTAGACTGTTGGACAAGTTGTGTGTCCAGAAAGTGAGAGTGCATGTGAGCCTCAAGATTAATTAGATGGTCTTGTGACAAAAATCACTGGAATAGATCTCAAGAGACCTATTATCATCTTTGTCACAGACTTCCTATGAGACCTTATGCGAGTCACTTAGCTTTTCTGCCTCTCACTTCCCAGTCTTTGGGATGGGCATATTAATAAATCCCTGCATCATACATGTATTTGATTCATATGATAAACTCATGATGGCTTGATTTGATCAGATATTATGAGGACTGGGAGATGAACAAATGAATAGAAACGAAGATGCTACTTAACTGTTTATTTAAGCAGACTCAATTTCTCACTGAAGTCAAATTTCCCATTACAGGATAACAATCACATGGCTCAATGCTTCCTATCCCTACCAACTCTTTATTTTCACTCAGAAAAGTCACACACACCATTTTCTAAGCACAAATACACATCAGGGCATGTGGGTTTTGCATAATAACTTCCTTTCTGAGGAGCAGAAGGCAGTTGGCCTCATGCCTCACTATGCACCAAAGGCATGCCATTCCTCTCTTTATAAATACATCTCCTGGAATGTGTTATCTCTTGAGCTCCCAACATCCTGAATTGGTCCCTTTACAACAGCATGCAAGTGCTTTGTTTAAGAAACAACAACAAAAAGCAACCTAAAACAAAACAAACAAAAAAACCCGTGAATGTTAAAGCCTTCAGTTTCTTCCGTTTATATGCCTCTGTCTCCATCTGGCTTCTCATGCAAATTAATGCCAAATGGAAATAAAATAGAGCTAGAGACGTCCACAGACCATTCCAAGCAATGAAAGGAGCGTAATGAGCTTCTCCTTCCCCATTAGCTGAGTTGCAGGCGGGTGCTACCGTCTTCTCAGGCACAAGCAAGACGTTTACACAGCAGAATCGACTATCCCAGACAGGCTCCTTTTTCAGAATGAATTAATGGGTGGGTGGGAAGAGGTCTATAAATATTTTCCTCTCAAAATATTTTTATTTACTTGGACTCTGGCCAAGTGACTACCAAAACCATTAACCTTCGTATGATATAGACGGGGCCGTAGATCACCTGTAATTAGTAGCAAATTAATTATATGAGAATGAACTGAGAATCACCTCAGCATTATCTTGCATGGCAGACAGAAGTGTTGCTTGTGGCCACTGTTTATTTTGCAGTATATTCTGGGTTTTCTTTTCCTCTGCTGCCTGCCAGAAGGAAGGAATTAGTTTGCTTCATTCTATTAGATGTATAGGAGGTGCTTTGTGGAATCTTTAGTCTCCCCTTAGGAGAACCATCATGGTAGAGAGCCCCTTTCTCACACTTTTTAGAAGCCTGGACAGAGTGCCAGGTTAGGGAGCTACATCCATCTGTGGGTCCATTCTAGACTTACTTGGAATTAAGGAGGGGTCTATCAAACCTTCTTTGCGAATCTGCCCACAGGCTCTGGTTACTTTGCAGTCAATCTACTCAGCCTACAAGAAGTCAAAAGTCTGCCAACTAACCCAATAACTCAGTTGAGCCTGGCCCAGAATGGGTGCAAAAGGAAGGAGAAAAAGAGATTGTGGGTGTGGATGTGTGGAGGTGGTTGTGGTAGAGGCAGGTGTGGATGAGGGGTGGCTCCTATGCTATCTCCCTCTCAGACCTTGCATTCCCTGAGTGCAAGAAGCTGTGGCCTCTATTACTGGCTCTGGGACCCAAAGTCCAAAAGGGTTAGCGTGAGAAGTGGCCCCCTTAAAAGTGGGTCTTCACAGTTCACTGTGCTAAAGTGTGATGGTGCCATGATGCACAATGCCTACAGGAGTTCCTCGGTCATTTCTGCACCATCCTTAACACAAGGTGATGCCTTCAAGGTACGGTGTAGCCCTGATGCTGAAAACTCTAGAGGGGTGCAGGGAGAGAGAGAGAATGATAATTCTCAGGGAAAGATACTTCATTTTATTTGGGCCAAGGTTGTCAGCTGGCTACTCTATCAACCAGAAAGACAAGCTATGTGCCTGTAAGGAAGAGCATTTCTCATAGGAAAAGATTTGGGAGGAGGGAGGAGAAACATGCCAAGCTTTTGGCTTTTCACAAATCCAATGAAGAAAATGAATTTCTGTTGATTTCACCAGCAGTGCAGAACCCTTGGCACAGCTCTAATGGAAACCTGTCACTCTGCATCTTCTAGTTCTAGCATGCCAATTTGTGTCACATCACAGCTGATTAATGTGTCACTTTAGGAGATGTGATGTAGTAATGTATTGAAATTCAGAACATAGTATTTCCTGCAGGTACGTGCCATCCATCTCACCCTGCAAGTAGCTAACTCGAATATTTGCAATATTGTAATGAATTTGTAATAAAGCACACAGCCAAAATTATCCACATTGGCCACTATTCTGAACTGGATGATTCAGTACTTCTCTTATCTGAATGAGGTTTCTGCTATATATGAAAAGTCATTTCAAGGCATGTCAGAACTTGGTCAAAGTCAGGGGTCTTTTCAGAGCCAATACATGATACATTATCTAGATTTAGAAATGATATAAAACAGAATACGTTACTTCAGTGAACTAAAGGCTACTACATTGAATTTTCTGCATCTAGCAATATGAGTCTTTGTAGTCCTGGAAGTAAAAACAATTCTCATCTTGTAGAAATCAACTTTCTTTTTCTTTCTTTCTTACAGGAACTGAGTATTGTTCAGTGAGCAACTGAAGAGCAAAGAATCTGTAAGAGGCAGATTTTTTTTTTTTTTAAAACCCCTATTATTTAAGCATAATGATTACATTAATAAAGAGAAAGAATTGTCTTATGGTAAAGGTGCTGGAATAGAAACCAGAAGACCAGGGATCAAGTCTCACTTCTTTCCCAGACTTCCTGTGTGACTTTGGTCAAGACACAATGTCTGTGTGCTTTAGCTCTCTACCAGCAAAACAGTAATAATAATGACTCCTCTCTACCACCTTTTATTTGACATGTCTCGATTACAAAATCATAGAAATGACGTGCTAGAAGGGATCTTGAGAGGTCATCTAGTCCTCAGCAGTGAGCAGGATCAAGCATATTTAGACCATCCCTAAGAGGTGTTTGTCTAACTTGTTTCTAAACATCTCCAATGATGGGGATTTCACAGCCTCTCTTAGAAGCTTATTCCAGAACCTAGCTACCCTTACAGTCAGAAAGCTTTTTCCTAACATCTAACCTACAGCTCCCTTGCTACAGATGAAGCACTTCTTGCCCTTCCTTTAGTGGAAAGAGAACAATTGATTACTCTCCTCTTTATAAGTTCCAGAGGGGTAGCAGTGTCAGTCTGTATGTAGCAAAAACTAGGGAAGTCCTGTGGCACCTTAAAAGACTAACAAATTTCTTCAGGCATAAGCTTTCACGGGCTGTAACCCACTTCGTCAGAAACATCTGTAAGTCTATGAGTTCATATAGTTCATACACACGGCCCTAATTTTACTTAAATATTATCCAGGCTACTGTAATGCCATTACTACTTCTAATAATAATTTAATTCATAACCAAAGATCAGAAGAGATCCTTTCACCTCCCAGGGTCCTCAGGCTCCAGTCCAAGTCTTAACATCTCCACCACAATTAAACAGTCCCTTAGCCCAAGCCCCACAAGTCGAGTCAGCTGGCATAGACCACCCACAGGTTTTTAATTGCAGTGTAGACATGCCCTTAGAAATCTGAAGGGAAGAGCAAATACTTACAAAGAATATAAACAGCAGCAACTCAGAATTATGGCAAAGCTTTATAAATGGATTGACATGGCCAAGCATCCAATGGTGATCCATTCGCTTTAATGGAACCCTACTCTGATGCAGTGGTATACCAGTAACGTAAAAACTCAGTCTCCCAGACTTCAAAGATATACCTTATATGTCGTTGTTAGAAGCTTCCCTAAAGTTTTCAGAAGTCCCTATTTTCTGATGCAACAAACCAGTGTCCTTAATTAAGACGCTTGTTTACTGTCTTAACATAGTAACCTCTGTTTCCAAATGTGAAGCCTTTTTCAACATACCTGCAAGATGATTCTCTAGACAATGGTATTACACCTGATTTACACCAACTTGAGGTATGAGTATGGCCAAAAGGACTGCTTCCAAAGGGCTTTGCTAGTTTCTACCTGTACTATTTCAGTGAGACAGGCAATGAGAACCTAATGATCCATAAAGCCATATCCTATATAATTCTCATATGGCAAGTTTTTGACCCAGCAAGCAGAATTACATCAAGTGGTGTTTGGTAAAAGAGACTGGGGAAGGAGACAGCAAGGGGGACGTGGTGTGTGCCTTGATATATAACTTCCTGTGCTAAATCAGATGGTACCTTACCTGTTCTCTGAGTGTGCACTTTGCCAGATTCTAAAGGCCGCTTGATGTCATATCAGCGTATAGAACTACAAAATGGAGAATAACTGGCTAGGTGGTAATACTACTAAAAAGGAGCTGGGGGTTGTGGTGGATCACAAATTGAATACGAGTCAACAGTGTGATACAGGTGCTAAAATAGTGGATATCATTCTGGGGTGTATAAACGGGTGTCTTAGGTATGACATAGAGGTAATTGTCCAGCTCTACTCAGTACTGGTGGGGCCCCATCGGGAGTAGTGTGTCCAAGTATGGGCATCACAATGTAGGAAAGATGTGGACAAATGGAGAGTAGCGAGGACAGCAAAAATATGGTAAAAGGGTTAGAAAACCTGACTATGAGGGAAGTTAAAAATATTGGGCTTGTTTAGTCTTGAGTAAAAATGACTTAGGATGAACCTAAATAATATTCTTCAAATACATTAAAGGCTGTTATAAAAAGCACTGTGAACAATTGTTCTCCACTTCCATTGAATGAAGGACAAGAAATAATGAGCTTAATATGCAGCAAGGAGATTTAGTTTACATATTAGGAAAAACCATGTGCATAATTTAAGCTCTGGAATAGGCTTCCAATGGAGGTTGTAGAATCCTTGTCATTGGAGGTTTTTAATAATAGGTTAAATAAATACCTCATAGCAATGGTCTAGGTTTATTTGGTTCTGCCTCAGTACAAGAAGATGGACTAAATGACCTCTTGAAGCTATACTCTTCTATAAATCTATGATCAGTAACATGTGAAAATTGGCGCTGAATATGCAAAAAAACCCACTCACTACAAAGCGGGACATGTGGATTCATACCAAGGCTGCCTGAATGGTCATGATAGCTTCATTTACAGCATATGCAAGAGAGTAAAAGGGAAAGATTCCCAAAAATGTTGACCAACTCTTTAGATAAGGAGAGGGAAAGTTGACCTGTGAGCTAAGACCTCCTTTTATCCTCATGCTACAAGAAAAATGGTGCTGAGAAGAAAAGGATGAGGGCACAATGGGTGCATCTACACTGGCAACTTACGTCGACTTAAGGACACTTAAGTCGACCTACAAAAAGCCGCGTCCACACTGGGCTTTTATTAAGTCTACTTAAGTGCTTCCTTAAGTCGACTTAATAACAGCTTAAGTGGACTTAACACCACCTCTGAAGGTCGACTTAAGCCTTAAGTTGACTTAAAGGCAGTGTGGACAGCTATGTCTACTGTTAAGTTGACTTAACAAGGTCGACTTAAGTCGACTTAAAGTGTAGCCATTCTATTAAGTCGACTTAACAAGGTTGACTTTAAGTCGACTTAAAATCGACCTTGTTAAGTCAACTTAACAGAGTCAACTTAACTTTACAAGTGTTGGCATAGCCAATAAGTATCACGTCAAAGCTGTATTAGAGCAGAGACAAACAACAGTTTAAGATCTCAGTTATTAGGCTCCACTGATGAGTTCACTGAGCATGACATATAGGTAGATTGACTCACATACTGTACATTTTTCCCTCTCCTTTTCTCTTGTATTTCTCCTGTTTACACTGATCCAGGGGCCAATCTAATAGAGGTGGGTTTTAATACCACTTCGTGGTTTTCCTGTTGTAATCAGAGTTCCATGTACGCTCATGAAATTAAAATGGAGCAATTTGATTCCTTGGGTGTATACTTGCTCATATTAGAAATCACTCAAGATTCTCACAAGAGCTGCCTTGACCACTCATCAATCTGAGGCTTTTAAGCTCTGTGCAGCCAGCGTTACAGTTCCTGACCCATACAATGGCAGAGGGAGCTGAAGCACATAACTCATGAGAGTAAGCTTCAATGACACCGTACGGAGCCCAGCCCTCAGCTTTGGAATCCTATTTTCCTTTCATTTTAGCTCTTTTATCGAGTGAATAAAACAGGTTGAAACATATGGGTATCAGAAAAGGAATGCCAGAATGTTCAGACTGAAAATAAAAAGGTTACAGATAGTTTGAATCATATGTGCTGATTTTGAATCATATGTGCTGATCACAGGTTACTGAAGACATTTCAGTAGGAAGCATGGGGTCAGATCCTGCAAATTTTAAGTGATAGCTGGTGGCACAGCAATCCCAAGACTTTTAATGGTGTTAACACTTGTGGCAGCAAAGTGCTGAGAGACATTTTGGCATTTCTTTAGTGTAGACAAGACTTTAAGCATAAGCACGTTCATCCATACTGGCTAGACAAAGAGACTTGAAAAAAGAACCAGGAGGGTAAGAGTGAGATCAGATAATGATTGAAATCAGGGGACTTGTGAAAAATATCACATCTTCATGTATTTAATGAGTATATTATCATGAAAGCACACATAAGGATAGGAAGCAATTAATTTTAATATTCCTAACTTTTCCATACATATCCCTACTACTGTTTTTAATAGTTTTTGTAACCTTTTAATAGGGAACAAACTCATAATTCATTAAAACTCTGTCTCCTTCAAACCAATATGTATATAACAGGCCTATCCAGTCAGTGAAAAGATAATAAACATCACAAATATGCTCACCACATCCCATAGAAAAGGCCAAATAACCTTAGATCTGTGCATTTGTTCTGAGCGGTAGCATTAATAATTTTAAAACACAGCAGCATGCACATTTCTGAATTCATATTGATAATTGCTTCAGGATAATTTACGGCAGTAAAGTTCTATACAAGGAGCATAGTACAGTAGTATATATTGTCACAATAAATTAAAAAGGAACAGTTACTAATAATATGTATCAAATTAATGTACCATTGAGCTTATCTGTATCAATAAAGGTCCACTATGAAGGTCAAAGCAAGAAGAAACAAACTCTGGCTATACATAAATTTGCTAACAGATGCATAGTCATCTGAAATAGCAATATGGAAGTTTCACAGTGAGAAGAGATCATAACAAGAGACTGACTAGAATACAAATTTAGGCCTGGTCCAATTCCATTAACTTCAAAGGAGTTGCATGTGCTTCAACCAATGCTGTATTTAGAACCAACCCTGTAAAACACTGAATAAATTACACACATTTAGGCACAGAATTTACTCCATCCTCCAAGTAGCTTTAAGTTGTCTTATGTTCACTTACATGGTATAAGAGCCATTATGACTTTGCATTTGAGTTTTACAGAGACAACCATTGCTTTAAGACGAAGCACATTCGCAAAAGTTACCTTAAAAATAAGTTCTTCAGTGTCAAGCATCCAGGTAATGGTCCTTCATTTCTTTCATTTATATGTTTTTTTAGGATAATTTAGTGCTTGTGAAATATGTAGAATGACAGTCCTGGAGGTTGAAGTCTTATCTATCCACAGATAGGGCAGTACTACTGTAAATTTTCTCACATTGCTCCACCGAAGCAACCCTGAAGGGATCATCTTTCGGAGTATTAAAATAGTTCTGTTAATAGTTAATTGGTCTCTTTGATGAGACTGCCAGTAAAGGTGCTAAACTGATGCCAGTTGTGGTGATTGCTACCATGATGTGAATACAATTAAAAAGTAAACTGAGAACTACCAACTGATCACCTAACAACCATTAAATGGTAAAACTTTGGAAAAAGGTGGGGTGGTAATTACTTCTGACATGGAATGTAAACTGCGATATCATGGCAAAAAGCTCCATATTCCATGATCAATGCCTTTGTGATGGCACACAGAAAATACACAACAGGTAAAAATAGGAAAAAAACATGTCCATACAAGTGGTAACGTCAGAAGCAGTCATTAGATTTGATTCTATGCTTTTATTCCTTTCCTGAAAAAGTCCTATAGAATTATTTGGGATCAAACTACTGAGGTTCTCTGAAAATTTAAAATTATATATAATAAAGATCTATAGAAATTCATTTAGAATTTCATAGAGAATGCTCAACTTCCTGTGACTTTTTGAAGTATCCTACAGAGTAGTATAAAATTAATGAGGAAGGTTAAACAAAATCTAGAGCAAATTTCCCATTTTCAGTTAAATCCTAGATTACTCTACAGAATAGAGAACACCTTTAGACAGATCAACAATGAAGATGAAAATTCTACAAAGTGAACTCTAAAACAGGAGGATAGAAATGTGTAAATTTTGTACTGCTTTTTTTTTTCCAGAATATAAAAAGGGGAAAAACAGAAATGAATAAGGAAAGTAGGAGAGTAACTAAACAAGTGAAATTCATGAGGAAAGAGCGTAATGACTTATTGCTCAACAGAATTCACAAGCATACAGTGTGTGCACAATCATCCACATCCCATACGCTTGTACAAAAGGTAGCTAGTGTGTTGCAGAATCAGAAACAGGAGCACTCCCTAAACATGCAGAAGTATGAAAAAACAATCTGTTGTATTTTGGACTATCTGACACTGATACACGAGTCATTGTTTGAACTAGTTTACAGAAGACTGTAAGCATATAATTTCCAGTCACTTGGTTTAGCATACAGCAGTTCTAGTAACAAAGGATTTATAGTTACACACGGTATGGGGAACAGATTTTTTTCCCGTTCCTTGATTTACGCAGAAACAGAGAATTTGAGAATAGAGACAATCAAATCCTTATAAGCAAAGGCTTAAGAAAACGTATTTGAACATATTAACAAGAACTAATTAAACATTCCTTTCTTTTGGGTTGTAAAATTTGAAAAGTTCTATTATTTCTATGGAATCCTACGCATTTCCTCTCTATTAATTCTGAAGGGCGGTCTTATCAGGAAAATCTTCATTGCTCTTGAGATCTGATTCATGGAAGCCACATTCATTTTTCCTTCAACACTGTGCATTTCACTTCTTTTTATGTTCTACAATCCACAGTATATAGATTTGAAAACATTGCTGCTGAATACATTTTGGCTTGCTATTTTTATACTATGGATTGTAGTAGAATTTCTTAAAATATCCACCCAAAATGGCCAAACTAAGTATACAATCTGAAATAGTGTAGATATTAAAGAGGACTTTCAACTCTCATCGATATAACATAGTATATTCTCCAGTTAACTTGCCAAATTTGCTATAAAAGATTCAGTTTGGCTGTGGAAAGAGAGAGAGAGAGAAAAGAAGGCTCAAGTCATTTTTTCCCCTTCACCTCAGGCTATTTATCACTCCAGCAGCCCGGAACAATTCCTCAATTCTTCAAAACCAGAAAGTCTTTCCACAGTCCAAAGACAGCTGAGTCAGCAGGTAGTACAAGAGGGCACCTGGCTGTGGAGTTTATTCATAGATTCCTAAGGGCAACTCCTCAGCTCACATAAATAGTTGTAGCTCCACTGACTTCCATAGAGCTATGGCTATTTGATGATGGAATCTCATATCAATGTCAACATATGAGGATCCAGCAAACACCATAGCTGGATATGTATGCGCTAGGTCAGGGCAATCAGAAAATCACAAACATGGTTGCTTGTAAGACAGACAAGATTGTCAATCTTCATTGCAGGTTTGCTTTGCGCCTTACTTTGCAGTGTTCACATTTTTCACAGTTGTTGAGGTCAACCTTACATGCATTCAAGTTTGATTTCCAGTCAGTCTTTTTATCATTTGTACTGGCCACAGTGAAAAATTTACACCAGTTATGCCTATCGTTACTACCATGAATCAAAGTTCCTTGTCTGAAAAAGAAGAGAATTCCATCTACGCTTTGAAAATTCTAAAGATCTTGAAATTAGCCATCCCTTGCTATAGACTGTTTATGTAGAAGTGTCTTAACTAGTAGATATGTTCATAAAATACAGAAAAGATCAATGAACTTAGTTATTTAGTTATTTCCAAGGATAAACATTCATCATTCAGATAAATTGGGATTTGACTTCTATTATCACATGCAAACCAGACTTGTCTCATTAGAGACAAGATATTGTGTGAAATCTCCCAATTGCAGCCCAGGATTTCATTTAATACACAGTACCGCAATGTCAATGCAAACAAAAAAAGAAACATTTAAACAATGCTATCCTTGGGGGGGGGGCAGAGGGAGGGGGCAATGACAGCTTACTAGGATATGGAGTCACATTGCTGGAACATCAGCAATTTTAAAGAAATTACTGGCATGCTGTGTTTGGTTTACTGTCTCCCACCTTGCAGTTTACAAAGTGTATCAAAGCATACAGTGTAACAGCGCCAATTTCTTTCACAGCAGCTACGCTGTTTGAGAAAAATTGACAGATTAAATAGAATGCAGCCTCAAAAGCAAGGATAAACTATGGCTGCCCAATAGAACAGAATTACACTCCTAAGAATAACCTGTTAAGGAATGCTTTGTCGATCATATGTAACATGAGCCACAGGTACTATAATGCTTCCTAGGAAAGACAGACAGACACACACATCCCTGCCCCAGCAATTGGAACCTCTGGCGTTTTGTGTGACAGTCTTATGAGGTGAGGAGGACTACCTAGAGCAGGTACATATTGGTTTTTCTTGCTATATGCAGTTTTAATTTGATGAATTCTCAAGCTGTCCAAGTTAAAAAAAAATCTGATTTTAACAGCAATTGATGATGCTAAACTAAATGAAACCCCTACTGCTTCACTGCAGACATTAGTGTTAATCCAGTCAAAACGCTGGATGTTCGCTTCTTTAGCAATTCTGACATGCACATGCCTAAGTGCTGGTGACATGTGCCTACATGTGTTATTTATCTTGATCTAAATACATTAAATGGATAAATTAATATCACAAACACTTTAAATTCATGTTGTCTTTCCAAAGAATTACAAGCACTGCAGAATGACCCTTTTTAACTTCAAAGACCAGTTATGATGTTAACCTCATTGGATAGACAAGATAGGAAACACACTTTATTATATTGTTTATTACTTGAACTGACATCACATTATACTATGTATTGGAGTACAGCCTTGCAGCATAGATTTAGCGAGAAATCTACCACAGATTCCATTAAAAACCTCTTTTTTGAATAGTTCATAATTCAGCCATTCAAATTAGCATATAAACAGAAGCTTGAAAAAGGGTGTTCCCAAACTTGGACATATATGTGTGTGTGTTCTTTTTATGTATACTTTAATGCAATTTGTCCAGTCTCATTTATTTTAAAAGAATATCAAACAAAACAACTTATATCAGAGTTCTCAAACACGCTGCCCATGGACCGCATGTGGCCCGCGGAGTTACTTCCTGCGGTCCGCAATGACACCCGGAATATATAAAATAATTATAATTTATAATGTAAAATTTTAAGTGTGTTTTTTTTGCTTACTGTTTGTCTTTCTGATGATACTGCCATCTTGACTTTTAATAGCATACTATATTATATTACTCTTCATTTTTTACTATATTTTTATACTGTTGTATGAAAAGGTTTCAATGATGCGGCCTTTGAGCCAACATCCTAGTCCTCATGTGGGCCTCTTGATGATTTGAGTTTGAGATCTCTGACATAGATAGTTTCAAGGGAGCTTTTGGGAGCTCTCCAGTGTGAGAAAGAACTTTGTTTCCTTCCACAGACTTATAAAAATGAGCAGGTTCTGATTAATCTAATCTTTCATATCCATCTGATTCATTTGCCAGGCTTTGCCAGGCAGTTAAACTATTCTTCTCCATGTACCACCCTTTTTAACGGAAGGAGAAACTGGACATTCTAATAAGCCATCCACCATCTCTAGAGTGTTAAAGTGAATAATTACACAAATATATTGTCCATAAACAACTTTTGATTTCCAGATAGGCTGCATTCTTTAGCTGGTAAAACAGAGAAAGCAATGGGTTCATTCCCCCAGTTCTCTAAACCACCTTTAATATTCTTCATTCCATTCTTGAGACATCTAGGACCCAAGCCAGCTCCTACCCAAGTTAGAGGAATCTCAGGAATGTTCTGTTCTAGCAAGCATACTAGGTATCATTCCACAAATGAAGGATCAACTGTCTAGTTTCATCCCTCTGACCTGTCACACCCACCCTCCAACCTAGACAACCCCAGATGTCATCTAAGAATGCCCCTCTGCTGTACAGCGTTAAGATCATTTTATGCCAACAGTGCTGAGGAGCAAGCCTTTCATTTCCTATCCAACCATTAATGAGATCTTCATTGCTGTTCTTACTGTCTTTGACTCTTCATCTCACTCCCTATGCTCTTCTTGTCCAACTCTTGCAACTTCTCTTTTTGTCTCTGTGATACCCTATAGCTAAGCATCCAACCTTCACTGTCTTTATTGCATAAATTGCAATTCGTGTAAATACCGTGGATATGAAAGATTATGCTGACTCACTAATCTGTTAGCCCTTCCAGAATGAAGTGGGAATAAAAATAAGAGTGGACTTTAAAGAAGAGTGTCCCAATAACAAAGTAACAGGAGTTACTGGGGTCACTCATATACATGAAGTTAACCATGTGCTTAAATGTTTTGCTGGACCATTGTCTGTATAGTGGTGGTAGTGGTTTGAGAGAGAGAACAATGAAATGGCAGTACAAGGAACTGTCATAGACAAATACAAAACAAACTGAGAAACAAGCTTAAAGTAGATTTGTGCAAACCACTCATTTTTTGGTTCTCTGGTCAAACCAAAAAAAATGTGGTGGTGGGAGGAGGGGCGTTGTTTCAGGTCCACTTAAACATACTTACATGTATATATTCTAAATGTTTAGGCAAAACTAAAAAGTAAAAAACAAATTAAAGTAAGGTGTAGAACAAAATGTTCAACTAAAAAAGAGGCTTTGAGTTTTTTAAACCCTTAAAAATAAAATTGAAATAAAATTCGAAACAAACCTATTTTGGATTGAACAATCAAAACATACATATTTTTCAGATTTTTTTTAACCAAAACATCTCAGCAAATTTGGCAGAATTTCATGAAATGATTCGATCAAACTGAATTTGCATTTTTCTGTGAAAAAAATTTGGTCCAAGTCTCTTTGCCCAACTAGTTTAGAGGAATTCTTAGATGTGGAAAATGGAGTCAAATGTCATTAGAAATTCAATCCTCCTGTATACATGAATATGGGGGAAAGATTCTACAACCCCAATTGACATACATTTGTGAGTCCTAAATGAGGTTTAAGGTCAGTGGGTACCAATTCGCAGAGTTAGGGTAGCTCTCATGAGTGCTGCAGATCTCGATAGGTGTCAATTGGTACTTCATTTTTAGAAACTATATTTTTAGCCCCATTTCAACGTGTGGTCTGAGCTCTTTCATAATTTGAAAGTAAATGAAAATACAAATGAAACTTTTTTATATTTAGGAAGTAGTACAGCATGTATTTACGAACTTTCATAATGGATGCTAAAGATATACACGCTACATTCTATACTATGAATTATATCATGGGTAATCTAAAAATGTCACATTAAATGTGGTTTGAATTTGAGTACAAAGATTTATATAACAATTCCCTTCCAGGCAATTATGATGTTTTTGTTTTGACAAAATTTTGTGTAATAGTCTCACTAACCAATGGTGTTCTTCATTGTCAGAATACTATGCAATTTATATTTCAAAAAATGCTATTAACAGGTTGATACTACGATGTTAAGGAAATTGCTAACGCTTTAATAAAAATAACCTTAACAATTCTAGTGTAAGTAGAATTTAAAGCACTTTCTTTCCTCTGTTTTACTTCACTTATACTTAATCATGCAGCAAATTAATCAATAAAAATGGGTATAAAATAATATTAAGGGCCTGATTTTAGAAGACGAGCAAATATAGTTCAAATCAAAGCCGACAATTCATTATTAACTAAATCCATGGTAGCTAAATCTTAAAACAGTATGTGATTTATTCATGCTCAAATAGCCAGGCATGATAGGGTAGTAAAGAACAGAGTGGCAGCAATTAGAAATTCCTTGCTTTCATCAATTCCAATCAAACCAGAGGGCTCTTTAATGGAGGGAATTTTGTGTTTTGGTTTTTAGTATTCAGTACCTTTCTCTTCCTGAAAATTCCTGCCATCTCTCTCTCTCTCTTAGTTAGGGCCTACTGCACCCACAGTGTAAACTATTATAAACTAAAAATTTTCCACTTGCAGTGAGTGCTGGACCACAGTGTCTCATACCCCAAGCACTGGAAGACCCTGCAGGAATGGCCCTTTAAACTGTATTTGAGAGGGAGATTGTGCAAGAGTATTGGTTGTGGAGCCTATATATATTGATTTAAACTTTGCACCACTCCTATGAAGCAAAATTACTGACTTTCCTCCGTGATGGAAAGATGAGTAATTTTAGAGGCAGGGTTATCCTCCGGAACTAAATTCCAAAGGGGTAGCCGTGTTAGTCTATTGTAGAAAGACAACAGAGTCTTGTGGCACTTTTAAAGACTAACAGATTTATTAATCGCATGAGCTTTCGTGGGAGAAAATCCCACTTCGTCAGA
>ML685770.1:16504737-16593259 GCA_007922175.1 Pelusios castaneus
AAGTGGGATTTTCTCCCACGAAAGCTCATGCGATTAATAAATCTGTTAGTCTTTAAAAGTGCCACAAGACTCTGTTGTCCTCCGGAACTAGGCAATGAGGCTCAGATTCATGGAAGAAAGGATTGACTTGCTTGCTGTTAATAATCTTATTTCAGGGCTGATCAGGGCCGGCCTCAGAGATTTTTGGTGCCCTAGGCGAACTACGACTTAATATTTTTTTAATAGAGAAAAAATTCACTTCCATCTAATTTGGCGCCCCCTTACGCCTGGTGCCGTAGGTGGCCACCTACTTCACCTATATGGTTGGGCCGGCGCTGGAACAGATACATGTTCAAAGAAAGAAAGTTACACTTGGAATAAACCTATGCTACACTTCACTGATATCTCCTGCAACAGGAAGCCAATTCATTTGGTGTTGAACAAATGCTGCCACGCAGCAGTGGGGTGACAGTGGGGTTAAAACAGGGAACATGTCAGAATAAGGGGCAACATAATTTATAGAGAGAAATAAGTAGATCGTGTGCACTGAAAATTTCATGATTAAAATGAGAATGACAGGAAAATGCAGCACGTGTGCTGATTTCTGCTGCAATACAGTGAATAGGTGGTGATTGTTCCTCTAGGATACATGTCAACCCAGTAGCTTCCTAAATCCTGGAGGATATTACTTATACTAATGGTGAGTGACAGACATTTTACATTATGTGAGAATCGAAGGCTATTCCTTTGTTGAATGTGCTCTATTGAAACGCACAAGAGCTGAAAAAGAATATGCCTATCACAGCTACAGTACATGCAAGGAGAAGCTTTCAATGAACAGAATAACATAAGGAAGTATTGTTAAGCTTAGATATACTCATGCGATCACCAGCATCCCAAAAGAAGCTATAAATATACTTTTCCTCCTCTTCTTCCCCTCCCCCACATCAAAAACATCAGAAAAGCCAAGTTGGAGAAAATCCACTTGTACTCTTATTTTTATTTTCTAAGAGGAGAAAAATGATAAGGAATGAATAACAGATCCATTTTCTCCTCATCCCTTAATGATTACCTCCTTGGGAGAAAACAGGCTAGGTGATTTGACTTACTGAAAAGCATAACCACAACACTCCTCCATACAACTAAGTCAGAGCACTTTTTCGCCTTGGGAACGTAAAGTCACCGCGACAGTAACTCTTGATAACAAACCCTTGAATCTTAGCACATAAACAGAAGAACAAATGGCAGCAAACAAAAGAGAAATACCAAACCAAGCGAACAATAACCCTGTGGTAGACATGCATATAGAAAGTGTGCTGCTGAGAGTTTTAACATACACTTTTTCCAGCAGGAATCTTTAGGTCTTCCCAGTTCAATGAGGACCTACACTGATGGGGAAATCTACCTCTTGCCTGTCCCTAATGCACAGTAGGAAAGTCTGGTTTACGGTCTCATCTGTACTTGCATGTGGTGAAATTATAAACTGGAGACTCCTCTTTAACAAAGGAAGCCATTGCTTTGACAGTCCATTCACTCTATTCTATACCCATAGTACTATCTTAAACTTATAATGAGATCATAATACATTTTGTTTGTAATGTTTCATATCTGTATGGATGGCTGAACCACTTCACAGACACCACCCCAAGATGTAGCTGATTCTTAGATTAAATTTGGCAGCTATTTGACAGCATAGGGTAGCAATACTCGAACAGCAGTTTTCCAAAGCCATTGCACTGTGACCCCCTTCTAACAACAAAAATGACTAGACAACCCGGGGCAGGGGAGGGGAGGAATAAGCTGAGTCAAGCCCAACCACCTAGGCTGAACCCTTTCTGTTTTGGCTTCAGCCTGGGGCAGTGGGGCTCAAGCACAGAGTCTAACCCTGGCTCTGGTAACCCTATTAAAATGGGGTTGTGACCCACTTTGGGATCCCAACTCACAGTTGGAGAACTGCTGCTCTATAATGTTTGAATAGCAGATGTGGAGTCATCTCATGTACTAGTGAAACTACCTAGCTGAGATTTAGGGAGGTAGAATTTCATGATGTAAAATGTAAAACAGTGGAGATAGCTCTTTTCTTGGAAACAAACATCATGGGATTTTGAATGACCAAATATTCAGTGTTTTTGTTTCAGAACTCATTTGAAAGACAACATCTCCATCAGCACAGAGCCCCATAAAATCATTTTGAGAGCAGTGGGAGAGTATCAAGAGACAAGACGGCTATGTTCTGAATCTCCATCCTCATATCCTACAACAGCCTGTGTTTTCCTTAAGGGTTTTACATTCAAGATTAACCGGAACTGGATCATTTCAGTTTAGGTTTGACATGTTCACAACCCAAGGTGATACGGTTACTGGCCAATAAAAAAAAAAAGAGAGAGTAGTATCTGATGAATCGTTTCATTGCTAAAGCAAACAACGATGACTTTCTGTTGAAGTGATAAAGGGTCAGTGAGAGAGAAGGATAAAAATATATTTTATATGTAATAACCACAAATAAAAAACATCCTTTTACTTATATTCTGGATGGGGTTGAATTCTCTCTACCATATGCAGCCACCCAATGACATTGCATTTGTCATCTTCATGAGGTCATTGTCACCTGGATATTTTCAGTTTCAAAGGTATTGCTTGCAGAGGAATGATGGCAACCTGACTCCCCTATATTAGGGCAGTCCCATATGTTTAAGAATTGGACCTTGGGGAGCATTCTGAGGCAGATCACCCATGAAAGAATTGGCAGTCTTTGTGTATGTCTACACAGCCAAAAACACCCTGAGGCAGTAAGTCTCAGAGCTCAGGTCAACTGACTTCGGCTCATAGGGTGCATCTACACTTACAAATTAAGTCGATTTAAGGAGGCTAAAGTTGACTTAAACTACTCCGCATCCACACTGGGCTTTCCTTAAGTCAACTTAAGCAGTTCCCTAAGTCGACCTAAGGAAATGTTAAGTCGACGTAATAACACCTTCTTTTAGGTTGACCTAACGCTTAAGTCGACCTCATAGAGTCAACCTAAGACAGTGTAGATGGAGAGTAGCTCTACGTTGACCTCCATGGCCTCCAAACCTTCCTCCTTGACCTCCCTCCCAGAGTTCCTGGCACAGGAAGAGCCTGCCCTGGCCAACCACAGGACAGGACTCACCCCTGACCACCCTGCTGCTTGGAAGCAGAGCAGAGCCAGTGCTGCAGGTGAGCCCTATCCTGGAGCCACCAGGAAATCCTCGACCTGCTGGCCATTTGGGAGGATGAGGCAGTCAGCTCTCAATTGCAAGGCAGCCATCGCAATCAGGAGGTGTATGCCTTCATCTCCCAGGCCCTGGCTGCCAATGGCCATACCCAGGATACCCAGCAGGTCCGGGACAAGATCAAGGACCTCTGCCAGGGCTACCAAAAGCCCAGGAGGAGATGCTCCGGACAGGGGCAGCTCCCACCAGCTGCCAATATTACCAGCAGCTGGATGTCTTTCTGGGCCAGGAGAGCGGCAGCCTGCCAGCCCACACCATCGAGGATGACCAGGCGGAGGGTTCAGGGGATGAGACTGTGGTGCTGGAGCAGGGAGAGGCCAGCGCCCAGGAGGAGCAGGAGGATGCCCACCAGAGGGTTGAGCAGGGGCTGCGGAAGGGCAAGCAGAGGCTGCTCGAGCACATAATCGACCTCATGGAGTGGCAGACCCAGTCCCTGGAGCGTCTAGAGGTGCGCCTGTTCTCTCAGGGCCCTGCCCTGCACCCCAGAGGCAGCCCTCCTCGCCAGTGGGCCAAGACCCGGGGCGGAGGTCTGCAAGCCCAGGACCCACCTTCCGGAGGCCACTAACACCGGTCCCTCCTCCCTGACCCTCTTCACTCCCCCCCGACCACCCACACTCCCCCTGACTCTCTTCACTCCCCCTGACCCTCTTCATTATCCCCGACCCCCCCACTCCCTCTGACCCTCTTCATTCCCTCTGACCCCCCTCTCTCCCCCAACCCTCTTCACTTCTCCCAACCCCCATTTCCCCCGGAACATTGTTATACAGTGCGTCATGCTTTTATTGGTGTGGGACAGGGGGAGACAGGTGCGTGGGGGTGGGGACAGACATGGGCAGATGGTGAAGGTGATGGGGCCTGGTTGCAGGCCCATCCCTCAGTGCTCCCCGCTGTCAAAGTGAGCCCTCAGCACTTCCCAGATGAGCTGTGCTTGCCGCTGGACCCGCTGAGTCTGGGGCACGGTGTCATCAGGCTGCTCATACGGCCCAGTGAGCCACTCAGCCTCAGCTTCCCAGACATGGGGGAACCTTTCCCTTCGCAGCTCGCAGAGGTTGTGCAGGAAACAGCATGTGCTGCCGACCTCCGGGAGGTTCCTCTTGCCGAGCTGCAGGTGGGTCAGGAGGACCCCCCAGCGGGCCTTGAGATGGCCGAAGGCACGCTCGACGACACTGCAGCACCGGTTGAGCCTCCGATTGAAAAGGTCCCTGCTGGCATCCATGCAGCCCATGTATGGCATCATCAGCCAGGGAAGCAAGGAGTAGGCGGCATCCCCAAGGATCAGGACTGGCACCTGCACATACCTGATGATGATGGTGTGGTCGGGGAAGAAGGTGCCTGCCTGCATGCGCCTGTACAGGGCAGAGTTGCGCAGGATCTGTGCATCGTGCGCCTTCCCTGGCCAGCCCACATAGATGTTCTGGAAGATTCCGTGGTGGTCCATGAGGGTCTGCAGGACCCTTGTGGTTCACATAGTCCCTGGCATGGTGTTCCAGGGCTTGGATGGGGATATGGGTGGCATCCACAATGCCCCCACAGTTGGGGAAACCGAGTCTGGCGAGGTCGTTGAGGAGTTCGTGCAGGTTGCCTGGGGTGATGAGGCAGGCTAGCAGGACCCAGTTGATTGCCCTGAAGACCTGCATGAGGGCAGTCCCCATAGTGGCCTTTCCGATGCCAAATTTCTGGGCCACGGAGCGGTCGGAGTCTGGGGTTGCCAGCTTCCACACAGTGACAGCCACTCGGTTGTCTATGGACAGGGTGTGTTGGAGTTGGGTGCCCATGTGCTGCAGAACTGGGGTGAGCTCGCGGATGAGCTCAAGGAAGCTCTGCAGCCAGCGGTCGTCATCCCAGGTGGTGAGGACAATCCGCTCCCACCAGTCGCTGTGGGCCTCCCATGCCCGGAGGCAAAGAGGCACGGAGCACAGTGCAGTGACTGTGGCAGCTTCAGGACAGCAGGGCGGGGGGCGGGCTGTCGTTTTCCTCTGCGCTGGCGAGTCACCAGACAGGCCTGCTCCACAGCCGAAGAAGCCTTACCACTAGCTGGCAGGTGTCGCTCAGCTGGTTGACAAAGCGCAGGAGAAGAGGCAGATCCATGACCTGCACAGGCTCCGAGTTGCCAGGCACAATGGGAAGGGGCTGAGCCCACTTCCTGTTTTGAAGGCATGGTCAGGGGAGGGGAGACCTTCTCTGCTGCCACACTTTCCACAATTCACCCCTTCAACTCCCCCTTCCCCCCCAGGCAACTTAAGAGTCTAGTGTAGACTTTCTATGTTGACTTGATAAGGTTGACTTAAGGCTGACTTAATAAAAGCGACTTACTAAAGTCGACTTAACTTTCTAAGTGTAGACATAGCCATAGGGTTTGTGCTGTGAGGCTAAAAACAGCAGTGCGGAAGTTCAAGCTCAGACAGCAGCTGGTTTCCAGCCGTCACCCCTTGCCAGGTTTCAAAGCACAGGTTTGAGTCCAAGCCCCCAAATCCCACAAATGCCCTTTTTACCCTCTCTGTGTGTGGCTGTAATCTGTTATTTATTAGGGGTAGGTGCCAATATTGTGCAAACCTTTGGGATCCTTTGGTTTGAAGTCTGAAGAAGACTTAAAATCTAAATAAATAAATTGTACATTCTCTCACATGCACACTGAAATATGTATTCATTTACAGTTTTTGGTTGTTATAGAGCAAGATATTATACATCATGTGAAGTCTCATTTTGTGGGTCAGATCACATGATGAGGCTGGCTTTTCCACTTCATTATTTTTCCTAATTACTGAGACCAGCAGTACAAGATCTAAATTACACTGTAAACTGAAGTGAAAAAGATGGTAAGTGTTTTGCACATCAGTAAATGAATGCTCCTTTCATCCCCCATATTAACCACAGTAAGTAACATGGCTATTTTCATTTCCGTGGAATGGTTTCAAAACAGCCAACATTTCCAAACGTGGGAGCCTAAATTTAGGCACCAAAATAAAATTAGCTTGATTTTGAGTGACACTCTGCATTTCTATATCTTTTTCCTTCAACAGAAAGAGCAAATGCTCAGTACCACTAATGTTCGTGCCATTTATATAGCCTAAAGATTGAAAATGTTGAAACAATACACATACATAACAAACAGTGGGTCAGGTCAACAGGTGATAAACATCAGCAGAGCTCCATTGAAGCCAATTGAGGATCTGGCCCATGTTTATGGGCATCATATCACTGTAATGTAATTTAGATGAATAATCTCCCCTAATAAGCTGGAAGGTATTTGCAATAGTCCATAAATTTCACCTTCAAGGGCCCCATTTCAGGAAAACAGTTAAATACATGCTGAAGTTCACCCTTACTTATGACAGCAGTTAAAGTTGCTTAAAACTAAATATGTGCTTAAGTGCTGTCCTGGATCTGGATGCTTCCTTGAATTGGAGCATCAATTTGTAAATGATGTAAATTATTAAAATTAGAATTAGAGGTTTTAACCTTCTTAGTTCACAGATTTATATTGCTACTGCTGGATGGCAAGTTAAAAGACTAAGGGCTAAAATCTAGTCTCAGTTACAACACTGAGGGTACGTCTACACTGGCAGTTCAGGTTGACGTAAGTAGGCTTAAGTCGACCTAAACAAAGCCACAGCCACACTGGGCTTTTATTAAGTCAAGTTAAGAGCTTCCTTAAATCGACTTAATAAAGCTTAAGTCGACCTCATGACACCTCGTTTTAGGCAGATTTAAGGCTTAAGTCAACGTCTTAAGTCGATTTAAGCCAGTGTGGATACCCTAAGTCGACTTATTCCATAATCAACCTAGGATGGGGGGGTGCAAGGGAGCCACGTACAGCTCCCTTGTCCCTGAGGGAAGCCCCTGTTCCCTTCTCCCCAGGACCCATGGCTGTGGCTCCTATTTTGCCAGGAAGCCGTGGTCCTGGGGAGAAGGGAACCATGAGGGGCTCCCAGCCAGGGCTCCAGCAGGGAGGGAATCCCCGACTGGGGCTCCAGCAGGAAGGGATTCCCCTGCAGCCCTGGCTGGGGCTCCATGTGTGGCTCCCTTGTGCCCAGGGGGACACATGGCTCCCTGCTTGCTGGGGAGCTGGGGTTCCCCTTGTCCACAGGAGCCATGGCTCCCCTTGTCCCTGGGAGCTGCAGCTCCTCTAACCCTAGTAGCCGCGGTTCCCTTAGGAGCCACGCCTCACCGTTGACCTAGGCAGTCGACTTAAGCGTCTGGTGTAGACGCTCTAAGTCGACTTAACAAGGTTGACTTTAAGCCGACCTAAATATTTTGTATAGACATGTTAAGTTGACTTAACAAGGCTGACTTAAAGTTGATTTTGTTAAGTCAACTTAACAAAGTCAACTTAATTTAACAACTGTAGACATAGTCTGAGAGCCCAACATTCTTGGGCTTCACTTAGAGTAGAGTGAGATTTCTTTATACAGTTAAGCTCTTTTAAGCCTATAGAATTGCTCTTACAGGTCCAGCCCTGATCCATAGACAGCTGTGTGACTGAGAGTCTGTTGACTGGAGTGGGATTTGGAATACACCCCATGAGAATAGGAAGTAACCCTAAATCTAATGTGCAAATGGAATGCTACTGTACCTCATCAACAGGGCCATTGCTAGGGGATGGCAGCTGGGGTGACTGCCCCGGGCCCCAAGGTTTGGTGGGCCCCACACGGCCACGCTTGTTCGGGCCAATATAGTGCCAAAAACCGTCCAAGTGCAGATTTTGTTACTTGGGTTGTTCTGGTCTCAGATTTGGCATTGGGCATCTATGTGCCAGAAACAGAGATGAGTAACAATTTCTATGGAACACAGTTTTTCATGATACACTGGCTGGGAGCAACATGAGGGCAGGATCAGGACTGAGAGGTGGTGCAGAGCTGGGTTTGGGGTCATGGGATGGTCCAGGGTGGTGGTGTGGAGGAACGTGAGGCCAGGAGTGGAGTAGGAGCGGCCTCACATAGGCCCACCCCAAGAGACGGCCTTGCTCATCAAATGAGGAAAATTCTCTTATTCAATAGACTAATTGTAGAGTTCTCCTATACACCCCTTCCATACTCACTATACAATTGAAATATACTGATGTGAGAAAATGAGTATTCCTTCTCTGTGACTGAAAGCATATAGGGCTTACCTGTAAATAAGAAAAGCTACACACTTAGCCTATGTCTACACTAGAAAAGTTAAGTTGATTTTGTTAAGTTGACTTAATAAGGTCGACTTTAAGTAGACCTTATTAAGTCAAATTAACAAAGTCGACTTAACTTTTCTAGTGTAGACATAGCCGCTTGTTGACATTATTAAGTCAACTTAACGCTTTAAGTCGACTTAATAAGGTCGATTTACACGCTAATCCCCATCCACACTGGCTTTAAGTCGACTTAAGGAGTTGACTTAAGGCTTAAGTCGACCTAAAACCATGTGTTCTTAAGTCGACTTAAGGAAATGCTTAAGTCAACTTAAGAAAAGCCCAGTGTGTACATGGCTTTGTTTAGGTCGACTTAAGCCTCCTTAAGTTGACCTAAGTTGCCCGTGTAGCACCCTTAGTGCACGTTGCAAGGCATAAAGTAAAAGAGGATGTATTTTTACTTGACCGAAAACCGATAAGCCAAACAAAGCGCCAGCTTTCTGCAAAAGAAATGACCCTGGCAACAGTTATTCAAATAATAAGTATGTTACAGATCGTGTACTTTGTTTTGCAAAAAGGAAGATGCAGACTGATGCCAAAAGAACAATACCTCATGGAGGAAAATTATACCTTTCTCTGACCCTACTTTTTGGGAAGGGAAAAGTGAGGGTAAAAACTTAGAACAGGTTCAAAGCTCTTGACTGTAGTGGCTTGAAAGACATTGGGGAAGGATCTACATGGCTATGTCTACACTTGCTAAAATGAGTTTGAATTAGTTAGTTCGAACTAATTCGAACTAATTTTAGTTAGTTCGAATTAGCTTAATTCGAACTAGCCTGGCCACACTGGAATGTTAGTTTGAACTAAGCAAGCACTAAGCGATCCCCATTCATTTCAATGGCCGGTTAATTCGAACTAAAAAATTAGTTCGAATTAACATGGCCACATTGGTTAATTCGAACTAGTTAGTTCGAATTGACCCCTTAGTTCGAATACCCTATTCGAACTTATTAGTTCGAATTAAGGAAGCCCTTAATACGATCTAATTAAAGCCTAGTGTAGCCATGGCTTTAGTTAGTTCGAATTAAGCCTCCTTAATTCGAACTAACTTGCCAGTGTAGACATAGCCCATACATTTAAAGAAGCAGTTACATTGTGCAAGATGTTTATGGCATTATGAGTGACATAGTTTTCTTCAGATTCCTCCAAATTCTAGCTCAATCAATATTTGAAGACATTTTGTGTTACCCACCTAAATGGCTTGCCACCTCTTGCTGTGATTATGACTACTGCTCAGGGCAGATAATCAAATTTCTTGGGAATCAAAAAGAATAAAACCATAAGGTGAAGCTGTTAAAAGCCAGCCATCAACAAAAAGGTCAGGGCCTCTGGCAATGGAAGAAAAAAGTTACTCCCCAGTCTTCCACCAGATTTATTCTTGAGATAAAGCAGGTCCATTTACAGCTAGGCAAAAATTTCAAAATTGGTACTAAAGCACGTTTCAAGCTTCCTTGATTCAATTTGCTCTGGCATTTATCATGTTTAATAAAATACCTAAATGTCAACTAGATTTATAAAAATGTATTTATAGCTTAATAAATGTGTAAACTGGATTATTCATGAACACAACTTACATAGAGCATAATAACCTAAATTGATATAGATTTTTGTTTACTCCTCCATCACAGAGGTAATTAGTGTTTGCTTACAAAGATTTTATTTTACAGAAAGAGGTAGTAAAAAAGCATTTGATGCTTCCATGACACCATGTTGCATAGTCAGCAGACAACTTCATGATATTTATTTTGCTTTTTCTTCTTGACTATCAAGTTTTATTGACTTTGATACAAGGACAAAGATTTACCGAGGATCCCATCACACAAATACAGTCGTCTCAGAAATGTGACCAGCAAACAGTACTAGTCACAAAGACACTCTCAAACTATTACCCAATTCATTTGAGCTCATGTGGAGTGGAATACTGTATCTAACTTGGTGAATACCATTGACTTGATATAGACTTCACTTGTGAACTAGGTTTATGATTAAGCTTTTCTAGCAAGACAAAGAAGAATCTAAGAGAAAAAAAATGAGTTTATTGAAAACTCATTGATGGAATCATGTCAGAATTGAGTCCTTTGTATAACTTACAATGCACTGAAATCTCTTCTTTATATTGCGATTTACTGTTGAGTAACACTAATAAATACTTTCTAGATACTCATAATCATGTGGCTGTTTTCCATTTATACATGCAAGTATATAATAGAAATAGGAGTATATGAAAATAATGAAGTTTTGATGCTAGTTCAATGTCACTATTTGGTGTAATGAATGGCTAAATATCTTCAGAGAATTGTTTGTGTTAGAAGTGGAGCTACTGGATCAGCTACTTCCACTGCAATGTAGCACAGCTAGTTGGATTATTTCTTTAACCAGCCCTTTCAGATAGCTAGTGTAGCCCTTAATATAGTCAGCGCTGGAGATCCACCACCACCAATAAATAGCCTTATGTTTAAGCAATATTGTTGGGTAACCCAGTCAACAGTAGGTTACAACTGCATAGGGCCTATTTTCTCTGAGATCCACACACAGACTTGGTAAAAGTTGAGCACAATCTACTTCTCTGGTAGCAGGACGAGTGGGGAATACTTGCCTCTGTACCATTACAGTGAGAATGGGGAGCCAAACACTACTCAAGTCCAGATAGGAGCTAGGGGCTCCATTTTTATCTGGCATCCTGCAGATCATGAAGTCATTCCTAAGCAGCTTATTTCATTGACAAGTATTTTTTTTAAAAATAATTATGAGTTCCCTGCAGTGCTTAATCCAGGATTTGCATTCCATAACTTAAGCCCAGAACCATTGATACTATAGTTGGTACTATACTAAAGAGAGAATGGGTCATACCCAGAAGATGGAGCCAATACAAATAAAGGGATTTAGTTCCAAGGGAACTGTTTGGAGCAAAGAAGGGTTAAAGACAGAAATCCTCTGTATCAGAATGTCCATTAGACTTATCCAAGCCATGGCTGGGAACCTATCCTGCTGTTCAACTGTAATGTGAGGTTTAGCCCTTCATACTACACAACACAAACATACTCAGCAAGCCCCTCACATGCTCAATTATCCCTCTTCCAATAGAGAAGAGAAGGAGAAGATCCAATATGGAAATCTTCTGCAGCCTTGTTGGAGGCATGTTTAGAATTCCCCTAAAATGACTTGTTCTCCGTTGCAGGTGAAGAGTGCAACCTCTTGTTGCATTTGGATCTTATCCAGTTGGGGGCCCTGCTTAGGATTTAGACCCATGTGAAGCAGAGTTAAATATTTGATGACTTGGGGTAGGGGGAGCTTGGTATGTGGTGAAAAAGCCTGATTTTAAATAGCAAACATTTTAAAGCTATTTTAATTATTTTAGTGGCATCAGACTGGTATTTCAGGCTCCAGAATACTTTTGTAAAAGAGACCTAAGCGATAGAAGAGCAGAGGATCTGTGCTTCTACATAGGGCTTATTTTAAACCTAAGTCTTCCTGATACCCCTTTGGCAATTCTTAAACAGAAAACTTGTTTTGGGAACTGTTTACTAACTTGTTATTGTTATGTCAGCCCAGCAAAATATTACAGAATATTCAGTCTGCCTGATATTTATATGACAAAACAAGCTATGAAATTAACTGGGATAAGAGAACTGGTAAGAGAAGGGGCGGATAATAACAGAAATGACAAGCATTTGGTAGATCTTCAGGCCAAGATTCTCCTTTCAGATTTCATAAGTTCCAGGCATGTCAAGAAAGAAGAAAACTGGAGTCCAGGTATACTGTGCATGGCTCAGAAAAGAATTCTGCCATTAATGTCCAATTTCCCAGTTCAGTGAAATTTTCTTTAGGGGGAAAATGATAGTGTGTATTAACCAAAAGCAGGTCTGCTTTTACAGCACCTGTCACTTAGGATAGCTGAATAGTACTCTCCTACTCCTTAAACTCACCTACGACACCTCAAACCTCCTTTTGCCATTTCAATTTGACTGAACTTTGCCATGAGAATTTGCAGACCTCACAAAAGCCTTTTAAACACAGCCTTCCTTCCTCCATCTTCAGATAACTATTACATCTCTAATAGTACATCAAGTCACTGTCAATACTTCTTTCTGATAAACTTGAATGTTCTTTAATGACATTGATAGTAAAGATGATGATGGAGAATAGTACATTCGTAACAAGTACCTGCGTAACTATAGCTTTTATGCCTAATTAGCGCTTTGAGCTGAATTCTGGTATAGTACCATTTATATCTGAAATACATTTAATGAACATTTAGATAGAACAGACTGAAGGACTACATGTTTCTAATATTATTAATGAATATTTTATTTTAAAACTATCTAAAATGCATCTCAGTAAGCAATGCAAAACAAAAAGTAATTACAAGATACTTTTCATAATGCTGATGAAAAATTGAATACATTTTCTTGCTCTTTAGTTCAAAAATTGTAAAGTAGATTAACTTTAGGAAGTCTCTCTCTCTCTCTCTCCCTCCCTTCCACCCACCCATATGTATATATGATACACATACCTGCCCCCCAACAAGATCACAAAATCCTTCTCTTTCTCTCTCTCTCTCTCTAATACATATGGATGGATGGATTTATTCTATGGTCCTCTTACTGTGTCTACATAGGCACACAGACACACTTTTCTTTCTAAACTTAATCTATTTGTACTTCATTTTATTTATTTAATTTTTACTTTTTTTGTACTAAAAGCAAGGAATTATGCATGCACACACGCACACACACACACCCTTGCCATTTTGGCACTTTAAGATGAAGACATTTTTAATGCAAAATGAATAATCTAATAGAACATTAAAAGTATTTATGATCAAAAGTATATTTGCTCAGAAAGCTAATATATGCATGTTACATATCTACCCCAAATGAATCCTGAATCCTAGCTAATATGGAAGACAGTATGACTCTTTTGCAATTCATTCTGCGTACCATTAGCTGCAATTTTGAAATGCTAAAAGCTTTTATTACTTCTGAAAGTAGGACTTTGGGATGGTTCTAAGACTTTTGACTATACGGTCTCTGCTTTTTATGTCTTTGATTTACTTTGAAAGCTACCATTGGATTCCACCCTGTAAGCCAAGGTCTTGGTGCTAAAAGTCAGTAACAAAAGAAGACTGCACTGAAAAAATTGCCGTTTTGCTATACAGAGCACAGTTCAAACCTGGTCCTCAGAATTGGGTTGTGGGGCTTCTCAACCTCTGAGCTTCACTCTGAAATTTGGGGTTGAATGAGTTCCAAAATAGTCAAATCAAAATTCAGATGAACCTGCTGAAAATTCAGTTTTATTGCAAGCTTCAAGGCAAAGAGTACAAAGCAGGGCCAGTTCATCTAAAAGATTCACTCACTTTAGTGGAAGAACCATTTCATGAACCTATCATGAGTGTCCGGTTTATAATCCAGATAAATCCCACATAAGGCTATGAATGGTTTACACAGCCTTACATATCCCAGGACTCTTTACTGGTAGCTGGAGGTGGAGCTCACTCACTATTAAATCAATCAATCAATCCCAGGTGATGCAAAAAGTTTCACATTAGGTCTTTCAATATTTAACTACTCTCAAATGCTTTTTACAGAGATTTAATACTGTTTAATCAATATTCAATTGCATTTTTTTAGTTCAGAACACCTCCAAAGGATTAAACAAATATTGTAGAAATGTACTAGACCGTGGCTTTTTATTAAATGTATGACTAATACAACTTTTGGACAGTTCTACAATAAAAAAAGAAATCTTTAGTGTCTAAGTGAGCCAAAAACAATAAACTAAGAAAGAACTTTAAAGGCACCAACTAGGGAAAAGAAAAGATTTTCAATTAATTTACATCATATCAATTGTAATACGGCAGGAGTAAGGAAACTCCTCACCTGCCCTCTTAGCCTGGCCTGTAAGAAGCTAAGGCTGGGCAGACAACCGCAGGGAGCTGATTAAGCAGCTGCAGAGCTCTGGCCTAATCAGGAAGACAAGGAGCAACTGAGGACCTGGCCCATGGATATAATCTGAACCAGCTCAGGAAAGAGGGGGAGGTGTGGCCCGCAAGGCAGAACAGGGCTCTGGCAGCAGAACCCTAAGCCTCCAAGCCCCTAAATCATTTGGGGTGCCAACTGGGCTTGGGATTGGCACCTTTGTAAATAAACGAGCAGGTGGTTTGCATTGAAGACAGTCTGTGGTGAATCTCTTTGGGTTGGCTGGAGAGCAGAGATGGCTGAGAAACCAGAGGTGGAAGAGCCTGCCCCAAGATACATACAAATAAATACAAACATACCTTCTATACTAAGAAAATAATTTAGATCAGCATAATTGTAATGTTAAAAATCACATTTGCAAGAGTCTAATTGTAGGTACCGGCACCTATATTTAAGCACCTAAATAAAGACCTGTGATCCCAAACCCACCAAAGTCACTGGGAGTATTTCCACTGATTTCAAGGAGGTTTGAAACCATCCACAAATAGCCTAGGCTTTAGAAATGTTCAACCCTCACAGCTCCCACTCACTTCATCTAGAGTTGTGGGTGATCAGCACCTCTGAGAAAAAGAGGCTATTTAAATAAATATCCAGAGGGGTAGCCGTGTTAGCCTGTGTACAGCAAAACAGCGACAGTCCTGTGACTCCTTAAAAACTAACAAATTTCTTCAGGCATAAGCTTTCGTTGGCTCCAACCCACTTTGTCTGATGAAAGCTTGTGCCCGAAGAAATATTAGTCTTTAAGGTGCCACAGGACTCTCGTTGTTTTATTTAAATAAATTCATAAATATGGATATAGGTGCCTAATTGTAGGCACCCAGGTTTAAATATTCTTGTCCCCGTTGTAAATTCATATTTCAACACCTGAACACAGATTTAAATTATTAATTTTAAGCATATAAATTTGGTCTTCACTATGTTGCATTGTGCACGAATGACATTTATCTGTTACAGCCTGTCAAAACAAGTGCTAATTTTCAACGGGTATCATTTTTCTTTGGAGAAAAAACTTATTAACAGATGGTTATTAGCTGTATCGTTTGCTCATATTTATGGGTCTCATTCGCTGACCTTTCATGGCTTGGCACAATTTTCTCTTTAATGAATTCATGTCAAGCCAATTAAGGTCGGTCACTGTTCATAGACCAGTTATATTAAAAAACAAAGTCTACTGAAAATTCTGACATACTTAAATTGTGTCTAGTTCCAAAGTTACAGGACGATGGCCTATTAGTTGCATTTCAAGAAGTGCCTAATAATTGGAAAGCACACTTTTGTTGCTCACAAGTGAGTTCTGTCATCTTGACCAGATGGTAGACCTGGCTCCAAAATGGTCCCAATTACTTATTACATTTAATCATTGACTGGATGTTTGCTAGTAATCAATTTTGCTGCTTTTTTAAAACTCTCTAATAAAATTTGTATGCATAATCATACTACATAAATTTCTTTTATAAAATTGTATAAAAGTCAGTAAAGGAAACAAAGAACTGAACTTCATTCGGGGACTAATCTTGCAAGATGCTGTGCTCCTCTGAGGGTGTGCTGAGTATCCTCATCTCACACTATATGCTCACACAAGGATAGAAGGCACATTCCAGGAGACCAAATGCATGTTTAGTCCCTAGCAAAAGAACAAAGCTTAAGGTTAGCCAGTTTCAATAGCAACAAATATATTGCTAATCAGTGCTTTTTCAGATTTTGGACAGAGGTCGATTTTTTTCCTTGATTGGCAGGAACTCAGAGAAGCACACAAAAGCAGGATGCCGGTGTTTTAGTGTTGCACTGATCAACAACTGTTGCCTGATTTGCTATACCTTTTGTTGACATTTACAGCAGGGCCAAATGGATGAGAATATGTTAGCATGTCAGAATGGTGGTGGTTTTTTATACTTCTTTTGCAAAGGAGAAAGTGACTGCACAGGTTCAAGATGGTAGACAGTCAGTCCCATAAAGTGGCAGTTCACTCTGAAGAGTGATGAGATCTATAAGTACATTGGGGCCTCTCATAATATTTGCATGGGGGAAGAAGTAATAAAAAAATTAAATTACATATTTGCATATCAAGCTCTAAGTATTATGGCACAAAAAATGGCGGCCAGATTCAGGAAAATGCTGTGGAAGAGGGGCAACCATATTATTTTAATTATCATGGAAGAAATGATATTGTCAGATGAATTGGAAAACAAAGTATTATTAGGAAATTCAAACTGAATTCATATTTAGATCTCACTTATGCTTGAACACTTCCATTGAATTCAGTGAAATGGCACCTATATAAATAAAGGTAGAATGAGATTAATTAATTCTGCAAGACAAGACACAATTCTAGTCAAGAAGCACATCTATCAACAAAGCAGGAGTTAAAGGTATGAGCAATTAAGTTTTATTTTATGTCCATGCAATTAATTACACATTGGGCTGGTATATGGTAACATTATGTCCTATTTTATATGGAGCCTGAAGTACAAATTAAGTTCCAGAACAGCAGTAGGCCAAGAGTAGCCACAGCCATATTCACAACCATTTCTTGATTTACCATTGCTAGCTAAACACAGGTAATAGCTTTAAAGCAAACAGTATATTACACCAACTATATGACTAAAGGAAGTTTTCAGCCAGTCCCACTCATAGGTCAGACATATTAGAGCTGAGTAATCACTTTGGACAAATGAAATAATCACCATTTTCAGATGAATGCACCTTTTTCCTAGGATGTGGAATATCCATGAGGAGATTTTCTAGAAACTATTAAGTACCAGAAGTGTATTCCGGAATATATATATTTTAAATATCTTGAAAATTGATCATGACAAGCAGTTGATATTTAAAATGTATTATTCTAATAATGAAGGAATTACTTGTAATTGTTGAAGTTTTTTCTCATGTCTTTTTTAATTTCATTTTCACTGCTGTTTTCTGTTGTTCTGATATTATTCTTAAAACATAAAGACTAACTTAACCTCTCATTGACAAAACAAACAAGTGCCACCTCTGAAGTGACACCACAGTCACATGAGGAATGAGAACTCTTGATAACACTATTGTGTGGCTTCCTTTGACAGCTGCCAAACGAGGCAACTTCTTTAACATATCCCTCCTCTAAAAGCAAGGAACTCAAATTCCTCCCAGAATTTGTTAGTCTGTAAAGACTAAATGCAATAGCTGAGACTCAGACGGTGGACTTCAACCATAACTCATTTCTTTCCTCCATTTTATAGCATTTGGTTACATTTTGAGATAAATAAAACAAAAAATACAACCAACCAAAACAAACCAACCCAAGGATATCCCTTTTTTTTTTTAATTGTAACATGTCACTCTCATTTGTATAGTTTAATTACTGCTGTTCACCAGATTAGAGTCAGTTTAAAGGCAGAAGGGACCAAGATGACCATCTGTGTAACATAAGCCATACAACTTCTCCTGCATAAAGACCTTCTGATTGAACCAGAGCATGACGTATGATATAAATAAATATTTAGTTATGTCAGATCAAAATGTTCTATTTTGATTTTATTTCTCTAGTCCCAATGAAGAGTGAGATTTTCACAAAGCTGCACATACTTATGATGAGGGACATTAAGGAAGATGGTGAAAAATTGTTTTCCCTACCATCTGAGGATAGGACAAGAAGCAATGGGCTTACATTGCAGCAAAGGAGGTTTAGTCTGGACATTAGGAAAAACTTCCTGCCAGGGTAAAGAACTGGAACAAATTGCCTAGGGAAGTTATGAAATCTCCATCATTGGAAGATTTTAAGAACAAATTAGACAAACTCCGGTCAGGAATGGCCTAATTATAATTGGTGCAAGGGACTCAACTAGATGATTTACTGAGGCCCTCTTCCAGTCCTATACGTCTATGATTTTGCTCAAAATGAAAATTTACTTGTTACACTGCTGCATTTAATGCTTTGCATTTACTTCACTAGGACTCTGCATGGATGTGTTGCTGATCTCAAAAGCAGTAATTTGCAGGACGAGGGCCCTAGACCCATGTGGCTTCATGTGAGTTTCTGAAGTGGACAGGCACACAATTACCGTCATCCCTATTCTTTACAGCCTCCCTATTCCCAGAAGCGAACCATGGTTCCTGCACTGATTCAACCAGTTGTTATGTGCTGCTTATTTAAAGTGACATAAAACAATTAAAGTCTTGGAGAAAATGGAAATAACTTTCTGGAAGACTGGCAGAGTTCACAGACACTCTGCAGACTCCATCTGCATGTTTTCCAACAAGTCTGCATACTGTGAAATGTATATTAAACTCTGCTTAAGATACATATCATGGAGTGCAACCTTGATATGACTTTGAAAAACTTCCTCATTTGCTTTTAACATAATTAATTCCCTTAATATTCATAAATTTCTCTCTCTATTCTCTATTGACCTGAATGACATACTGTAATGAATAGTGATGAATGAAACCCTAGAGATTTGGAATTCAGGAATCAGTCCAGCTGAACACCCAGGAAATTCAGAGGCTTATTCAAAAAATCTATGGGAATTATTCAACACTTTTTGGTTATGAAAAATTGGGCTTGAAATCTCAAGGACATATTTTCTTGTGCGATTTCTGATCCTTCCAGTTTTTAGCCAGCTTAGAAATAGTCAAATAAAAGTGTCCTTGATGCTGTCTCCCTCTAGATAACAGTGGTAAAAATAATACAAAAAGAGGAAAACTGAACCATTTCCAAACTTCTCACAATGTGCATTGAAAGTTTTCCGAAAATTGGGGGAGTTTCAATTTTATCTAATCCAATTCAGTCAATAATAATGTTCATCTCTTCATACAAATAAGAAAACAAACTCACATTCTTTATTGTATATATCACATCATGTCATGACAGTATCCTTCATTTGATATTCAAGCGTATTAAAACCACATTAGCTTTCACAGCTCTCTCTCTCTTTATTCCAGTACAAAAGAAAAACATAGATCCAAATATGTGTGAACAAAAAGGTATGTGTCTACTTCTGTTCACATGGACATAGTTTGCACAGATGTCCTTCTGAAGAGTTGGATCTAAATACTAGAAATTTTCATTTTTAGAAATATTTACAAAACAAAGACATTAAGGGATTGATTTGTGGTCCATTGAAGCCAGTGGAAAAATATAACTGATTTTAATGAGCTTTGAATCAAGCCCTAAAAGCAATTTGCACAGGCCTTAGGAAGAATTATCTTAGAGAAAAGATTGACTCATATACTTAGGAAGCAAAATACCACTTGAAATAGTCACAAAATTTTTATACAGATACAATTCCCATTACAATCAGCAGGAGCTTTGCTTTCATAGGGATTTTGCTTTTCATAAGATTGGAGTGTTTAAATTATATGATGTCTGATTTAGAAGACATTCTGGACTGTTGAAATTTTCTCTCTAATGCTCCACAATAAGCGAGTCCAAGTTTGAGGGGAGTAAAGAACATTTTTCCTTGAATGTGGATAGGAATCAGTTCTCAGAGTCACTGCTGACAATGATATTTCATGGAAATTTTGAACATGGTCAGTTGGATGATTTGACTATTGTAATTCTTTGAATGCTACAGTCAACTTTGAATTCTTATGTCTCATGCATATAAACTAAACTCAATGGTCTGATTGGAATTTTCATGCCCCTCTAGACTACCTTAATTTGTGGTATGCCAAAGAAGCGCAGCGACTGTCATGTCATATGGGCTATGTCTACACTAGAAAAAGTTAGGTGGACTTTGTTAAGTCGACTTAAAGCCGACCTTATTAAGCTGACTTAACAAAGTGGACTAAGTCGACTTAAAGTTAAGTCAACTTAATCCTCTTTGTTAAATTGACCTAACCACCCTTAAGTAGACTTAATGAAGTCGACTTAAGGGTTACTCCACACCGTCATTAAGTCGACTTAATTGATCATACATACTAATTAGCAATAGAATTTGTATACCACTTTGCTCTGCTGGATGAAATCAGAGGTGCTCCAGTGTTTCTAACTATGCCACTTACTCTGAAGGAATGGCCTCCAAAGAAGACATAAGTTAGAAGTTCATGCTAACACCAATGGAGGTTCTCCTTTATAACAAGTGGTAAAGACTTGTTTATAAATTTATAAAGAGGTTCTGAGTTCTATTATCAGTCTGCATTTATTTGGATCCACACTTGCTCACTGTGTGACGCTCTTTCTACTTCTGTTGGTGGCTAGACCATATTACAGAGACTGATGAATCTATACAATCTTGGCTAACAGATCTGGGTCTTTTAGCTCATGCTTTCAGAATCAGATGTCCGAGGGTTCAATCGCCACTTCAGACAAACAAACCAGGGGCATTGGATTACATATAAGAGCCTCTCCAATGCTCAGATTGGCTATGTCATAAATCAGAAATATCTACAGCAATACAAATAACAATCCCATAGAAAGGACTGATGTACTGGATTTGAAATCATACCCATCTTGACAAATTCATTCAGGATTCCCAAACTATTGAATTACTATAAGAAACATATTTGTAGCACAACAAAGTACTATGGCACTTTTGAAGACCAACGAATTTATTTATCGCATGAGCTTTCATGGGTGTCATCCCATTTCAACAGAGGCATGAAATGAGATGAGGCAAGATCCCACCTTCTCATTTGTTGTTCCACACTGTTTGAACCAAAAAAACTTTTCCCACTGAGAAATGTAGTTTGTATTTTGATCTTCCACATCTTTTTAAAGTGCTATTATCTAATGTGACTTCATGTAGTTTCATTATCCATATCATTCTTTTTTCCTAAATCCTAGATAGTTCTTCATCCCAATGATATCTTGTGGCAGTGAGCTCAAAAAGGTTAATTCCTTTAATCAGTTTTAAATCCTTTTAATCATTTAATTGAATCTCTCCCTTGATCTTGTATTATAAGAAAAAGTGAAGATGAGTTCCTTTAACATAACATTCATTATTTGGTATATTCTGTCATTTCCCCGCTTACTCATCTCCACTCTAAACAGTTCCAATCTTTTCCATCTTTCTTCACATAGAAGTTTTTCCAGGTTTCTAATAATTTTATTGCCCATTTTTGGACTCGTATTGAATTTGAAAACAAATTAAATGTGGATTCATAAAAAATGGAACACGATAGCAGACAAAGAAACGACTATGAAAGAATGAATGGGCTGCCACTTTCTTTATATGTGACAATGAAGGAAAAAAGTCACTGTGAAAGTACAATATCTATCCTTGGAAGCTTAGTCCAGGAACTTTAAAAATATATTTGTAATAATGCTTCAGAAACATACTGGAGGGAGTGCAATCATTTGGACGGACTTGCCCTAAGCCCCAATATTCTGGAGACAAAGGGAAAAAAATAATAGGAACTATATGGCCAACAGATCCTTAGAGAGACACAAGGTGGATGACATGATTTCTTTTATTGGCCCAACTTCTTTTGGTCCGAGAGAAGTTTCAGCATAATCTCAAAAGCTTGTCTCTCTGATCAGAAGAACTTGGACCAATAGAAGATATTACCTCACTCACTTTGTCTTTCTAAACCCCTGGAACCAACATGGCTACAGCACCATTGCATGTAACAGATCCTCAGTTCTTTTATTGGCAAAGGATGTGTACCTCCTCCAAAGATGCAGCTTTCAGTTCTCAAAGCCAACTTCTCGTTAGCTGAATTTAAGATGGCACCTCCACTCCAGATATCATTACTTGGTTTTATATCTACAGGACTCCACAGAGATGATCAGACAGCCAGAGAACAGGTCCTTTTCACTGCCAGCTTGAGACGTTGTAGAAAATCTTTCCCAAGACAGAGCTCATGGACTGCCTATTCAGGTCCACTTCGGTTCTTAAACTGAACCTAATACCTCAGCACTGGAGAAGGATTGCAACCTGAGGTATTAGTAAGACTACGCTGACTTACAGTAGCTGAGTAGTCAGTCCATTATTTTTACATGCATGAGGCATGTCAACCTTTTGTCATATCAAGACAAAAGCCATTCAACTGTTTGGAAAAACAGCTAAGCCAGAAACATTTTTCTGTTTAACCTACACAGCAAATTTTGTCTCTGATTCACCATTCTCTTTATTTGCATAGTAAGCTTCTTCATATCAAATAGAATTTAATTTATTTAGGAAGGGCAGAATATCGGACCCAAGGGCTATGTCTACACTACAAAAAGTTAGGTCAACTTCGTTAAGTCACCCTAATAAGGTCAACTTTAAAATCGCCCTAAGGTTGACCTTATTAGGTTGACTTAACAAAGTGGTTTCCGTGAATGGGGACCTAACTGCCCTTAGGTCGACCTAATAAAGTGGACTTCAGCATCCACACTGTGCTAAGGAGTCATCTTAAGGTTTAGGTCGACCTAACTGACAGTTCTTATTAAGTTGACCTAAGTTTTCATTAAGTTGACTTAAAGAATTTCTTAAGTTGACTTAAGGAAAGCCTGGTGTGGACAGGGACTAAGTTAGGTCGACTTAAGCCTCCCTAAGTCGACCTCACTTGCAAGTGTAGACATAGCCAAGGTGTGTTACACAAATCAGAAAGGAAAGATATGTATCCTAAGATACCATTAAACCAAAAAAACTATTAAAATTTCCCAGCCAGAGAGTAACTACACAATGTGCCCACACAATCAAACAACCATCCACTCCCTTACCACATTTGTTTCCTCTTTATCGTGTGCACTTAAGTTGTGCCACTTCCTCTCTTGGACTAGGCCTGTTTGTTAATTCCTTGCAATGACTATGTTTTTGTCTTGGGTCTGATAACAAACCCAGAGGCACTTATATTTTTACAGCATATTGCATTGTCACCAAACTGTTCAGATTTGCTCTGCTGGGAGGCTCTCCCATCTCAGAAATAGAAATTAATTAATCAGTGTAATTGCCACCCACGTGCCAGGAAAAACCTCTCTGATTAAACTCATGCAGGAAAGTTTTGCAATCAGCACTGACATACTTATTGATTAAATGGAAGCTCTGTAAGCACTTACTCATTTTATGGGCTTATTTATTTCACTTCCTCTCATGCTTTTGTTTTAATTACAAGGGCGTAATTTGAACACTGCTATTCAATAACATGGCTTCAAAAAAAAAATCTAGATTAAATTCCTAAAACAAATTATAGTTCTTTGGTGAAGGCAGTAGACTGGGACACAAAAGCTGAGGCTATGATCATGGTTATGCCACAGACTTCCTAAGTAACCTTGAGAGAATCATGTGATCTATCTGACTAAGTTTACCATCTATAAAATGGAAATAGTGAGACTTCCCTAATGGATAACTTCAATACCCAATAATGGAGGCTCAAAAAATATTTAGAGGGGAAAACAATGTAAATTAATCTCTTAGGCTATGTCTACACTTGAAAACTTAAGTCGACTTTATGAAGTGGACTTAACAAAAGTCGACTTAAGTTTTCAAGTGTAGATGTGCCCATTTCGACCTTATTAAGTCAATTTAATGTTTTAAATCGATTTAATAAGCTCCACCAAGGTGCTAATCCCCGTCACCACTGGCCTTAATAAAGTCGATTTAAGAGCTAGTTCAAATTAAAACTAGGTGTTATTAATTCGAACTAACTTTTCCTTAATTCAATTTAGGAAGCAGCTTAAATCAAATTAAGGAAAGCCCAGTGTAGACACAGAGTAAATTAAGTCGATTTAAGCCTCCTTAAATCAACTTAATTTGTAAGTGTAGGTGCACCCTTAGAGCAGAATAGGGCAACTAATGTGTCCAAAATGTTGGCAGAAGTCTGTGTAGCTAAACCAGTCATAGCTCTACAGAATCTCTAGATATTAGATACATTAGATACATTAGATATTAGATAGACATTAGATACCCCAAGTTGAACTTCTTATCTCTAAGAAGGGAAGGGTATCAGTGCAAGCTGATTTGATTTAAAGCCAGCGAGATAAGGCCTGATCTACCCGCCATTAAAATCAGGGAGTCTTTCCACTAACTTAATGGCAGCTGGGTGAGGCCGATAATCCTGTAGGCCTGGATACTACATTGCAATCTACAAGGATGCATTTGTCCCACCACAGAATTCCACTGAAGTAACTTTAAATCTCGTGGTATCATTTCTGTTCTTTGATCAAATGAGCTGTAAGAACTTCCAGTCTGAACACTTGCACATGTGCATCCTGAGATTGGTACTATATAGGTGGATGAATTGTCTTCAGTGGGACTCCATGTCGGTGCAGTCAACTCCAGGTTGAGGACCATATATTTCTCTTTAACCCCACGTGTGTCCCTTTTGCATTCCCTTTCCAGGGACATTTAAGTGATGGAGTTTCACTGACAGAAAATGTTCGCGGACAGCAAATTTCAAAGTGCCATGCGCATATATTTGCAGAAAATGAATTTTAGACTTGCAAATGCAGGGAGTCAGACTAGAATTGCTTGCAGTGAATTCAGTCAAGGAATAGCAGTGTCACTTATCTCATCATCCAGAGCTAGGCAGCACCTCTGAAATTTCAGCTATTCATGATAAATCCAGAGTTCAAAAAAAAAACTCTCACCACAATAGCTGGGGTGTAACTTGTGGGCCTAAAGCAATGGGGACATAAGTGTACCCTTCCTTCTCTCCCCACAATTCAAGGAGAACTCTGGCTTTCTGCCAGGGTCCCTTCAGCAGGCTTGGGGATGTATGGGAATGTTGTCCTCCTTCCCACTTCCAGGTGTATAGAAACCAGGTCCACTGGTGTCCAATTAAGATCTGCATCGTCACGGCCCTATGAGGTAATTGTGGGAATAGATCCTCATTGGTTAATAATTTAATAAAGCTGCAGCCTCAACATTAACAGTCTCTGGTGTGTGTCTCATTGCCTCCTTGTCCACATCAATACTGGAAAGATGTTCACTGAATACTTTGAGACGAATTAGAGAGATTAACCCCCGTGTATTAACCCCCGTGTACATGCTGTTAGAAACAAAAAGATGCTACATTCAGGCTGTGAATTCTCAGTCAGCTCTAGTAACAGGTAAGAAGTAATGATGGCCTTTTTCTCTTACCTGCTTTGCATGTCTACCATTTGGTCTACACGATCCTTTTATTAATTATCCTTGATCATTTACTAGCTGGGGGTGGGTCTACACTGGCAAGTTAGGTCGATTTAAGGAGGCTTAACTCAACCTAAACAAAGCCACATCCACACTGGGCTTTTATTAAGTCGACTTAAGCATTTCCTTAAGTCAACTTAAGTTAAGCTTAAGTCGACTTAATAAAACATGGTTTTAGGTTGCCTTAAGCCTTAAGTCGACTCCTTAAATTGACTTAAAACCAGTGTGGACGGGGATTAGCATCTAAATCGACCTTGTTAAGTCGACTTAATAAGGTCGACAAGGGGCTATGTCTACACTAGAAAAGTTGAGTCGACTTGACTTTTCTAGTGTAGACATAGCCTGGCATTTTAGCTACTCCTCCTTTACATTTCCATGCAGGTATGTGTTTTGTTCACAGCATACATTATGTGAAGTTACATAAATTAATATATACATATTCATTCATTCACTCTTGAAGGTTAGTTACAGTGGAACATTACTTTCTTTCTTATTCTTCAGAATAATAGAAAAAGAACCCCAACAGAGAGAGACGAAGTAGGCTGCTCCCTAAAACAGAGCACAAAACACACAACCTTCCTGCAGGAAGGTTGTCTGCAGTCTGACTGTTCCAAGGACCAGATCACATACATCCCTACAGAGTCCCTTAATCTGCAAGGAGAATCAGGAAAAACCCTTAATTTTAAAGTGACTGCCTACCATTATAACAGAATTTTCAATTCAATTCAATGTGCTTGATGGAGGAGGTTGCCAGAATTGCATATTTTTGCTAACTTGTCAAAGTTGCACATTTTATTTTCAGAAGTCTGTAACATTTTCAAAACTTGATATGCATATATTAGCTGTACCACATCAGGCAGCTCTAATTTATACACTTATTGTGGACCCAATGAAGTCTTCCACAGCATAATATCAAACAGATTTTTTAAAAAATAAAGCGGGACATAATGTTGCATCTAACACTTACATGATACACATGTGCAGCCCAGCTTTAACTGTCATTTCATTGTCCTCACCTCCAATAGACATAAAAAAGAGTTTAGAAATTGGCTTGTTTTTCACATGGAGCCATTCAGAGAACATGAGACAGAGCTTCAGGTGGGTTAAATCAATATCAAATAACAGCCAAGAGAGTGTCATTGATTTATTCTGGCTGAGGGTCTGGTTCCATAAGTGTCTGGATATTGTAAAATGCCATGTGGAGTTCTACAAGTTTCCATCTTATTGAACAAGAGTATATGAGGTCATTAGGATACTTAGGGTCTTAAACAGTGGAAATCCTCCCATGAGATCATGCTTAAGTGAGGAAGAGGGGCTGAGGCACATTAAGTATGTTAATGACACTCATTTTAACATGTCTTTTCTTCCAATCCAAATGGTGCAGATTAGTGCCTTGTCCAGTGTTTTGCTAAAATTGAAGTGTGCCTGAAAGCTGACAGGCTATGGGGTCAGTCTAGACTAGAAAAAGTGGATTTGGTGGAACGAGGAAAGCAAATCCCAAATACAAATGGCTGATTATCTCCATCTCTGTGCATGTTTGCTTGACATTTTTCATCTAAGTTTGCAACCTGGAAGTCTCAGTAGATTTCTAGTTATTGCTGTATAGTCATGTATCAGCACAACTCCCCTTTCTATCTGTGACCTTTATTTCAGACACAGCCCTAGAGTATAGTGATTCATAACTTTGTCACCTCTAGGTTAGGCTATTGCAATATGCTCTATTTGGAGCTATATCTTAAATCAGTTTGGCAAACCTGATACAGAATTCAGCAGCCTGCTGATAAAAAAGGGGTTTCTCACAGCAAATGTATTACATTGCTGTCCTGAGGTCTTCACCGGTTGCTTGTGGGTTTCTGTAGTTTAAGGTGTTAGGCTGGACCTTAACTTGCTTGGGATCTGGCTGTTTCAGAGACCATGTATATCTCATGCCACACTGCCACAGATAAGGTTTATAAAGATACCCAAGCTGGACAACCTTCAGTTTGAAAGGAAAGGTGCCCCTAGTACAATTATGTCTATGAATGACCCTGGACTTTGGAACTTGACCTCTTGTTCCAAAACAATCTTGATTTGCTTACCTTACGGGCACATTGCAAAGATCACCTTTTTACCAGGCCTGTGTGGAGGAGGATGGCTGACTATGACTAGCTCGGAATGGTGTATTATCTCCCATATACAGTAGCATTTGCCGACAGATCTTTGGTTTACTATAGTAATATTCTGGGTGCCTAGAACCTGGGATGGGTGGCTTTTTCAGTTCCTTCTAAATCAAAATAATGACAGGGATACACCAATATGAGTAAATGAGGTTCGGAGAGAGGAACCAGCAATTATCATGTGCAAGTCATATTCAATGAGGATAAAAGGTTAAACCAGAGGCTCCCAAACTTTTCTGCATCACACCTCTTTTCTGATTTTTGAGAAACCCTCACACCTCCCCACCTCTCCTTTACCATCATCCAACCCCCTTTTAATAAAAATTCAATTTGTAATTGTACAATTAAAAATAACCACAAATAGGTTTTCTTGACACAAAAATTTTTACTATGAAAATTTCAGTCTCGTGCCCCCCTTGGATTTTCTTCATGCCCCCCCAAAGGGGCACACCCCCATTCTGGGAACCACTGGGTTAAACTGACTTTATGTATTGAAATGCAATGAACTAAATTTCTCCTTGTGTGGCTGATGTTACTTAAGTAGTGCAACTGCATCATATGTACTTATTATACTTTGAGATTAACTTTCAGAAATGGCTTCTGGTTTTGTGCCTTCAACTGGAAGTGAGTCAAGAAAAATCTTTACAATATATGAAGGATTATCTGACTTGCAGGGTCCAGTAACCTGCTTACCAACCACAGTCATTGCCACAGTTTACCAGCAGAGTTGCACTCACAATAAACTGTGTGCAGAAAAATGAATATGTAACATTCAATTCATGGAGGATCTTTCATTCCTCCCCAGCTTCCATCTTCACTCCCAACCCTGTTGACCTGTGGGGTATTTACCTTCCTTCCCCAAAGGAAAAAAGAAAAAGAGAGGATTGCTATGTTACTAAATTTTAATTAGCTGGCCTATACTGCCACGTGATTTTGGCGGCAACCGAATGGAGATACGCAAAATACTTAAAAAACCTTGCATATCTCCTTCTGATTGCCTAACTTCTACTTACTGCGCTGTCTTCAGTAGCCTGAGCTGGAGGGAAACCCCTTCTCTCTGATCAGGACTACTCCTTCTGCAGGGGTGGTCTTCCAGAGTCGTCTTCCTGTTTGGCTAAGCAGGTCTTCTCAGACCTGATCAGTCGATCAGGGAGATCAATCTGATGGTGGCGAAGTCATTGTTGAGTGAAGCTCCTTTCCATGACAGAGTAACAATGAAAGTGCTTCTAGCCCATGTAATTTCTAAAAATGGGACTTCAGGATATTTTCATGGACCATTTTTACATACTATGAATATCATTATATTAATATAATTAATTAATATAATATTTAGGGAAAAAGACAATAGTTATACTCTGTTTCAGAATGAGGCATATCCAAGAAGTGCATTAGGTCATCTCAGATGACTAAAGAATTATTTGTCCCTTTGGTACTTATTTCAATAACATTAATCACAATGAATTCTCTTTGATATTCATACAGATGTAAATTAGCAGCTTTCTAATGCAGAATGACATTTCCTAATGGACTAATAATTATGTTATTTATTCTGGCATAAAGTCTCTGTAAAAACACAAATTTAACTAATTTTATAGTCATGCAAAAGACACAGTGGCTATGTCTACACTTGCACGTTAGTTCGAATTAAGGAAGCTTAATTTGAACTAATTTAAGCTTTGGACACACTAGGCTTTCATTAGTTCGAATTAAGGGCTTAGAACTAATCGGCAGATTGACCTTCCTGCAACTGACTAATTCGAACTAAGCAAGTGCCCTGCATGGCCATGGCTAGTTCAAACTAGCATTCTAGTGGGGCCGTGCTAGTTCGAATTAAGCTAATTTTGTCGTTTGCAGTGTAGTTACAAGAAATTCCAAGCTGGTACTAACCACACCTCATTAGTCAAAATGTTACACAACATAGAAATACAAAGATACTAGCTTTTGTAAGTGTCGACATAGCCAGTATTAGTAATAGGATCCAATTTTAATACATTAGATTCAGACAGCAGGGGTCTTTATTGGCTTTGTTTTGTGTTGCACACCTCGACTCCAGAATCCAACTCTCACATCTGTGCATAAGTCAAATTTCCAGATAAAAATGCCCATTTCTAAACATTTCACTTTTTACTTGCAGATATTTTCTTTCTTTAAAAAAAAAAAAATGTATAGCTATTCAATGAAGTTTGGCATTTCTTAAGCAGAGGGCAATATTACATTAGTAAATGATTATTGAAATTATTTAATCTACAGTATGTGAAATTGCATTTCTACAGTACAAAGACACAATACAGTTTATTGGCTTAAGGCACAGCTGTAGGACATTAGTGAAGTGGAGCTATTTTCAAGCTTTTTATGGGAAATAGTGAAAACACTTGGAAACACTTGGATTGTTAAAACCTCCTTTCCGCTCCCCTCCCAAGTCCTTTACCATTGAAAGCTGCTTTGTGACACACTCTGCAGCTTGACTTTGACCGAATACTATTATTGGATCCTTCCCACAGCCCAGTTTCCTTAACATTTCTCCCTCCCCTATATATGGTACAGAGACAGGATCATTAAATATTCTCCATGCACTTATTTCACCTAAAGTTCTCTAATGATAAGGAGTATCAGATTCATTTATGTCTTTGCATCTAAAGCCAGGAACAAATATCACAAGTTTCCTTTGACTCTATGACACTGGCCCTTTGGTGGCAGTAAACACAAACAGAGAATTTGACAGTCTGCTGATGCTGCTCTCCTTGGCTATGTCTACACTAGAAAAGTTAAGTCGATTTTATTAAGTCAACTTAATAAGGTCAACTTTAAGTTGACCTTATTAAATGGACTTAATAAAAGTCAACTTAACTTTTCTAGTGTAGACATAGCCTCTTTTCGACCTTATTAAGTTGACTTAACACTTTAAGTTGACTTAATAAGGTCGATTTAAGCGCTAATCCCCATCCACACTGGCTTAAGTCGACCTAAATCGAGGTGTTAAATCAACTTAACTTTTCCTTAAGTCGACTTAAGGAAATACTTAAGTCAACTTAAGGAAAGCCCAGTGTGCACGCAACTTCGTTTAGGTCAACTTAAGCCTCCTTAAATTGAACTAACTTGTAAGTGTAGATGCACCCCTTGATTGAGAAGTTGGAAATGGTAAGACTGCTAAAACTAACATTCAAAAGCAAATGACCAAACCCTAAAACTTTCCCCAATACTTTGACATTTCAGTAACATTCGGAAACCACTTGTTCACACAGAGATGATTTTTTCTCATGAAGCAGTTCAGACAGAAGGTATTATCAATATCTAACTGACATCCTTCACTAAATGAAAATGGTTAATTCACTTGGTCCTCAGCCAGTCCTCACCTTTTTCACACATCAATACATGAAAATGAATGCAACTTTTAACTCTTCGGCACTATTTTAATTGCCTCCTCTCCCGCTTTAACAGGGAATTTTGTTGTTTGCAGTGTAGTTACAAGAAATTCCAAGCTGGTACTAACCACACCTCATTAGTCAAAATGTTACATGACATAGAAATACAAAGATGCTTTGGAATTCAGAATTATATGAAGAAGTTGGAACAGAGAAGAAAGTGAAAATCACATGTGGATGTAGCAGCAGAGCAGGAATATAATGCAACCCTTTTAACAACCACTGTATTGTTTTAGCGAGTGAATTTTGTACAAACAATTTAATGGAATATGGGGGTTATAAAAATTCTGGAAACCTGAAAAAAAAATTGCACAGAGTAAATTCGGGACATGATGAAGAAAAGAAGCCTGAAAATAACAGTGCAGAAACTGCATTTCACCACCTGGAAATGGGCTTGCGTAATAAGCAAGGACAATATGATTTGTGAGTTCCAATAAGTTTCAGAAAGCATTCAGGACAAGGAAAATGAAAATAAAATGAAGATGACAGCATGTTGGAAGCTCATTGTGCAAATAATAAAATCACTTTTAGCATGCATCTCACACGTACGGTTAGGCAGATTTATGTGATCAGTTGTGACAATAATAAAAACAGTAAAAAGAGAATTCCCAGACATCTTCAAGATAAACAGTTTTGTCTGGAAATTGAACCACTAACTTCCGATTCACAATGGTCCATTGCAAGAAAAGATCTAGAATATCTCCTGTCTCATGTTACTTGTTACACACTGCACAATTATTTCTAGCCCTTGCAAATCGTATCTGAGAAGCTTGGAAGAGCTGACCGATGGACACTTCTGTTTCAGAGGGAAAAGGCGACCAAAGGTGACCAGTGGTCTTTATGGAATGACACTCAGATCCCTATTTAAAAACACATTCACAACCCCTGCGTTAATGTGGATAACACAACAGAGACTAGTAGATAATTTCCAGGAATATGTGGCAATGTCAGCATGAGCCATCTATGGAAAATCATGATTTCCAGCTCTCCATATTCTCAATGATCAATGAAAAGACCAGAGTCCTGGATTGAGATACTGCTATTGTTTGTAGTGCTGTATCTGTGTGGAATCCAATTCTTAAACTGGGCTCTTGATAGAGTTGTGCAAATAACTGAGGTTTTGATTTGGTGAGTCCCCCCTCCTCATATAATATATTTCACCTTGGACTGAACCAAAAGAAAATTTGATTTTTCCAGCAAAACAAAAAAGTTAAAAAATGTTCAGACCCAAAAATAAATGGTTTTCGCTTGAGGGATTTTTAAAAAATGTTTTATTCAGTTTTAATAAAACTGAAGTTTTTAAATAAAAATCATCCTGAAATGAAAAATGTCAAAATATTTCTCTTCAGAAATGTCAAAGAGAACCACTACAATATTCCTGAATTTATTGTTCTTTATCAGCTGAAAAGTTGATGAAATCAATCCACATACATGAATTGTTACAATCTCTTTGAATCTGCATTTTTAGTAGGAAAAAATATTCACGAAAAATTCTATTATAAGATTGGACCCGTGGTATAGACTGTACTAGAATAATTTATTCCTTGTTGGTACTTGCGTAATGCAATGAAAGGGTATTTCAAATATGACACAGAGTTTGGGATCCACAGCAATGCCACACACCCTTTCTTCTATGAGTGAATGTCACTGGGGGTGGGTTTACACTGCCTGCTGTTTTCGGCGGCAGTTGAACAGAGATACACAAGTAACTTAAAATAACGTATGTATCTGAGTTTGACTGCCTAATGCCCCATTTGTCCACTGCACTGAGTCGAAGGAAGGAGCCTCTGTTTGACTCGGCACTCCTCTACTTGGCAGGCTGTGAAATTGCCACCGTCTCTGAAGACTAGCCCTGAATAATCATTAGTACCTTAAAATTAGGCATCCCTTCCTGCAGGGGCAGGAGTTTCAGTTTCATAATTGTATATAACTAAGTTCATTTTTGGCTCAGACTTCCTCACTTCTCACAAGTCTCCTTGCTACAGAAGTCAGACTTTGGTTTGGTTTTTTTGGCTACTCAAGTGGGCTTGGATTAACTGCTCTCCTGATTTTAAAGTCTATCCAGGAGATTTAGACTAGAAACTGATGAGGTAGGCAAAGAAAACAAAGGTGTGACCAAAGGAAGGACTGTTACCAACTGGCAGAGGGCAGAAGGGGTGCATAGGGATCTCCGAGGTCTAATGTCTATATAATAGTGAACCAAAGAGTTACACGAGAGGTCTCTGGCTGGTCATTGTGTATTATGTCCCCCACAGTGTAAGTATATTTGCATAATTAAACCTGATGCTACTGAAAAGATTATGAATTCACATGAGGGAAGGTAGTCAGGAAAAAAAACAAAAACAGGAGGGCATTGCATTTTCAGGAAACGACAATGGAATTTAGGGGTATAATGGAGTAAAATGAGGAGACAGACTGTCAGTGTATTCTATCTTAGGACAGGAGGGTCCCAACTAAAATTCCCAATTGTAAAAACAGCAGGAGAATGGAACAGACTGCCTAGGACAGTGGGAACTCTATTTCCCAGGACCCAGCTGAAAAAAATCATTTTTGTCTGTGACCCAACAGCTACATCTTTGAGCAATGTTTTCCAGTCTTTTCGTGGCAGCAGAAGGAGGATCCATGACCCTGTACCTCAGGTATTGGGTTCTGACCCATGGTTTGAAAACCACTGGCCTAGGCAGGTCAGGAAAGTTCCTTCATTGGGGGTTTTGAAAAGGATGCTGGACAGCCAGCTGCTTTGAATGGCTTGGACCAGTGGTTCTCAACCTTTTGCAGGTCAGACACACTTGGCGACGTATTGCGACCCAACAGGACACCCCAGCTCACCTGGCCAAAGCTGAATCCAGCCATTTCCCCAGCTGGCCGCGACACACCACTGTGTGGGGACACAGTAATGTGTCCTCACACAGTGGTTGAGAACCGCTGGTTTAAACACTATGAACGGGGCTGGATTAACGCCCTTGGAGACCCAGGGGACCATATATACCTGTCAACAGCAGTGGCCCATGGGGCAGGGGATCTGCAGACCTGTTATCATGAAAAGAGGGAGGAATAAACCAGACCACCTAACTATCAATATTGGAGGGTAAAAATTGTGTTGAATGAACAGGGGAGCTTGCCTACTGCAGCAAGAGTACTTACAATAGCTACAAAATACAGACAGAATGAAGTAAGTGGCAACAGTGACATTTTAGGGGATAGCAGAAGAGAGAAACAAGCAATCAGAATTTGAGGCGCTAAAGCAGAAGTTTTGACTGTGTATTACGTACTAAAGAGAAAATAAGTAAGCTCCTGGAGCTGTGGTGAAGCGGAGCGCCTGAGTTGAGCATGTTGAGTTGAATCTTGCACAACTGAGATCAATGCCGTTTTGCAAAGTACGTCAGTGGCTGCATAATCAGGCCCTAAATTAAGATATTCAAATTGGAGAGTGTACTCTACCTGATTTCAGTAAGTTTAGCATGCATCATTCTATGAGTAGAAACAGGAAAAGGGTATAGAAAGCCAGGAACACAGTGAGAATGCTACAGCAAGGCAGTCAGTAGAAATCTGTTAGTCTTTAAAAGTGCCACAGGACTCTGTTGTCTTTCTACAATAGACTAACACGGCTACCCCTTTGGAAGTAGAAATCAGTTCTTTTACAAGATAAAATAGAAGGAAAATGGAAAGCTCAGTGTGGCTATAGTGATAACATCTTAAAGATTTGAAAGGTGACAGGAAGTTGTACAATAAATGAAAATGGAAGGGAGTAACAAGACAGGGGTACATGGTAGCAGTTAGGGCCAGATTCTAATATCCTTTCTTATGCCATGGACCACCCTGATGTTATATGGCTAACTCCCAGTCAGTGAGAATTGGGTCACTCTAGTCAGTGAAAGTAGTAAAGAGAACTTCAGAAGATAAGTAATTTTATACTTTATCAGAAGCAAAAAGGAAAAGCAGGGCAATGAAAATTTAATTGAAAACAAACGGTATAAAAAATGAAGGGTGTTTGTTTACAGACGTGAGGGTAGCAGAAGTAGATGCAACGACCTGTTTGTTGATGAAAAAGGAAAAACAAACATGATCAAAAAGGTCAAATCCTCAGCTTCTCAAGCAAAACTCCTCTCAGCTGCAATGGTAATTTTTGCCTTCAAAATTGAAAACAGAGTTCAAGATTCAGCTAAGGATTTTTGTTTGTTATTTTAAATTGAGAGATTGATTAAAACAATGGAACAGATCATTAAAGGACTACAGAGACATCAGGACTAGAAATGTTTAAGAGCATACTAGCTCAAATGTTCTGGGACCAAATTTTGCTCTAGTAAATCCAACTGAAGTCCTTTGCCCAAAATTGTTATTGTTGCTATTATTAGCAGTAAAGGATCCAATCCTGCCACCCTTTTTCTTCTTGTTTAGTAGTACCTTATTTCAGAACCAGATTTACTTCAGAGTAAATTACTACTTAACATGAGTAAGGTTAAGAGAATCAGCCTTAAGTAAGTACTGCAGTCCAGATAAAGTAGTCAGCAAAACAAAAATCAAGTTATGCAAGTACGGAACATTAGGGAAAAAAAAGCATTGCATTTATTAGACTTTCTACTTCCCTTAGGAAACAACACAAACATGGTATTGTATTATAATCAGGATTTCTCCTAGTTTTAGCCAGATAGTGATCTGATTTAACTTGCTTTTCCAATGGTCTAACTCCATGGATTTAAGTGGACACATTCCAGATTTATATTGATGTGAGTCAGACTCTGTTAATCTTTTTCCTTATAGTTTATTTAGCAATAGTCACCTTTATATTGCTGGCATAAACACTTTTTTGTTTGGGGAATGTGCATATATGGCAGGATGGGGTAGTAGGAGGGCCTTGGAAACAAAGCATCAATGCAGTCCATTAGCATTCCTGGAGCAAACTGGGCTGAATTTCCTAAATGTTAATTGACACTATAACAAATTGCTGGCGACATAGCCAAGGTGTACGAGGCAATTAACAACAGGAGAATTGATAGCAAAAGGGAACAATTTTAATAACTGGTCAGGATGACAGATAAGGTGGCAGTTTACTATCCGTAGCAAAGAACATTGTTTCTCACTTATTTGGCTGGTTGGAAAGCTAGCAAAACTGATCTAATTTAACCTGACAGAAAACACTAGTAATTTCACAAACCTGATTTCTTATTTTTCATTTCAAAGTATGGCTACTTTTAATGCGGCTCTGGGCCTGAGTCTGGGAGTGCTAATTTTCTCAATAACTAAGGAGTTGAGGAAGCGGATCACTGTTCCACAGTCAATCAGCACCTCCTAGTACGAGTGTGCCTTTATATCCTCCTCATCTATTAATGAGCATTATCTCCATCCTGCAGTAAGTCATCACAGAGAAGAAAGCAGGCTACCTGGTGAACTAGATAGTACTGTTACTAAGATGCTGAACTCTTTGGGGCAAGGACAGTCTTTTGGTTCTCCTTTTGTACAGTGCTTCGCACAGTTGACTCTGTTCCAATACAAAAGATACATACAGATGCTGGTAGCGGACGTCAGGGGATGGATCATTCAGTTCTGGTCCTTCCCTCTGAAGCATCTAGTATTGGCCACTGGCAAAGGCTGCTAGATGGATCTCTGTTCTAATCTAGCGTGGCCATTCTTGAGTTCTTATCATAATAGACATAGGAACACTCGTTTTATTTGGTCAATAGACTGAAGGGCAATAGAACTTAAAGATAGAATTTCACTTTGGTACAACTTATCTGAAGTTAATGGAGTCTAATGTAATACTTAGTATGACTAAGACTAGAAAGAGGTCCTCTTAGAATCCAGTTTACTATACTGTACCTTTAAAATCCCAGGTTCTCAGTAACCTTCCTCATAGCAAAGAAAGTATTGGTACAGCATCTTTCAGAGCTGACCAAAGCTGCTGGTTGTTTTTTGACCAAAGGGAGAACTGGACAGCAACTTATTTGACATAGTCAATCAATGGCCAATATGGAGCCAGAAACAGAGCTTGAAAGTGCAGCGCGCCAGCAGCAAAATAAGACTTTTTTCCAACAGAAAATAAGTAACAGATGTAGAGCATGGCTGGGACTTTCAAGAGAGTTTATGGGAATTAGGTTCACCAATCACATTGAATTGGAATTGGATTTAAGCGGATAATTCCCTCAGGTTCCTTGGAAACTCCCTACGTAAATAATTAAAGGACCAGATCCTGCTTATTCAAAATGCGTAGTACCTAAGCATCTTAAAAATCAACAGAACTGTTCACATGGTAAGCAGCTAGTCAGCAGGCATAAGAACATGGCCTAATATATTTAAAGAGACTCTAGAACATGCAAACACATTCACTGAATACCCCTCCATTGATTCCAAGTCATTTTGGCTTACACCCAAGCAAACATGGAAAAAAAGTCAAACCAAGCGCTCTCTTTAGGTGGGATGTTTTCCTCAAGATTTGCAGCCCTAACACTTACTGTGTACATTTGTGTCATCATTGTGTTACAATTTTGTAGAAGAGCAATTATTGTGGGTCTTTACTGAAGCTGTGGGTTACTTCTCTAATCCTTTGTTTCTTTGTGCTTTATACCTTCAAGTAGATTGCCTATAACCTCTGTCCTGTATTAAAGCTTGAGAGAATTATTTATTTTAATATTTATAGTTGTGACAGCCATTGCCTCAGCCAAAGAAGAGATTCATCTTTCAACTCTGCAGCCCCAAGTAGGGTTTTTGCATTAAAATTTGCCATGGTTCTAGTCTGACTTCCTTTCCTTTCACACTCAAGAAAGCTTTTTCATGTTCATTTTGATGCAGGATTCGGATCCAGCTTTTGCTGACTCTAAATTCTCTTTCATTCTGAAAAGGGCTTTGTGGATTACTAATGCTTTTTGCCCTGTTTAATGGAGAATATTTAAATTACAGAACTAAGGAAGACTACCTTTACCTCATTCTTATCGATATGGAAATAACAGGTGAATTTATCATTCTGAATCACAAAGTTCAGTGACTCTTCTTGCCTATAACCAGCACTCACGCTGGTATTAAGTTGAATAATATTAAAATAAAATAATCAGTGGGTCAATTAGACAGATGAATAGTAGGACATGGAACCATTGTTATCTAGGTCAACAATTCAAATTCAGCACAGACTGATAGAGACTGGAGATGGGTGAATTTCTTTTTGTCCACTACGGAAACTGTTTGATTCAGGAGACTCTGCATTCTAGTCTTGGCTTTAACACCCACTTACTATGTGACTGGGGCAATTCACTTAATTGTACAGATTAATAAAGAGAGACCAAAGTACAGTCTAACAACAACGCTTATCTTTGTGAAACTTAACTATTGCTCGTCATCCTCATCTTGGGTCTGAAACAAGGAGACCAAATCAAAAGAAATGCAAAGAAGCAGAAAGAAGACTAAGTGACAGTGGAATGATTGTATAAGAGCAGCAAAAAGAGTTTGTTCTCCTCATTCCCCCTTCCTTCCAAACTATACCAAACACCAAACAGCTATTGAGCCTAGCTTTTGGGAAGAGATAGTTTTGTCCCCCTACTCCATAGAGTCAGACTTCAAGGTGAAAAGGACCATCATGATCACCTAGTGTGACTTCATGCACCTTGCAGTTCAGAAAACCTGACTCACCTTCTCCTGTAATAGACCCTAATTTTTGTTAGCTGGAAAAGTGTATCTTCTTTCTAATAAAATAATAATGGATTTAAATTACAAGAGGAAAAGCAGCAATTGAACTTAATTTGTGAGATTTGCAAAACCTTAAATCTCTATGCATCTCTGTACCTATGATATGATATAGTATGGCATAGTACATCTGATACTGTTTGGTATCTAACTCCCTAGGTTTCATCCATTCCAAGTCATAAATCATTAAAAGTTGTTAATTACTTGGTAGGCTTCAGGAAATGAGATCATTTCATGTTTCTAAAGTCCACCAAACCATTATGGCAATTGATATGAACTAGCAATCTGCCTGAAAGTCTTAAAAGATTCACAGACTGCACTTTCCTCAGTCCTAAAAGTGTATCTATTCTGGTCAAGTGTAAGCAAGCATGGAAAAGCCTTACATCTTTGCTGCATGTGCTCTATGTGTCTTGTGGCTAAACACAGAACCTCACTTTCAGGATTGTCAATGTAGCATCTTTCATGAGCACTAAATTCACTTAACCGCCCCTTGAGTCATTTACTGTCCCGAGACATGGGATGATTGATGTAATATCTGAAAGAACAGATCCCGTAGCAATTTTAATCTTTCCGATTGTTTCAGACATATTGTTTTTCAGTGCCCTTTAGAACCAATACCACATGCTTGCTTACAGTGATTCAAGATTTCATTTTTCAATACAGTAATTCTTTCTATGAAGCAGTTTTTCATTCCCTTTAAATAGTGTTCATGACAACAGCTACCTATATATTTAAGACACTCTCCCCCTTTCATTTAATAAATGTAGTTTATTTCAGACAGACCTCTTTGATTTCAGCATCAACCACTATAACACCCATTAGAAGACTAACTCCTTAGTCTTTTAGTAGGTGATAGTAAAAGTGATGTACATTTCTTCAAAACTCCCAAACATGACCTACCTGCAGTATTTAAAAGGGTGCCATCCAAAAGATCAATTAGATTGCAATAGGAACATTGTACCAATCTTAAAATACAAACCAGCTGTGAGAGGCTCTTCCTGATTTCAGAAGAATGACATTTTTTCTACCGTTTTTCAAGTGCTCACTCAACAAAACTGCTAACTGGCTATTTTTATTGTTAGTCTGAGAGAGTGTTCAAGCTTACCATCCAAACTCTAGGATTTGATAAATAGTCAGAGCATAAATGTATTTGTTAAGGAAACAACCCATATAAAGCTGGGAGAACCCTGATTGATAATATTTACTGAATGGATGCAAACATTACTGGCCTTTTCTTTAAAATATTTTTTATTCAAGTACTGGAATTAAAATTCAACCAGAGCTTAGCCTACATAGTAAGAAAATTTGAAAAATGACTGCTGGTGTCATAGGGTTGGAAGGGACCTCATGAGGTCATCTAGTCCAAGCTCCTGCTAAAAGCAGGATCACTCCCACTAAATCATCCCAGCCAGGGTATTGTCCAACCGGTCCTTATATATCTCCAAAGATGGGGATTCCACCACCTCCGTAGGTAACCCATTCCAATGCTTCACCATCCTCCTAGTGAGAATTTTTTTTCTAATATCCAACCTCAACCTCCTGCGACTTGAAACCATTGCTCCTTGTTCTGTCCTCTGTTACTAATGAGAACAGCCTAGCTTCCTCCTCTTTGGAGCACCCCTTCAAGTAGTTGAAGGTTGCTATCAAATCCCCCCTCAGTCTTCTCTTCTGCAGACTAAATAAGTCTACTTCCTTCAGTCTCTCCTCGTAAGTCATGTGCCCCAGCTCCCTAATAATTTTTGTTGCCCTCCGCTGGACTCTTTCTAATTTGTCAACATCCTTTCTGTAGAGGGGAGCCCAAAACTGGACACAGTATTCCAGATGCGGCCTCACCAGTGCCGAATAGAGGGGAATTATCACATCCCTCGATCTGCTGGCAATGCTCTTGCTGATGCAGTCCAATATGCCATTGGCTTTTTTGGCAACAAGAGCACACTGTTGGCTCATATCCAGCTTCCTGTCCACCATAACCCCCAGGTCCTTTTCTACAGTGCTGCTACTTAGCCGATCGGTCCCCAGCCTGTAGCAGTGCATGGGATTTTTCCGTCCTAAGTGCAGGACTTTGCACTTGTCCTTGTTGGACCTCATGAGATTTCTTTTGGCCCAGTGTTCCAATTTGTCTAGATCTCCCTGAATCCTGTCCCTGCCAGATTGTCCCAGAGTATCTACCATTCCCCCCAGCTTGGTGTCACCCGCGAACTTGCTGAGCGTGCAATCTATCCCATCATCCAGATCATTAATGAAGATGTTGAACAGAACTGTCCCCAGAATCAACCCCTGGAGCACTCCACTTGTTAATGGTTGCCAACAAGACATTGAGTCATTGATTCCTACCTGCTGAGCCCGGTAATCTAGCCAGTTTTCTATCCACCTTATGGTGGATAGAGAAGGGTTGGACAGGTAGCACCATTATCCAATGATCTTTTAGAAATAAAGTTAATAATGATTTGAACCTTATTATTCACTTCAAGTATTTTATCTATCATAGTAACTAACTTTTTTTTAAAAGTATAACAATATGCCTCTGCCACAATTGCACAAGAACCATGACCCGTTTTTCATAGCCCTCATAGGGATGACCCCTTCCTGTCCAAAATATAATGCTGTCACTTATGTAATAAGTGGGCAATAAATCATTACAACCTACCCTATAGCACCAGTTTTAATACTATTTCAATATAGAAGTTACTTTCCCCTTAATCAGAGGAGATGCCTAATGTAACAATAAACCCAGACTACAAAGGTAGGAACCTTGACATTTCTGAAAATGGGCAATTTGTGTGCATCTGCACACACACAAGATTTAAAATTACCATCCATCATTAGTATCAATCACACGTGGCTGCAGCTTTAGCAGCATTATTTTCAGTACATATTTAACTAGATGACAGCTTAACCTTCTTAGAAGACCATGATAATCTCTCTGTACATCAACCAAATGAAGAAAGTGAATTTGCTCTAAGGGGAAATTATTTTTCCATCTGATTTCATAAAGACTTGCTAATTTAATAGATATCTGGTGCTATTCTGTGAAATGTGCACTCTTACTAGGAACAGTAAATACCATAAAATTCAGGAGTAGTCATTCTGGATGCCATGCTTGTGGTGATCAACATAAAAGCCTGTATGTGACAGCAAAAGAAATAATTAGCCTTAAAATCAATTATATATAAACTTCCAAGAGAGAGATTTGCACAATACTGTATTGAACAGCTGCCCACACCTTTGAATTTAAACTAGTCAAAGTGCTCGTTCAAATATCTGACCCCGTGACCACGCTGGATCAAAACTACTAAACTAAACACAAAGAATGAACACTGTCCTGATAGTTTTCATCGTTTCTTCATTCTGCAAGTTACAAGTCTAATGTTAACATCACTGTACTATGACCAAGTGTGGTCAAAATGTAGATGTCAAGAAAAACTCATCTGGGCCTGCTGTGAACACAAAGTTTCCTTTAGGTCTCTTCCAAAGTGCAACTTCAGGAGAAGTAGTAGTAAAGAAAACTCATTGTCTTACAAGAGGAGCATTGCACATGGCAGTAATGGATCATCTCTGAACTGCAATTAATCATACTAATCTTTAAATGACTTAAAATTACATAGTGCTGAAAGTAGTTCATGACCTTTTAATTTAATAGACAGAAAGAGTACTATGGAACCCACTTCCACTGATAGAAGAACTTCTGCAGCTATTATATCAGATAAGAGTTTTACTAATTTTTAACATTACTTCAAAACAATTAGTTTTTTAAAAAAGTGTTTGCCTAATCAGGCCAAAGAATCGTCAATACATAAAAACACTAGGAAGGTTTAAGCCAGGGACATTGTAAAGTGCAATTTTAGTAGCAGCACGTTGAGAACCTCACACTAGCCCTTCATGAGCAGCCCCAATATGAGAATGCCATGTGAGTGATTAATGGTAGTAATAGAAATCCAGCAAATATTTTCAAGAATAGCGAGAAGAAAAAGCATCTAGAAGTAATGGTAGGGAGAACTGGTGAGAGAAATGAAAACAACTAAGGGGGGATGGAAGTAAAGGAGAGAGAAAAGAGGAGATAGTGGATCTTGAAGAGATGGAGAGTAAAACAGAGGGAGAAAGAAAGAGCCTTGTAATGACCAAGGAAGTCTTAGAGGAAAAATTATTCTTTTCAGCGGGGCTTGAGAAGCAGATACAGGTAGACTAGAAGAGAAAAAGCTCTCAGGGTGCATCTACACTTACAAATTAAGTCTACCTAAGGCGCCTTAAATCGACTTAATTTACTCAGTGTCTAAACTGGGCTCTCCTTAAGTCGAATTAAAGAAAAATTAGTTTGAATTAATAACACCTTGTTTTAATTCGAACTAGTGCTTAAGTCGACTTTATTAAGTCGACTTAAACTAGTAGAGACACGGAGTAGTGCCTAGGTGGACCTTTTTAAGTCATTTTAAAATGTTAAGTTGACTTAATAAAGTCGAAAAGAGGCCACATCTACACTTGAAAGGTTAAGCCCACTTCTGTTAAGTCGACTTTAAGACAACTTAACTTTTCAAGTGTAGCCATAGCCTCAGTGCCTTAGAAGAGAAAGAAAGAGGTAGGAAACAACGTCTTAAATAGCCCATTTAAGGACATTGACTAATAGAACTAATAGAGAATCTTCTATAAACTGAATTAAATATCAGTCAATCTGTGACAATTATTAATAGTCAACTGCCACAGTCCCCTCTTCACCCTAGGATTATCACTTTGCCAATAAATGCTGAAGGGGAAAAATAGTCTCAGATTTTTTTAATAACTGATTGCTATGCATGCTATACAATAGACTATGCATCCATTACAGTTTCCTATCCTAAAGGCTATTCTCCAGCGTGTTTAGCTTTGCCAAGCAGCAAATGATGGCACTGTAGCTCATGTACAATAATACAGTATGTTTGCTGGTAATATTTCTAATTAAATTACAGTGACAGCTTAGTTGCTGAATACAAAGCATTGCAGCTAAAAGCTTTCTAAGATTACTGTTTGCAAGCAGATGTTCCCGTGACCTCAGTCGGTAATAAAGAAACAGATTCCACATGATATTAATTGTATATTTATAAACATTTGCCTATAGGTCTTTACTTACCGGATCATTTTTGGAAAATGAAAAGCTGATACTGAATATCTTGCTTATGCACTGGCCTACAGAAAGACATATTTCTATCACAAAACAGCTATGTCACATTAAGGGAACACATCCAGCATGTGTGCATGCGAGTGTTAGACTACAAATATTCGGTAGTTCCCAAATGATGGTGGCGTCTAAATGCTTGTTTCTAACCTAATTTACTAATACATATATTAAATGACAAATGTGCTACTTAAAAAGGCATTTAATACAAATGACCACATTTTGTATGCAAATTGAAAGAGGCAGCATTCATGTAAAAATTTGTAACTAATTAACAAAAGACAGTAAACAAAACATAGTCCAAGCAAAGATAGAACATCTTTTTCATGTGACAAATCTTAATCCTATAGTTTGTATTCAGGCAAAACTCCCATTATTATTAATAGTAGTAGCAGTAACATTGGTAATAATTATTAATAAATAATATATGATGAGTACATTATTAGTAATAATAATAGTAATAATACCACCTAGCTCTTATGTAGGGCTTCTCATCAGTAGAGCTCAAAGCACATTACAGAGACGATTAGGATCATTATATCTCATATTACATTGATAGTGAAGGGAATTTCATTTGAGGAAGGACTGCAGGATCTGTTTAGGAATAATATACTACAGGATAATATTTCTGAATAATACATTAATTTCCTTTATTCAAAGGAACACTGTCTCCCTTTTGGAGAAACTGACTGTCACCAGAGAAAAATCTATTGTAAAATATTTTTTTAAAAAACCAAAAAACTTTGTGTGTTAAAGAAAGATGATCCATTTCCAATAGAACCATACTGGTTAGAAGAAGTCACTTTAGTTCTCTTACAATTCAAATAAATGCATATAATTCTTCAATTAGCATTCTATACAACATGCCAAGCTTCCCAGGAGAAACATTTTAATTATTCAAATCTAGAAAAGGAGAACAATTGAGAAAATAAATATTTCAATGATGTGCTGTCTGCAGCCACTCTTCAGAGACAGAATAATCAAATCTCATACTAGAAGAACGAAAGAGAACTATATCTATTTAGATATGTAAAAATCTCCAAAAGTGTGAGTCAAAGAACAACTTTGGAAGAGACTTGTGTAGATCCAGCAAAACTACTGAACGCAATGCTTACTATCATGAGTACTCCTAGTAAGTAGCTATTTTTTAATCAATGGAAACTGGCTACCTCAATATTAGAGAATGCGGAAAACGGATCTTAGAATGGGGTACAGTATCTGATACGAAACAAGCCATAGAGTTCATTGTGTCAATCTTGATATGAATGGGAGCAAACTCAGTCCCTGAACCTCTTTCACAATGGAGTTTAGATTTAAAGCTTTACCCTGCAATATTGAAATCAATGGGAGCTCAGCATGCTGGACTTAATTCAAAACTTGGAGGCCAAAAATCTCATCTCAAACTAAATTTTCGAACTTAGATGACAAAGCTAATCAGTTTCAAAACTGTTGAGCATCCAGTCTTCTACACTCAAATGACCTATTTAAAAATAAGTCACTTAAAATAAATACACTCTTAATCACACTCTCAATGATTTACTAAACACCAGATTTAGAAAGATTATGATGAAATCACAGGAAGAGACAGAAAATACAGTTTGAATCTAAAACACAATTGTTGTGAGAAAGCCATTCTATCAAATATACACCTGGAGTCTCAAATGAGGTTACTTTTGGGAAAATGGTATGGAGGTAGACAGCTTAAGATAAAAAATAGTTACAGGGCTTTGTGGTTTTTGCCTGATTCTAATTTGTGTGATAGAAACTGTAACTGAAATATTGTATATAAATTACTGACTCAGTTTCATTTAATTAGGTAAACAGAAAGCAAACCTCTCCACTTAATTTTTATAAGTTAAAGACCATCTTTGGTACCAACTAAACAATCATTCAATAAGCTAATGTAGCTAGAAAGTTGAGAAACTGTGGTGAGATGCAGGGCATAAGAAAAATTCTGAGCGATGACAATCAATTTTAAAATATAAAAGTTGTACCTATTCCAGTGCATGGTACGTAGTCTTGCCTCAATTCACCATAACCTGAAAGAAAATTAATACAGAAAATAAGTCATACTGACTTTATCAGCAAACTAATGTGTACGTTATATTGTTTTTACCAAATACAAAACAGAATAAAACCTACAGTAATTACAAAAATATGAAAAAGTTAGGGCATTTACAAGTTAGCAATTCAAACTATATCATAAGATAAGAAATATTACAACAACAAGTAGACAGTCCAGTGAGCACACATGGAATACATACTGTGCAGCTAATGAAGGAGGATGAGACTATACCATACAGGCCTTATTGCATATAGATGCCCGAATGTCAATAGGAATTTGCCTTAAGTCAAGACTGAATATAGATTTCAGGACTGGCACTAAATAGTTTGGCTTTCAAGGAAATGCTAGAACTTAAATTTATAGAGGTATGATGAGCAGCAAAGTTACTCAATGGTTAGTATTCGGTGAAAGAGTAAATGTAATTAGTAATACACACCAAATAAATATATACAGTGATGACAATAGTCGAACACAAACATTTGAATGCAATTATCCCCCTCATTCCAAAAAACAGTCCTTCTCTTCCTGCACTTCTCCTAATACACATACGTTCTTGAATTATGAAAATTAAAACTTCTTTTAAAAAAAGTTAACCTATTTGAAAAGGAAAAGGTTAATTGAACAAAGTAACAAAGCAAATTAAAAACCAGTAAATTAGGCCAAGGACTGCACTGCATTTTTCTGCCATATGATTCACAGCTCTCTTCTACTTGAATTAATTCTCTCTTGAACAGCTCTCGGCAGTGGCATATGACACTCACTCCTACCACGCACTGCACTCACATTCAAGTTCAAGAATTCTACTGGTGGCTATTTAACCTAAACTTTCAGCTGCTTGGACTTAACTGTTGACTGAACAAGCTCTTATAGCCTGCCAAGTCCTTCTAGTAAAACCTCAGCTTCCTCTGCGGCACAAACGTTCTCTGGCTGCCCAAACTAGCAGATTTTCACTTCTTGCCTGGATGCGATTGTCAGTTTTTAGCTGCCCAAATCTAAGGTGACCAGACAGCAAGTGTGAAAAACCAGGAGAGAGGGTAGAGGGTAACCTGCATCTATATAAAACCCTGAATATTGAGGCATCTGGTCACCCTATTCAGATCACAGCTCATAGCTCTGTTAGTCTTTAAAAGTGCCACAGGACTCTGTTGTTTTTCTGCAATAGACTAACACGGCTACCCCTTTGGAACCTGAGCTCATAGCTTGAGGCTCAAAGAAATGGGTAGGCCCAACACACTAAAGCTTGGGTATCAGATCACTTTAGGTTGTAGGACTTCCAAGTTCTAACTCTGCAGTTAACCAGTTAAACCAAAATTACCACCCACTCAAATTTTGGGTTAGAGAAAGTCCAGGAGGGGTTATAGTGGCTAGGCAGGCCTATTATCTGCCCAGGCTGCACCTGAAGGAGGACATGCCACTAACAGGGCAGGAACAGGAAGGGCCTGTATAAAACCCAGGTGCTCCAAGCAGCAAAGGGTCTGTTAGTAGTCACACCTTGGAAGGAGGGAGTTTGGGCTAGCAAACCCAGGAAGAGGAGGAAACCAGGAAACAAAACCTAGGGAAACAATAGAAAGAGGTAGCATTGTACAGAATTATTGGTCCTCAGGCTAGAACCCAGTGTAGAGGACAGGATTGGTTTCCCCTACCAGCCACTGGGAAGTAGCACAGGGCATTGGAGATGCCAGCCAGGCAGCTGGTCCAGGATTGAACTCCCTGGAAAAGAAGTGATCTGACTGGAGGACCAAGCCAGGAAGAAACAGCTGCAGCTCCAGCCGCAAAAGGAGCTATAGGGTGAAAGAGATGACATTGGAGGAGGGAAGTGCCTAGCAAAAGCTAATCCCCAGAACCACCAGGAGGAACAGCCACAGGAAGTGAATGGGCATTGTGACAGGAAATAAATGGAAGCATTTGAAAAAAAATGGAAATTTTTTGAAAAGCGGAAATTACAAGATGTAGAAACAATTTTAACATGAGGATTTATAACACGTAATATACTTAGTATAGCACCCTGCCGTGGAACATTCACAAAGCAACCACTTAATAGAAGGCAGTTTATGTACACCTTCAATGGCCTGCTTCTAAAAATGGTATTGAAGTAGTGTAGGACGACATCGCATCTGACCTGACAGTCATGGCTCACCAACAGCAAGTTTCACGCATAATTAAAGGAAGAGAATAGCAGACCACGTCTACTGAGACAATGAGCTCCCACAATAATATGAGAATAGGTCTGTGTGATAACAAACTCAGGCTTGGCCATTTATGAAGTTCTCAAAGAATGTCACCTTAAGATTCCATCTTAAATCCAGGAACCTACTTCTGGTTAGCTACTAAAGCTCTCATTACTTTCCAACTGTCACCAAAAGACAAGCGTCAAAAACTGTGGGGAAAGAGAGGTGTCAAGAATCAAGACTCGATTACAGATCCTACAGGCCAACCACCTGATTTCATCATGCCATGTAAAATATGGACCACAGCAAACGCATTTTTACCTCGCATTTGTCTTTTAAAGAAATGCTCACAATATTAGCACTCTTTTGACCAGGTGAAATTTCCTCATTATGTAATGTGAACACCATACAATCATGGGCTCTGATAATGACATGGTCGAGAAGATGCCAGTGTTCAAAACATGAGTGGTTTTATATTTGTCCCTCTGTCTAAAGGTGGTATTTGTGATAGGCAAATCATGCTCCACACATTTACTGAGGAGAAGAATGCCATTGGTGTTAACTTTCCCTATGCCTTTCCCAATGGTGCCTCTCTAGTCTTCAGGATCAGTGCCGAGGAGGGAACACCATGGAGAACAGCCTCTGGCCCCAGGGCCCCCCCACAGGCTGCCATGGTGGGGGCTGGGACTGCAGACAGAGGAGTGGGGCATATTGGTGGTAGCCTGAGGCTCCTTAAGCCAGCCTAGGGTCCAAGCACAAGGTGACTAACACACACCTGCAATCTGCATGCAGATTTGTAACTAGGGACACCCAGAAATCACACAACTCATGTCCCCACCACAGAACTCTATCAGTGGGAGATGTTAACATCCGTGGAAGATGCCAACATCTTTTAATGTGAGGGAGCGGATGTGGCAACCTCACAAAACTTGATAGGAAGGTGCATTGGACCTGCTGGCAGGGAAGCTTGAGGGAGCTGGAAGTCTTTGTCCTGCTGCAGTCCTCATCTACCTTCACAGCTGCAGAGAACTGATATGTCCTTAAATAGGCCTGGTCCACTGCTGTGGTCTTGAAAAGTTTGGACTGTGTGCTTCACTTGTAACCTCACCTCTGACCTGTTCAGCAAAGGTGACCCTATCAGGAGTGAGGAACTCTGGACAATAGTTCTCAGGGACATTGGGATGCGCAAGCCTCTCCAACACAATGAGGTAACAGGATCCAAGGAGAGGGAGATTAGTGTGTGTGTGTGCGTGCGCGCGCGCGCACATACGCACGCATGCACGCACACGCACACACACACACACACCCGAGATATAGAAAGACCCCAAACCTACAATAGGAGGTTATGCACTCTAAATCAGGAAATACCAAAGGTCAAGTTGCACGCATAATCTTCACTCTCCACTGAGAAGGACTGGCCCTACGTCTCTTGTTGCCAAGGGTGGAAAACATTTTCAGCATCCCCTTTCTCCTGGCTAAAATGGACCTGGCTAAAATGGACTGGTTGTGTGGCTGATCCATGTGCTCACTTTCCTTCCCCCAGATGCTGATTGGAGATCGTGGGTCATTGGTGACCAGAGCAACTGCCTTGATTCCCCACACCCTAAGATTGGCACCATTTCTCCTTCTACTATAGTAGCAATTGTTGGCTACCTGATCTCACTACTTATTAGTTAATATAAGCACTGGATAATGTAAGTGAAAGATATCTTGGGGAGATTTCTTTAGAAGATTGAGACCCCGCCTATTCCTTCCTCTAACACAGTGTGGTGCTGCTGTGAATACAGGAATGTCATCCTTTATTACCCAATCTCCTCTCAAACTCTACTGTGTTCAGTTTAGCATGATCGTTCTTCCTGACCACTCCAGCCTTTGTTGTTGCTTTAGGTGTCCAAAAAGAAAATGAAAAGCATGTACATACACTTGCTCCTTGAAACGAGCTTGTTAAAGGGGAGCGATGTTCACTCCTGAGCATCACAATTTTGCTCATTTCCAAGAAAAAGCATTCCGCCATAACTGGCTCCACTTAATGTAACATTTTTAAAGGCAATACAAAAAATTCATTCAGGGCTATAAAATGTAAGTTTCAGGATATACCTGGGAATGAAAAAAATGTATATGAAGGAAAAATTGTTAGATCAAAGTATTATAGATCTTTAAACATCTATTCCCAGGAGCTGCATTAGCTATAGGCAAATTAGGCAGTTGGAAGCTTCTGCCCAGCCAGGCAGGGGTGGTGGGGCCAATCCTGCATGAATGGCGCAGCAAATTGATGCTTTGCCTCTCTCCTCCACGCCACGTCCACCATCACCACCAAACCATCCAAAGGCTCCCTGCGCCAACAGAAATTCTTATGCAGCACAGTAAGAGGGCAAAATTTCCCCTGGGGCAGCAGATTGTCTTAAATGGCCTCCATCCATTCCTCCTATCCTTTAGCTTTTTACCTGCTCTTCCTGAATTCAACTGTTAATTTCATATTATTTATGAAAACAATGCACAAAGGTAGAAGAAAACTTTAGACCCTACATTTTTGAAAATACCTGTGCTTGTATGAATGAATCTGTATACAAACACACCAGATACTTTCAAATCTGTTGGTTCTGAAGTATTCCTTTGACCCTTGTGTATTTTATACTGTTTGCAGTTCACCATTGTATGCACATATCTATGTATTTTATCTATATGATAGCCACATTCTCTTTGCTCCGGGAACTCCCTAACAAGCTGAGGCAATTGACAGACAAAAAACTGCCACCACACACTGGTTTCTTGTCATCTAGCCATGGCCACAAACACAAGGTGGAGCAAGAGAAGGGAATTAGTCTTTCTATTCAATCTATGTTTTACCATAATATCATTAGCAGTGTGCAACAGTCAACGTTTAAAAACTCTCAGTTTCAAAACCGAAGCATTACCTCTTTGAATGATCTCATGCAAAGCACAGCATTTCATAGAAACACTGTCTTGAAAACTAGAAAAAGTAGTAAATTTATGGTGCTTTAACTTCACTGCAAATATTTCACCCTGTTCCAGCCCAAGCTTTACTATAGTGTTCTGGTAGGCACATATTTGAGAGGGTGATTAAAGTAATTTTTCTTGTATCCTCACAAGTCGCACTGAACACAGATCTCCACACTTGAAAATCTAATGCATTTAAACTACATTACCACCTAACACCCAGCAACCCCCAAGCAATTTTGCTTTAGAATAAATATCAGTCATAGCTTCCAATCAACTTGAATGCTCACTTCATACCCAGGTGGGGAACACAATGGAATTCATAACTATAAAATTACTGTGAAACAAACATAACATTCTCTGAGATGCCACTATATAATACATTTCAACAAAGCCTGAGTTCTTAAGCTGCTCGGAATTTTCTGTATCCCTTCTCTGCAGATCACTGAGAGAGCTGCAGAATGCAGATATAAAGTTGTTCCAAAAGGGAAAGGGAAAGACAGTTCTTTAACATGCCACCCCAGTCACCACCCGAGAGTTTTATTCTCTCAGCTGTCTCTTCCAAGAAACTAAGAAGATTCATTTTTAAGTGATCCTCATTTTATATAAATGAGTAACACAAGCTTCGAGGGAAAAAAATCACCTCAGGAGAAAAATAAAAGCACTGTTTAATTGCGCGCGCGGGCGCGCACACACACTATTTTTCAGAAGGCAGCAGCTGGTTATTGGGAGTTAGTGATGACAACCTAAAGACCGTTTGATGTTTGTTGGCCGTAGAAATCTTTATGCTACACTTCGCATCTGCTGAATTCTGGGCGTCTGCAATGCGTGTTTATACTGACACCTTAATGCAGACTGCTATTTCTCAACAGAAAGAAGCCATGCCACAGAAGATGCACATAACATTTATCGTAGGTACTTATGTGTTCCCAGTTACCATGGTATAAATCTTTAACACATGTATCCTCACACCATCCTTTTGAGATAGAGAATTGGTATTATCTCCATTATACAGATGGGAAGTTGAGACACAGAGAAAGGAAGTGAATTACCTCAGATCACATCAGAAGTCTGTGGCCGATCAGTACATTGAACCGAATTCTTTGGCAGGCACCATATTCACCAGCTGATGCTTCCTTATCCCTCTTATTTTGTGATTCCTCTCTCCATATGACAATTAGAGGTAATTGGCATCAGATCAGAGAAACCCTTATATATTTGTCTTCCCTGTGGTTATGCTCTGAATGCAGCAGGCTCTGACCCAGGGAGACAGATCAATTCTTTTGGCCAGTTTAAGAGTGGTACTGACAGACTCCAGAGGGAGCTGCTCAATACATGGATTGTGAGTGATGGGAGGAGTGGAGACAATGGAGAGGATTTTTTAGGGCTATAAGAAGGGCTCACAGTACAATAAAAAGAATAATGCCTCTCTGGAGTTTCTGAAGTCTTGAATCCAGCAATTCAGATTATTACATCCAACACACTGTTAGGACTAAGCTAATGTCATGCCACTGTAGGGGCTGAATCCTGAATAGCACTCTGTGGATTTAAGGATGGGATTCAACTGACCCTGGGGGCTGATTCAGTCTTTGGCATAAATATAGACCAGTCTCAGTTCTGTTCTAGCAAAAGCAACGTATTTCTTCGAGCATTTGTTAATTTTTAAGATGTCACTGGACTTTCGTTATTTTTGCTATATACAGAATAACACTGTTCTGTTCTAATTCCTCTGGCTTGTGAAAAGAAACCTACCATTGAACACAGCAGGAATAACTAGCTCACAGTCACACCTTCTAGCTCATCCTTTTCCACACAACTACTTTAAGTCCTTGTAGTGAATAAGCAAATGCAACACAGCAAGATCAAGAATTTGGCCCCATATATCCTTCTAGTAAATTGTAAGCATGGAAAAGTTTTTTTTTGCTTTACTAAATAAAATGAAACCATAAAATGAGTTATTAGGCAAATGCCAACAGTTCAGGGGTAGACCGAACCTTTGTTCTGTATAGGGGTGGAACAGCTGCACAATCTTAGGACATGCAGTAAAAGGAATTGCGACTCAATGGGATTCACAGCATGGATCCTCCACTTTCCAAGGGAGTGCCTTATCCCAGGGATATTGGGCATAAAGAGTCTCCAGAGCTAGCTCCATCTCCACCTCTGCTTTGAAGAGCGTTTCTTTGTGAATCTAGCCAGAAATTCAACAACTTGGCAACATGATTTAGCAAAGTTGTGTTGAATTTGCTTCAGTTGACCCTACACTGTATTTTGGGAAGAATAAGCCATTTGTCCAAAAGATTTAGTTCAGTTCTATTCATTAATGATTTTTTGCCATTTAAGCCACAGTATGCATCCACTGTTTGTTTTTCCTTTATTCTTTTCTTAAAAGAAAAAAAAGATTGAGGAGAGTTGATTAATGGCAGTCGGTGGTCTATTTTAAAAACAATTTGTTTGATTATTTCCCTGATAAATGGCTAAATAGTGATTTTTACCCACCTTGAATAAAGTGCAGCATATAGCTTCACTGCCCCCAGAACAGACCAAGGAATGCATTTTGATTTAGTCAGCATGTTTTATGGTTCCCTTTTTGCCCCAGGAGAGGTAGCAGATCTTCCTCTTGGTGCCAGCTCAACTGGGTTACTTGTACAGAACCAAGGCCCCAACCGACCCCACCCTTGCCTGATCATCTACATGAAAGGAGAACAGATGTGGCAGAGATTGCTCTATCTCTGCACTTTGGGGCACCAAAGGGGAAACAGTGGCATGCTTTACTCCCCTATGCAGATGCACACAGCAAACAATCATCTTGCCTAAAAGGAATACCATGTTTTACTCACCTGCCAGATGTAGCTGATAAATTATGAACACTTTTTGCAGATATTCGAATCCTCAGCTTTTCTGCTAACCCTGAATTCATACATTGTCATTAAGACAATAGATTGATGATGGCAACTAAACTGAAGAGATAAGATTTCAGAGGTGAACTATAAATCCTGCATGTATTTGTCATAAGCACATTTCTTGTTCATCTAAACATTCGGTAAAAGCACTCTAAGTGCAATCCGTCTCACGGAAAGAGGACTCTCAGTCTAATCACCACAGTAGCTCTCCCAGGATTGATTTGTTTAACTTCAAAGAAAGATGTTGTCAAAATAAAAATCTTAGATCCTTACTTCCTAAAAGTGAAAATTAGATCTTCAAAAATGTTATTTTAAGGGAGCAGAACACACAATTGTTCTCATCGGCTTGAGAACAGTATTGTAAGTTTCTACTGATTTTTAGATTGTCAAATGAAATTTTCTTGATGTCATTGGCTTCACAAATGGAATGAACATTGACATAAAAACATCTTTGGACCCCAAAATCCTTTGTAGAGATTGTCAAAGAAATTCAGATGTGATTTACACAGTGATTCATAAACTGAAGATGTTAGCTACATAATCTTAACTCCTCTGTTTGCAGTGGATTTTCCATTTCCACCTCAATACATGCCAGTTTACCAAAAATATGAGAGAGATGCAAATCTGAAACACTTTTCTTAGGGAAATCATTTTTGTATGAGAAAACAGGTTAAAAGTACATCTCTCACTAAAGAATGCAGTTTGAATTAGAACATATTATGGTCATCTCCTTTCTACTTTAAATGCAATGCAATGAAATAAATTACATTTTTTGGTATTGCTTCAAAGTGATATTCTAGTCTCCAAACTGCTGATTAAAGATTCTTCACTTATTTGCATACAGTAGATCAACCCAGCCACTTATCATAAAAGATTATTTAACAGTATGTGTCAAGCTCCAATAGTAAAAATGGAGATCTATTGCTGATGAAGTTACTTCTGCTTTGCTTGCTTGAATATTTTGTTTTTGTTGAGAAATTTAGCAGCATCTTGCAACAGCCAGTGGTTTTCTGAAGCCATGTCTACACTAAAAAATTGTTCCACAATGTTTCTTTGCATTATAATAAAAACATTGTATTATAGCACAATTGCACATTCACACTGCAGTCCCTTTTAATTCAAAGGAGTATCAACACTGTTCTTTGCATTTCTGCAAGAAAGAACATTGAATTGTGGGCATTTACCCCACCATGCCTCTTGTCAGCTTCCTGTGCTAGAAACCGTGGGTAGAAGGAGAGGAGCGAGGAGCACTGAGGGTAAATTTACAAGTTCCCGTGGGATATTGTGTTTCCTTGTCATTCACTGTAGCTACTAGCAATTCACGCCCTTTTTCAACCTTGCCCCAGGAAAACAGTAAAAAGTTCAAAAGTTTCAGGGACTCACAGGAGGGAGGGGGTAGTTCCATCAGAGCAGTGGAGTCCAAGTGGAAGACCAGAGTGGTCAGGCTTGGAATTCTGGGACATTTCTGGAGGCCACTGATTGCAGAAAAAAAGTTCCTCAGCATACACACTTTATTGCGCAAGAGCAGTTCCACAATAGGCATTATGCCTCTCGCACAGGTGGTATTATTGTTCTGGTATAACAGTGCACTTGTAATGCAACAAGGAGCATTCAGGTGTGTACAGTGGGCTTGTTATTCCACAATAAGACAGCTTATTCCTCAATAGCTCTCTAGTGTGTGCAAGACCTGAGAAACAGAGGGCTATGCGTTGCATAAGGTGGTAGCCAGTCTTCAATGATGTCAGAACTCATATGCAGTACTATCATTCTAATCTACTGATTTATACTTAAATTCCTAATTCTTAGTGAGATGCTTAATAAAATAACAGCAATCTGTTGGCAAGGAGAAGAGCTCCGCAAGATCAATGTTCAGATCCTGATCCTACTCATTCAGTCTCCAGGGGATCAAAAACAGTTCTTGGGTATGTCTACACTATAAAAGCTAAGTCGACTTTGTTAAGTCGACTTAATAAGGTCGACTTTAAATTGAGTTAAAGTAGATCTTATTAAGTCGACTTAAAGTCAACAACTTTTCTAGTGTAGATATAGCCCCTTGTCGACCTCATTACGTCGACTTAGGCACTAATCCCCATTCACACTGGCTTTAAGTTGACTTAAGGAGTTGACTTAAGGCTTAAGTCGACCTAAAACGAGGCGTTATTAAGTCGACTTAAGCTTACCTTACAGTTGTGTGTGTGTGTTTGTGTGTGTGCGTGCGTTTTTTAAAAAGCTTATTTAATTCACACGGTGAGAGAACATCCTTTTGAAATGGGTTACAGTGGATTTTAACTATGAAAGTATCAATTATGGGATGTCTGGAAACAAATGCCAGCCATTCCATGTTTAATTTGACACATTTGAATTATCACACACTGGCAAGTTTGATGGTTAGTTGAGAGGTATGTTTCCCATACACACTTGCAGCTCCAAGTGACATCTGTGGAAATTCTCCCCTGGTACCTAGAGAGGGAATTCGGCCCAAACATTATCTTTGAATAAATTTTATTTTGGTGTGGTATAACATGCACATTAAAAATCCAAAAACTGGGTTAAATGGGTAACTTGGCCCTATAACATTGAACAAAAAAGGTAATTCAGAAAATAATTAATTAAAGGGTGACTTACTTCAAAAGTCTACAAAGTTTTGACATATTTGATTCCAGCTTTTGTCATGTTCTGTTATAGAGATGAGCAATGGCATTTAAATTTAGAATTGCATCTGCATTTTGCCAAGATTATTTGGAACCAGTATTTGCAGGATTAATCAATATATGCAGTATTTTTTTGGAAGCAGTATTTTGATGTTTTCATCTATAGGACAAATGTGATATTTAAGTTAAAGTTTGTAGAGCAGTTTTTACCACCTGTAAATAAAAAGCAGTTTTATCATTTCAGATGTTGTCCTGGCTCCCTAATTTTTAAATTATGCAGATTACCAAAGATATAATTTTTATATTCTCTCATTTTATGGGTGGTCCAATATCACAGCCACGGGCTATGTTGGCTGAGTTCAACCCAGATGACAGCTTTTGTTCAGAACAAACACAGAAAGAAATTAGTATGGAAGCTGAATCACCATTACACTCCAAGAAAAAAGGCTGGCCCCTCAGGTCATATGCCCTTTGGCCAAGAAAGGGCAAAATACTTCCACGATATGTGTAAGTGCTGTAATTAGCCTACAGCATAAAAGCTTCTTTCTTTGATATTATTAATCCATAGCTCTTAAGGGCATTAATAAATGAAAGAAGCTACTGAAAGCAGTAAATGTGACTGCATATGGATTGTTGGAGTCTATTGTCCTGTTTTTTGTTTAGGAACTGCAACAGTAGGTTTGTATAAACTGCTACTTAAAAAAATAAAACCATACTCGATCCATAAAGGCTTATACTAAACAAACAAATCAGAGCCAAAGGTAGGCTTTACGTCTCTGATTTTTCATCAGGGTCTGAACTTAGCCATAGCTTTTGCCTCTGTGATTACACACCTGGAAATAATTGTAGGTGCAATTCTGTGTGGGCATTTTAGAGTGCATATATTTGATTTATTTGTGCAATAATTCTGTGGTGAGTTTGCAGTCAAAATCAAGTACCTCTTTGAATGTTATGAAACATAACATCTCACACTCTGCCATCTGGTGTGAGGATGCTTCCAGAAATGGAGTAGAGCAATGGAGATTTTTGGTGCAAACTAGGAGGTGTTTGTTTCATCTAAAGCCATAAATTGTCATTTACCATCAAATGCCAGTAGTCCTTTTAATACCATACGAGTCAAATAATAATGTATGCATAAAGGAAACATTAACAAAGTTGAGCTATAAACTAGAGGGTTGCATGTTTCTGTAAGTCAACCTTATTACACATGATAGGCCCTTCTCTGCCCCCATTTTGTAACTGATTCAATTATTTCTTTTCTTACTACATGGGAGAGAAGTCATTTAAAGTGTCAATATTTCTAACTCCAAAGTTAGAAAGGACAGAGCTGAGATGAGGGCAGAGGATTGTTATGCTAGAAGGTGTTGATGTCAGTCATCCATTAGTTCCTTGAACTATTATAGACATGGTTAAACCTGATGGTTTTGCTAAGTCTAAGTAGATGCCAGAAACTGGATGTGTCCCCTTTCTGGTTTTCATTAAATCAACAGTGTTCTGCTCATGGATGCCTAGAACATTCCCTGAAATTTTGTAATTAACTTTTGGTTACTAATCAGATGCACTGTACATCTAGACAGACAAGTAGAGAAATACCATCCAGATGACAGTAAGGCCTCAATTTATTTAGACAAGAACCTAATAAAAGGAACTTGCAATAATGAAGGATTCACCCCTCTTCCCACCATGCTTTGCCATGGGTAGGCCAAAGAAATGGACCATGGTCAGAAAATCATTCTTTAGGTCTTACATGTACTGGTGGAAGGGGGACATTCCAGCTCCCTTCCCTGCCTCTTCCAAAACTTCCAATCTCAGGCTTTAAGAAACTGAATGACAATTTGCGGCTTTCTTGAGGCTGTTTCTTCCACTTAGAGATGGAGTCTTCCACTCACATGTGTACACAAAATTGGGCCTATTATTATACCTGGTTACAAAATGATGGATCAAAATCTTAGGCTATATTACAAAATAAGGTTCTGAGGTTTATTTCCCAATTATGTTGAAGGTGTTAGTGTAATTGGGTTACAGGTAGAAGAAACAGAGGTTACCATTTATGCAGAACAAAACAAACTGGGTTCTCAATGGAAAAGCCACAGAAAACACATCCTCCTAGTAGTGTGCTACCTCTTCCATCAGATCACTTTTGATGCCAGTTTCAGGCCTTAATTTAAACCCATCACTATACTAAAATTCAGCTATATCAGAGACTAATGTTCTACAGGACATCCATGTCATATTACCGCAACCTATGATCATATATATTCGGCCCTACAATACTGATCTGAGTACTGAGAAGAGCAAATCCAGAGCCTGAGTTGTCCTATTCTGGCCAGGCACAAACAAGTTTTGATTGACCCAATAAAAATATATTTGTGGGGATAATAGGCTTAAAAACATTGAGATATTGACTTTTCATCCCTTTTCAAGACAGGAAAAATCTTCAAAATCTCAAATACTTGCAGTTTGGTGATTGGGGGGAACATTTCCTGCCCAGCTGTAATGAAAATGTCTTACCCGAGGTGTTACACCAAGTCTCCTGCGAGCAGAACCAGTATATTGTCCACTGGAAACCCTTTGCCTCATTTGTTTGAGGGTGTCTGGATCATCTAGCCACACACCATTCTAGATGCCATTATTTATTAATTATTGGGATTAGTCCATGGATAATGTTGCTGGATACTATGTTTTATTTGTGTTTTGATTTAAAAAAAAAAAGGGGGGGGGGGAATTCTACAATAGTAGCTACTAGAGTCAGTGGATAGCACTGTAACTATTTGTAACCCCTAAACAACTTCGTAGAAATAAAGCCAAGTCTCTCACCCATGCTCCTGTATGTCAAGACTGTTCTTATACACAGATGAGAGGGACACTTTGTTTTATTGGAGTGAACTTTTCAATTTTTGTGAGATGCCTCTACACCATAACCCAGCTATATTAGCTTGCAAAATTCTGTGATAGGTTGGCGTAAAAGGTGGATGATGGGAGATTGCGGCTTCCTGTTTCCTTTGAAGCGTAGCTGGGAACTAATTAGAGATGCCTCAAGAAGGCAAAAAAATAAAAGCACCCTGTACACAAACTGAGTGAGATGGCCAGAATGTAGTTGTGCATCCCTTTAGATCTTATCATAGAAAAGTGAGAGAGGCATCCTAAAAATCTCACTTACCAAGCTATTCATTAGTGACCATAGAACCTTGATAAAATGTTTAACTAGCATTAAATATTCAAGGCCTTCATTCACGGTTATCAATGGGCTGGGTGGATGCATATATTAGCTGGCAAAGAACCATTAAATCATCACTTCAGACAAGCAGGAGTTGAATTCTAAAGAAATGCAAAATGGATGATACAGTGATGTCAATAGTTACTACAGGTGCTGTCCATAAAATATAGATTGTTTAGGCATGCTCCTGAAGTCTTGACATCCGGTCTCATGTTATACTGACCTTACGTCAAAATCAAATGCACAAGAGTGTGTGTGCACGAGCAAGTGAACAGGCAAACTCTAAAAGATTCTTAACTGCTTCTTTCCCCCCCACTAATAAAAATTTGAAAATCAGAGAACTATAGAAGTCAGAAATGAAAAAGATCTGATGGCCATCTAGCCAATCAGCCTACTAGAGCAATTTTTTTCCCCACTATTCATCTTCCTTTCTGATGCATTGTCCAAAGAAGATGTACCGATGTGCCATGGAAAATCTTTGCTTTGCATTTTTGCTTTAGTACGATATGATTCTTGGGCAAAAGAAGCTATGGAAATACAAATTTAGGGAAGTATAGAAATGCAGAATTACCTGAAACTTGCTTACAGAAAAGCTGTAGATTTTTTTAGATACTTCGAAATTATGGATTTCCCCCCCTCCCCACTCTTCTTTAACAACTACTGGTTGGATGGAATTAATCTTGTAGGAGGAAAATGGGACACTTAAGAGAATATGTCAGTGTTGTTCTTTTTATGGTCAAAGTAACAGTGGCAATCTTTCTCCCCTTCCTTATAGGCTGACAGTGTTATGGAGACTCGAGGGGTGCGTCTACACTGACAACTTAGGTCGACTTAAGGATCAGTAATTTTTCCTCTATATGGACCAGACACTAAAGTTGATACAAGACATACTTTCCCAGTCGCTTACACAACTATTTACGAGATAACAATAGAACATTGGGGATCAAAAATTCTAGTTTCTATTCCTTGCTCTGAAAGGGGGCTGTGATCTAGGGGCTAGAGCGCCAGTCAGGCACATATATTTGGCACATTCAAGGATGATGTGCATTATCCAGTTCTACTTGGAGTAACCATGCAATTTCTCTATTAGCTTGTTTTTAACTGGCAGGCAATCCTTGACTACCTTCTGAGACAAGGATGCAGGTCCTAGCTCAGTCAGCTATGAAGCGTACATAAAAGTTCTACAAATTAGCAGAAACGAGATTGGACGTCATGTATCTACAGTTAGCTCAGTGTATTTTTTCCTTCCCTTCACAGTATTTGGGAGATGGAGTTTCTCTGCCCTGTCTGCCACATGTGGAACCTGTGATGTCAGATTCAATCAAAACGTGAAACAGCCAGCAAAATCCAGTACCCTAGTGATCTCTAGCGGGAGACACAGAACATGATTCCAGGAAAAACAAAACAAAAAAGATGTCTTGCCTTGGTTTTGCATTACTAGAAGTTGCAGTGTCTCCCAGCTTTGAGCACACAATGCAAATACAGAGACTGGAAAGTGTGAATGGCTACTATCAATCACAAGCCTGCCTAACGCTGATTGGTGTGCCACTCTTTTCAGGCTAAATGGAAAGAGCAATTAAATGCCGGAAATGCGGAAAACAATAAAAGCTACCTCTAAGCACTGGTCTACATGGCCACTCCTGAGCCCAGTTAAGCTGTGAGTCTGAGACCTCGTCTACGCTCCTGCACTGGGTCAATGGGAGACGCACATTCTACAATATGTAGATTGTGTATCTCCCATCAACTTATTTATCCTCTCTTACTGTGATGTCTTCACTAGGCTGTGCTGATGGGAAATGCTCTCCATTTGATGCAGTGTTATTCTTTTTTTTTTTTTTTTGAGGGGGGCGGGGAGGGGAGTTACTGAGTCAATGGGAGAGCACTTCCGGCATTGATTGAGCGGGTCTTCACTAGCTGCTCAATCGATCCTGCTGCATTGATCCATGCAGATTGATGCAGCAATCCCCGTATAGACAAGCTCTAAGGGTATGGCTACACTCCCAGTAAAAACCAGTGTCTGGACCATGCCAACTGCTCCAGCTTCACAGAGCTTGGGCTAGGGGGCTGTTTAATTTCAGTGTAGACATTTGGGCTCAGCCTGGAGTCTGGCTTCTAGGACCCTATGAGGTGGGAGGGTCCCAGAACTGAGGCTGCAGCCCTGCCTAAATGTCCACACCACAATAAAACAGCTCCTTAGCCCACAATCCGTGAGACAGTTTTTTTAACGACAATAACTGCTGAAAAGCAAGACTTGGATTTCTGAGGAAGGAAACCGCCTGCTGTTAATTTCTACTTTGCCCATGGAAACAAGTCGTGGTGTGTACTCTCTTCATTAAAAAAAACAAAAACAAAGACAATTGCACCAAAGGAGGACGTGACTCATATCATTAATTTCTCCCCCTGAAAGCAACAATTCAGTTAGGGCCCAAATATTGGCCAGCAGCTTGGGTCTAAAGGGCAATACTTCAGCAAAACTTAAGATGACTAAAAGAGTTCATATACTGTTCATAAGTAAACACTTATTCTCACCATCAGTCAGGTCTTATATTAATTTTCATCCTTAATTAATATTTAACATAGTTATATCTGAATTCTTTCTATATTTCCTGAATTCACTCTCCCTTAACCATGCATTGGAAACAGGAAAGCAAATAAGACACATCCTGAATGATAATAAAATTGATAGTGCACAAAATGACAGTGAAGGCCTCATGAAAATTTCCAAAGCAAGGGAGAATGTCATTAGCAACTGATGTACAATAAATCTTACTCCCTATGAGACAGCATTCAGGATTTATTGCTCAATGCAATTCTGCTACTAATCAGAAACCCCATGTTATGAAATTACAACTTCAGTCATACAGTTCCTTCAGGAGGATTCATGCAATACTGGAAAGTAATACAGAATAGATAGCTCAGGTAAATAGATAGTGAGGTAATACCACTTTTCATGTACACGGATTTAACTTGTAATTTCTGTGTACATATCCTACCAAATATGGGTTCACCTTGCAAAAGAGAATGTATGTGAGAATGCCACTTTCCATTCTAAATGCTCATTTTCAGTTGCTTATCATTTTGCTGAACCTTAACCATTAGCCTAATTTTTCCATGTTTCCCCTGCTTTGCTGAATGGTTTTGGCAGGTTTCACTAAAAGGAGGTGCTTAGGGAAAAGATATGATTTTTAATTAATATTAAAGCTTCCCCCAATCATTATTGGAAGAGCTCTAACTCCTCCATCTTGGTGTCAAAGAGAAAGCCCTGGTCTGTACTTCCTGTGAAATTCGGTGGCAGTCAACAGAAGTTACGTAAGCTACTCTGTTTAGCTTACTAACTCCCATCGACTTTATAACTCCTCTTCTACACATCGTCGACATTGTACAACACCAACAGGAAATGCATCCCTATTCATGCAGCACTATGCCTCTTGGGGGGTGAGGGAGAGTGGGGTCTTAACATGTTCACTTCTGAGTTCGATTGAGCCCGTCTTTACTGACGCCCAATCGAATGTGAAAAAAAAAGATCGATCCTGAACTGTTGCAGCCCTGCCAAGAGTGTAGTCATAGCCATAGATTTTGTTTTCCCATCAAAATCTATTGAGAAGTCACAAGCCTCTGAGAACCACAATTTGCACATGTTCATCACAGCTTGTTAGAAGCTTACTACATCTCCAACATCCCTCTGCATTGGTATGCTCCAACCACACAGGACTGCATACATGTCAACTGTGCTGATCATGGTCCAGCTAGGAAATAAATGCCACAGTCAAGGTTGCTCTGTGCTTAACTTTGGAATCTTTGCCTTTGCAAATAATGTTTTTAGAAGTATGTTTTTGTATGTCATATTATAGACAGCATACGGTGTACTAAAAAGGTTTATAAACATGAGTTTGGGATAGTTTAATTACTGTCAGCTGCCAATAAAACCTGTACATCAGTCAGTCCATACTTTTGTGGATTCTGTGTATGACAGTGAAACCATTTCAAGAATCTTTTAAACACATTTTTGGGATCTTACTCTTATAAAACAGATAGCTCTCTCTAGATGGTGACTAAGGTAAGATGAAGCCATAAAAACTGTTGAAACCTCTAGCTTTTCACTACACACACGGACACACACACGCACAAAATCAAAATTCTAATGTTTCATATCCCAAGAGATTCAAAGGCTAGAAACAAGGCTGTGTCTCACAAAGAAGTTGGAAATTTCCCATTTCCAGTGGGTCTAAGTATTTTATACACTCACTTTTTAAAAAAAAAAAGTTAAGTTATGTATACTCCAATATCAGTAAGATAAGACGGGTGGTCTAGGGCAGTGGTTTTCAAACTTTTTTCCTTGGGACCCAGTAGAAAAATATCATTTATGTCTGTAACCCAACAATCACATCTTTGAGCAAGGCGTTCCAGTCTTTTGGCGGTGGCAGCAGGGGACTCTGAGACCCAGTACGTGAAGGTCTGTGACCCAGTACTGGGTCCCAACCCATGGTTTGAAAACCACTGGTTTAGGGGATATGTCACTGGTCTGGAACTCAGGAAACTTTGTTTCAGCTCTTGGCTGAAGTCACAGATTCCTTACATCATCATTAGCAAGTTGCTTTACCCCCTCCAAGGCTCAATTTCCCATCTGTAAAATGTGAATAGCAGTTTTCACCACTGGTGTGTACTCCGGAAGGGACTGCAGGGCATTCAGATATACCAGTGATGAGGGCCACATCAGAAGACAGTAACCCTATCTTTGCTTCTCTTCTTCAGGTCAGTTCTAAGTCCCACTACTGCAGCCAAATGTGGCCAAGGACTTGAACAGAATTTTTTTCATTCCAATGAAAAGCTGCATCCCTTTCACATCCACTGGAGCTTGCATATCTGCCTACCTTGAATTCTTGTTGGGGTGGCTCTGATTCAGTCCCTCTGCTGTAAGCAGATGACCAATGTATATCACCTCATGCTGTCTGAGTCACTTTTTTCTTCAAAGTGTTTGTCAAAGTGGGGTTTTCTCCCAAGAAAGTGCATGTGATAAATAAATTTGTTAGTCTTTAAAAGTGCCACAGAACTCCTTGGTTTTTTTCCCCCTAGTTATATATTGGACAAACAGGCCAGTCTCTGGGCAAAAGAATAAATGGACACAAATCTGACATCAGAAATCACAGCATCCAAAACCCAATAGGAGAGCACTTCAGTCTTCCTGATCACTCCATTAATGATCTAATAGCCAGACTTAGGCAAATGGAGAACAAACCAAAACTTCAAAGAGAAACTGCACAATTGGAATTCATAGGCAGATTTGACAGCATCATTTTAGGGTTAAATAGGGACTATGGGTTTTTTTCCCCCTCATTACAACACGTAACTTTGCTTTCCTTTTTCCCTCACCACCTCCTAATACACTGTTGTCCACTGTGAATCTAAACAACTGCACTGACTTGCTGTAACAGTCTGGTCCTATGACTTACAGTTGCCTGCATTTATTTTCCTCCCATTCATCTGTACTTCTCCATCTTCAAGCGTCTGATGAAGTGGGATTTTCTACCATGAAAGCTCATGCAATAAATAAATGTTAGTCTTTAAAAGTGCCACTACACGCCTTGATTTATTTTCCCTATGTTGAATTTTATGTCCTTGTCCATGTTCCTGCATCACTGCAGAAAAGCTTGTAATTTTGTTGGTCTTGTTCAGCTACAGTATCATTATCTCCTTAGTCCAAAATAGGATCTCAACAGTACTTGTTTTCCCCCCAGCACTTGGGTGAGTCTTCTCTGGAATGCATCTTATGCTGGGCCTTTACAGATACTGGGATACCTCTTCTCTACAGATACCTCATGTTCTGGATTATGTAGAGCAACTGGAATTTTCCTTCATGATAATCATAAAGGTTCCACTCCAAGGTCTACTTCCATTTGCAGCTTTTCTTTGAGGAACCTGTTGCTTCTGAAAACATATCCATAATGCTTTCAGAATCATCTGTTTATGGGACTCCCTTGTTGCTTCGTGCAATGCAACTGTAACATTCTGATGCTGCATCCTGATCATTCCATGGCTTTATTCTCTAACAGGAGACCACGATGCTGATCATTTGCCACCACAACATCAGCTGATACCATCCGTTATTTCGGGAGTTAGTTATTATGAGATCAGTTTCCTATGGGTATGCATTATGTACATTATTAGATTTTGTCTGCTCTTTGTAGTGGGTATATTTGAGTCCAATTCACCCCAAGGAATCACATTGTGGGAGGGTTCACTCTCAAGGAGAAATTGCACAGTGCGTTTGTAACCTTCGGGTGGGCTAAATTCATTTAATTGCCCTTCTCCAGTGCCCCACAGAAATCAATCCCAACCCCTATGGGGAAAGCAGCTGGAGACCCAGGATCCAGTCTGTACAGGACTCACGGCGAAGCTTGCTCAGAGCTACACTCACACATTAAAATACTACTAAAACAAACATAACAATGAACTTTATTAACTACTAACTAAATGAACCTTATCCTAAGAAAACAAACTACAATTAACCAAGAACAATCCCTCCAGAAAACCCTGCAGGAAAGATACCCAAAGTCTGTGTGGAGTTCACCCAACTCTCAGCTACAGTCTCTGTTCCAGTGTGGAAGCTTGAGTGGCAAGAAATAGCTGTCCTCCTCTTTCTTTGCTGGGATCCTCTGTAGCATTCCATGCAGGCTCTCTCTTCTCCTCTGCAACCAGCCCTCAGTCCCATATGCATGTCTGCAAGGTCTGTCGCAAATGACTCCTTTACATGGAGAAAACATCTTGTTCACTCCTGGCTCAGCTCCTCTCCAGAACACTGAGCACATGGTCTCCTTTCAAGGCAGCTCCTGCCTGCTGTCTGCTCAGGCTGCTGCTCTCCAGTCATCTGACTGACAACATCACATCACACCAGCAGGGTACACTGTGGAGCATGCTCAAATTGCTACCACTCTCTGCTTCTGGAAGTTTCCAGTTGTGGGTCACTAATCTGCCCAACAACAGTAACCCACCCTCAGCAGGTCTCTCAGAGATAGCCTTTTCAGGCATATGGGTTACACGTTTCCCTAGTAACATTGTTCCATGCACAGAGATTGGGGTTTTCCCATGTTGCTTTCCTATCCCAACATCCCGATCTTGATACGCTCACACTTCAAGAAAGAGTCTAAGAACATAAGAACATAAGAAAGGCCGTTCCTCATACGAGGCACTCTCCAAACCCCTAATCATTTTAGTTGCCCTTTTCTGAACCTTTTCTAGTGCTAGAATATCTTTTTTGAGATGAGGAGACCACATCTGTACACAGTATTCGAGACGTGGGCGTACCATGGATTTACCTGGATGTCATCATCTCTTTCTGATGTGATATTCCACCTGTGTACAAGACGTCCCACTGTTCTTGAATGTACTGCTATAGGCAGTCTTAGCGGGCAGGCAGTGCAGGCGACCGCCCCGGGCCCCACAGGTGCAGGGGCCCTGCAACATGCCTGGCTGCCCACCCGCTAAGAGTGTCAGCTGGGGGGGAGGGTAGAAGGCAGTGATGCAGGGCTGCGTGCCCTTGTGGGGGGGAGATGGGGGGAGCCACAGGAGGATTGGGGGGTGGGGGGAGGTCATGGGCTCTGGTGGGGGGTGGAGGGCTATGCGGGGCCAGGGGTGGCAGGGAGCTGCAGCACAGGGCCATGGGCCCTGGCGGGGGCGGGGTGGTGGAAGACAAAAGTCAAGGATGGCCACCCACCCCCCATGTGGCATGGGAGGGCCCCATCCTTGACTTTTGCCCAGGGCTCCAGAAACCCTAAGACTGTCCCTGTGTACTGCTAAATGATTTCAACTTGCCACATTCCTTACAAGGCTGTCCCAGTGTGGGTCACTTCTTTTTGCACTCATATAGTCTGTCACAGTAAATGCTCCTCACTCAGGGTATGGAAACCTGCCCCCCTGCTCTTCTTTGCTGTGATCTCACTGCATGGACTACTGGGGATATGGTGCTTCCTGGGGCTACCGTTGTCTCTTCATTGCAAGCCCCACCTATAAGCTTCTGTCCGAAATGATATCACCTTCCTGGACCAGCTACTCCTGCATGTGGTGATCCCAAGTGCGGCAGACTACCTTATCCCAAATTAGGTAGTCTGTCAATTCCCCAAAATTGCATGTAGTAATCAGTATACATGAGGCAGAAAAAGAGGAGGTACATCCTTTCCCTTTTGGACTGATCTCCAGAGAAAAACAGGGGTTGCTCCACTGCTTTGGGACAGAATAGGTCCCCAGGGCTCCTAGAACTACTGTAAGACTTGAGGAACTGGTGAGTGTCCGGGTAACAAAAATCACTCTGATGTGTTCTCCGGTAAGTTAAAATAAGAGTTTTACTTTCCTGCTCCTGCACAGTCAGATCTGGATACAATTCAAACGCCTCTTCCCAATAGGTCCATCAGTAGCTAGGCTTGTGACTGCAAAATCCAGAGTTCAGGTGGGCTTCAGACCAACTTCCATGGCTCACACAGCCAGTTTCTGCACTGCAGAAAACTCACAGCTACAACACTGTCACCATGTTTCATTTGCAGAGAGCTTGCTGAAGTCAGGTTAAGCTAAATGGCTATGTCTACACTTGAAAAGTTAAGTCGACTTTATGAAGTCGACTTAATAAGGTCGACTTAAAGTGAGACCGTATTAAGTCGACTTAACAAAAGTCGACAACTTTTCAAGTGTAGACGTGGCCCCTTTTTGGCCTTCAGTCGACTTAACGATTTAAGTCGACTTAAAAAGGTCCACCTAGGCACTAATCTGCATCTCCACTGCCTTAAATCGACTTAATAAAGTCGACTTATGCGCTAGTTCAAATTAAAATGAGGTGTTATTAATTTGAACTATTTTTTCCTTAATTTGAGTTAAGGAGCAGCTTAAGTCAAATTAAGGAAAGCCCAGTGTAGATGTGGAGTAAATTAATTCGACTTAAGCCTCCTTAAATCGACTTAATTTCTAAGTGTAGACGTACCCAATAAGTGCAACTTCATTAAACCATGTGGACTCTGTCCATATGGGTAAGTCCCTTCTGCCCTCACTCCATGTTCCCTCTTTCTCCAAGGAACACGGTCCCTCTATACCATTATCAGTGGAACCAAAGAAGTCAATGTTTCCTAATTATACTCTAAAAGTATTATCACAGCTTAGTAGGAAAGCTGGACATGTAGTAGCAAAGACAGCTTTTCATTTTCAATTTCAGCTATTTTTATATTTGGATCATTTTAGAAATGATAAGTGAATTTGGTAATTCTTTGTGAGCTTCATAAATCATTATAGGCACCTACTCCTGTAGGAAATGATCTTTCTACTTTTACTTTCCACCCCAACTTCCAGAAGAGAAACTGCTGTGTTAATAAGACATGTAAAGTACTTGGGAACATTCTACCAATTTATTCACTAACTTCAAACTGCTTAGTAATGAGTAGGGAAAAAAAAGAAAGGTGGTTGGGGATGGGGAACCCTGCAGCAGTATAATATATCTCATGGCGAGGTGCAGAAAGCTATCAGTCTATGTCCCAATGAGATCAAGCCCATTTCAAAACACAAGAACAAGCTAAGCTATTGAGCCATGACATCTGTCAAAATACTGTATGTCTCGGGTTTCAATTTGTAGGTTGGATTTCTTCTGTTTCCAGGGCTGGTTCAATTATTGTAACAGCATTGTGAATTAATTGTATGCGTTTTCAGGGGAAATTAGAGAAAAAAGAAAAATATTAAAACCTATTGTTAGCTAAAATCTCAAAGGCTATGTCTACACTTGTGAATTTAAGTCGATTTAGCATGTCTACACTTAAATTTTAAGTCGACTTTGGGGGGACCCTACAAAGTCGACCTAAAGTGTTCACACTGGACACCTAGGTCAATTTGTAGGGGCTAGGTGGACCTGGGACTGGTCCACGGTGGCAGGGGGGGCACCCCTTGCCAAATGCCAGGGGGCTCAGCCTTTGCCCCATTGTACCTGGGTACAATGGGGCAAAGGGGGACAGGCAGGGCATAGGGTTGGGGTGGGCAGGGCTCTGCCCTGACCGGTGGGGGGGGCATGCCAGGGTCTCCTTGTGCCACCCCCCCTGGCAGGGAGGGCAGTGGGGGAATCCTGGAGAGCCCTAGGTCGACTTAGAGTCAACTTAGGGCTACTCCAGGTCTACACTGGCTTAAGTCGACTTTCTAAAGTCGACTTAAGCCAAAAGTCGACTTAAAATGAGGTTTTACAAAGTCAACTTAATTTTCCTTAAGTCGACTTAAGCAGCTTGCTTAAGTCAACTTAAGGATATTGTAGTGTAGACACAGAGTAAATTAAGTCGACTTAATTTACAAGTGTAGACGCACCCAAAGGCATTAATAAGAACAGCCATGCAGGGTCAGACCAATGGTCCATCTAGCCCAGTATCCTGTCTTTCAACGGGTGCTTCAGAGGGAATGAACAGAACAGATAATCATCAACTGATCCATCACATCACTCATTTCCAGCTTCTGGCAAACAAGAGCTAGCAATACTTCACAGCACAATTTTTGCATTCATGTCTATCCTGGCTAATGGATAAATTCATGAAGGACAGGTCCTGTAATGCTATCTAGTTCTTTTTCAAACCTTCTTATAATCTTGGCCTTTTGTTCACTTTAAATCTGCTGCCTATTAATTTCAGCTGGTGACCCCTAGTTCTTGCATTATGAGATGGTGTAGATAACACTTCCTTATTTACTTTCTCCACACCAGGCATCATTTTATAGACCTCTATCTATAATGTCCCCCCCCCCCCATTAGTCATCTCTTTTCCAAGCTGAAAAGTCCCACTTTTATTAATCTCTCCTCATACAGAAGCTGTACCCTTCCCTTAATCATTTTTGTTGCCCTTTTCTGCACCTTTTCCAATTCCAATATATCTTTTTTCAGTTGGGGAGTTGGGGGGGGGGGGGGAAGAGAGGCAGATCTGTACACAATATTCAAGATGTGAGTTTACCATGGATTTATACAGACAATAAGAGGCAATATGGTGATATTTTCTATCAATCCCTGTCCTAATGATTCCCAACATTCTGTTAGCTTTTTTGACTGCTGCGGCACACTGTTTTCAGAGAACCATCCACAAAGACTCCAAGATCTTTCCTGAGTGGCAACAGCTAATTTAGACCCCATCATTTTATATGTTTATTTGGGATTACATTTTCTAATGTGCATTATTTTTCACTGATCAATAGGTTCAACCATACAAATACAGCATTGCTTTGCGGCCATATCCTGCAGCCATTGATCAAGTAGCACCACATTTAAGCCCTTCATTCTGTGCTCTGCCTAGAAAAAGTAATTCATGTCATTAGATGATATGAGCCAAATATTCATTCTTCTGTGTACAACTAGTTGCCTCTGCAGTAGGGTGCATTCAATACCCAGGCATACAAAATAGGTAAGCTTGTGCACTACCAGTAGGAAGAGAAGTTGGTGCTATAATTTCAAAAGTAATAATGGTATTTTAAACTAACACCATTTCATATTAACACAGCACTTTTCAACTATTAGAGAATAATAGGCTCTCAGACACCAAAGTTATAGAGCCCTATGAATACCTGGAGCATAAAGAATGATCTAGATCCCAAAGACTTCAGATTGCTTCACAAACTACATACATTTTTACAATGTAGCTACTTCTGAGGAGCAAGGCAATCACCCACTAGTACATGCTACACTGTACAATAGTTTAAGGGAGGTGAAAAGAAACAGTTTGCAAAGACTCCAAGGCAAACCCTATGGGTGCATCGTCTACACTGGCAATTTAGGTCAACTTAAGGACGCTTAAGAAGACCCACACAAAACCGCGTCCACACTAGGCTTTTATTAAGTCAACTTAAGCGCTTCCTTAAGTCAACTTAATAACAACTTAAGTTGACTTAACATCACCTCTGAAGGTCAACTTAAAGTTAGTGTGGACAGGGAATAGCACTAAGTCGAACTTATTAAGTCGACTTAAAGTCAGTGTGGACGGCTATGTCTACAAGTCAACTTAACAAGGTCGACTTTAAGTTGACCTTGTTAAGTCGATTTAGCAGATTCGACTTAACTTTACAAGTGTAGACATAGCCTATGAGCAGTTCCCTGGCAGTTTTAATATCTCTGTATAACAGAGATGCCCTAATTCTTGAAGGTCTAACCTGAAAATTACTCACAGGGTAAATTCCTTGCTCGTAATTTCATCTTCCTTGGAAAGATGGAAGGCTGAGCCAATAGGATTTTAAACCATGCTTACTCCATATATTAGAACACTTTTCTATACTAGGTTTTGATCCCATTGACATTCATCATAAAATTCCATTTCAGGTGTTCATAGAAGAATTCCTCATCTAGTGTCTCACAGATATATAGTCCAAGGGCAAGTGTACAGTAAAAATAGTTTTAAATAAGTTTGGTCTTTTTGTTTTATTTAAATAAAACACACATTTCAAAGGCTTAAAAAAAAATCACAGACACGCACACACTTAGGAAAACCTTTCAATTATCTCCTAAAGTGTGATGGGTTGTTAGAAGAAGAGATAAGATACAAATTTTCAAATAGGCATGCATGGGGGATTTGGAGGCATACTTACAGTTTAAAGCCACAGAAAGGAAGATCTCCTCCCAAGCTACAAACTGATCGTGAACATTTGTGTTCTACTTAGTGAATGGGTTACAGTCTAATACGTGTGGATATTAAGTAACATTTGTATGTTACTTATAGCGTATTGAAATACAGCTGAGGCCCTTTGATCTCCAGAAAGGACATATGTGAAAAGCAGGAAGGCTGTTGGCAATATGGTGAACATCACAGGGTTCCTTTGGAACGATACATGAAGCCGGTGCCGCCTAGTGTGATTAGAAGGAACATCAGAGCTGGCTGTCACCTGCATAAAGATCTGCTTGAGAGGGTCTGACAGTGTGGTATGATATTTGATATATTAACTGCAATGCTTCTCACTTGATTACAATCTTGAATGGCAAAATAGCCAGTTGGTTAATTACATTTTTCCTCCAAGCATTTATTACTACTAGAACAGATTTGTTGTGGCTACTGTGCAATGACTGGCTATGTGAAAAGATGTTCAGTCTCACAACATGAATGATCCCACAGAGTCTCTTTCAAATTTTTGTGGGCAAGTATAAAAACAGTCAATCTACTGTGGTCATAGGTGCTACATTTATGTATACACAGGGCATAATTTATATAAAATATAGTATCAGTTTCTGTCTAGTAATATATAAAGATGTTACTGAGCATGTTTGTAGATATATGTAGGTCAGTGTATGCAGGAATGTTATATTTTGTCTATATTAGTATCTATAGTCTACACAGACAAAATATGTTAAGAGATTAATTTTGCTAAATCAAGCACTCAGGTGACAAAATTAAGAATACTCATGACACCAGAATGCTACTTCTTTGCATATATGCACTATGACAATCTTTAACATGATTGTACACCAGTGGTTCCCGCCCTCTGTTCTGGGGGCCAAAAGTGGCCCTCAGCTCCACTCCTGCTGGCTGCAGAATGTAGTCACTACCTAAGGACCCAAGCGAAGTGCATTTCCGTAGGGCTAAAAGACAGTTACAGGCTCCTTGCTGCAGCCAAAGGGATAGGAAATTAGTGCTCCCACCCCCGTCTGTAGCAGGGAGCACAGCAAAGCGCTATGCTTAGGGCCATAGGTGCTAGGGTCCTTCCTGGAGCCAGAGGAAAGGGAGGGAGGCACTGATCTTCTAACCCCCTGGCTGCAGATGGGAGCCACTGCCTTAGGACCCACTTAGAGTGTGCAGAGCTGCAGGATGCATGTGGTTTCTCTGCTGTAGCCAGGGAGATGAGAGATCTGCAAGCAAGGAGACAAACTGCTTTTCTGAGGGGGTCCTGCTGGCGGAGGCTGGTGGCCCTTCAGGGCTGTAAAAATGATATCTGTGGCCCTTGAGCCAAAAAGGTTGGGACCCACTGTTGTGTACAGATTAAAGTCAAATTCATCTTGGGAGTAAAGAAGGATAGTTTAATAAATGGAGCTGAGTGCCACCTAGTAATTTTAATCATTTTAAAATTAAGCCCTCCTTTTTGTGAAGTCAGTTCACTCCAGTGAAAGCAAGTGACCTTTATGTTTGTGAGAGATTAAAATTAAGGCCAGTTTTTTTAAGAGTTATGAACATTTTTCAGCAGACAGAGGTTTTCTGTGAAACTTTTCATTTCGTCTATTCCACTTTCCTTGAAAACTTGAGGGGGAAACGGGGAGGGAGAAGAGGACAAAGATGAAAAGTTAAAGTTTCTGCAGAAAAAGAATATTCCAACCAGCTCTAATAAGAATGCATTACATTGTTTAAAAACAGCAGGTATCAACTTTTTTGCTCTTACATTTAACCTGTCGACTTAACTTTTCTAGTGTAGATATAGCCTCTGGTATTATAGAACATGCCCTGAGGAGAAAATCTGTAAAATACATTTACACTCAGAACAGTGTTCACCAAACAAGGACAGTTCACCAAAGTAGTAGATTGCATCATGGAACAAACCCCAAATACCTCATGAGAACTAGCTTCAATACACAAAAGGAACCTCATCTAACCACTTGCTCCAGTTGTCAGCATGTCACACTAGAACCCATACTGGGTATCAAAACAACTACAATCCATACTCCATGGGTATCCCATCCTGAAGAAATCTTTCCTGACCCCCCATGCCACTGACCTTCAAACAATCCCCCAATCTCTCCAAGCTCATTAGAAGTAAGCTCCCCTCAGACCAGAACACACCAACTCAAAGGCAACAGACCCTGCCAGAACAACGAATACAAAACTTGCAGACATCCCCATCGATAAATAACCCACATAATACACCTTTCAAGATGCTTATGTATCGCAACACGCGATGTACCTCATCCGGTGCATTAAATGCCCCAACACCACTATGTGGGTGGAACCAGACAGACAATCACTACAGTGTTGAATGAGCTCACATTGGAGAATGATAAAAATAGAACATTCCACTTGGCCTAAATAAATGTAAATTTGCTTTCTAGTCCAATTCATGTTTGGTATTGCCAGTCCCAATCACTCAAACATCATAGCTTGGTCCTGAAAGATTATGAGATTGGCTTAAAAATAAGAAAAATACATACATACATTTGAGGCTCTTTTCATTTGCTTTCTCATTCCTGAGCCTTTAGGCTATACGCACTTCATATTTTCATACTTTTCTAATGTAAATATGATGGCTAGTAACTTACTTTAAAAAAAAAAAAAATCAGGTTGTCATGCAGTTTCTTGCTTTCCTAAAGCTGGGGCTTTAGGAAAAGACAAGTATTTCAAGAGTTGGCAACAGGAACTACAAGTTATGAGAACTGTTAGGTGGAGCAGATTATAGAGTTTTAAAATGGCTAGTTACTAGTGGTAGGCTATCTTTACATTTACCGATGCATTTAAGATGCACTTTTAAGTTACATCTAAGGCATGTAGAGCATATGCATTGATACCACTGATAACATTTCTATAAGTAATGAGAAAATTATCCCTACATTTCCAGGCAATGAAAGACTGGCATGGCTGACTGAAATTGTGTGTTGATGGGATTAAAGGAACAGGAAGAGGTAAACAAAGTTTTTCTTATATATAGATGCTCTTCAAGGCACAGAGAGCAAATTCTTCATTAAATACATGGGGATTGTAAGCAGTGGAACAGAGAAAAATCCTTTATTACCAGGGCACCATGGCTCAACCGATAATACCCATGACACTCAAACTCGTTTTGTGAATCCCAAATATTCTCTCAGTACCTCAAACTTCATTGAGTTTGACTATCTAAGCCGAAATGACCTTCAGTTGAAGGAATAGTCAGGATTTGATCCCCCAGGTACTGGACGTTCTAACTCAATGAAGTCAGTGGGAACAGAAGGTACTCAGCACCCCACCAGGGGACAGTCAGCAAATTGCAGAGGCCACAATGAGGGAAACCTAATTCAGAAGTTATTATAAAGCAAGTATTTGCTAGTTAGCACAGATTCTTCCTATTCTAAGCATAAGGAAAAACTAAATTGATCTCAGATACGGTGGTGTGATAACTGTTGGCATGTGCTAATTAACTTTACAAGGCACTGCCTACTGTGGTACATCCACACTGGAGCCTTAGGTCGACTTAAGGATGGTGAAGTCGACCTCCAGACCGCCACGTACACATTGGGCACTTATTAAGTTGACGTAAGCACTTCCTTAAGTCAACCTAATAACTCCACCTCTGAAGGTCAACTTAATGCTTGTCAACATTATTAAAGTTGACTTAAGCCAGTGTGGATGGGGAGTGCCCTTAAGTTGACCTAATTGGCCTCCAGGTCCTGGTGCAATGTGGGACAGCCATCCACAATGCACCACTCCTCCTTCAACCTAGCACATGCCAGTGTGGATGCTAGCAGTCAACTGGAGTTTTCAATGTGGACTCTCTAAGTCTACTTAACGTCAACCTTGTTAAGTCGACTTAACAGAGCCTCCAGTGTAGACGTACCCCTGGTGTGTGGACAAGTCAAAACAAGGGCATCCTTTGCTACTAGCAAAAGGGAGCAGCTGCTTCCCCTGACTTCAGCTAACATCCAATTTTTTAATATATGACCTACTCTCACACACACATCCTGCAACTTCACAAGATAAAAATATAATCACATATAATGTTCTTCATATTGACAGAACTTTGCACTACCCCTCCTCCCCATTTTTTCTGAAATGGTATTTCTGAGTAGGCTACAGTGCATTTGTAAAAAGGCTATCCATTAGAATAATAGCAGCATGAGGGGAATGTAATTCTCATTAGAATATTAGACATGAAAGCCTTTATTGCCCTTCATGACAGACACAGAGTATACCTGTAGTATGTATTATCTTAATAGGGTGATACTTTTTGTTATAGATGCTACATGAAAAACATTCATTCATGATCAGAGCAGAGACTGTACGCTGGGGAAGAAGAGTGAAAGATTTGTGGACAACTCCCTTAAATTCAAGTATTTAATGAGGTATAAACACACGATTCCCTCTACAAGGTGCAAATAAGTATGTGCAATTACATGCTAATTACTTACAGTTTAATTACTGTGTAAATAATGCCATGTAAAAAGATAATCAGATGGTTACTTGTGCGATGTAAATTGATAACAGGAGATTTACAATTGCAAATTAGGGCGATTACACTTTGAGTACTATGTTAGATGTTAAGTGCAATGCATAGTTAATCACTTATCTTTATTTCAATAAATCAGTGCATTATGCATTAAACATGATGGCTTATGCCCTGTATTGGGCTGGAATGGGGGGAAGGGTGACAATGTTTTCTGAGTTTGCACAATCCCATTTTGATACTATTTCCACTATAATTATCCTACATAATTTCTGTCATTATCTGTTAACGTACTCGGTGCTGCTGTCAAAAGACTACTTGTTGCAATTTGGTTTAGAGAGAAATTTTCTAACATCTTATTTTTAACTTTCATTTCAGATTTCCTCATCCAATATTCAATTTCGTTTCATTTGTGTGGCCGTCTGCAGCTATAAACAAATTGACTGCGATGTTATGCCTCCAAAATGCTGGTTTGACCTGTGTTTCTTTCATTATTTCACCAACTTGCAGTATAGATTGCATTTTTTTTAATATAAAATATTGTGGATAGTTGTTTTTGCTGCTTACTAGGAATTATCTGCCCTCGTTTTAAGAATGTTTTTGTGTTTGTTATTCCTGAAAGTCTGCATGTTGTGTCAAATTCCTGCTAGATAAAGGAGGCCTGCAATAGCCATTTGTTGATGTTCTATTGACTTCTATTCGAGGCTGAAGGTGTTTCTCATTACTGTCTTATAATACACTGAGGATACCAATTTAGCTACATTGACCTTGTAATGATGTTTATTTCTTCTTTTATTAGTGCCTATGTTGAGCATAGTTCTCATTACTCTATCCACGTCAGTGTTTTGTTGCTTTTTGGATTACATGAAACAAGGTTTACCACCTATGAAATGCAAAAAAACAGCATATCCCTCCCCACCCCAGAAGGCAACCCTGCAACAGCCACTTATCGTATCTAGAGAGATAACGCACAGAGGCGGCCTTAGCCTATCTGGGGCTCTAGGCAAAGGCCCCTTGCGGGGCCCCCTCTAGGGCTTCCTAGCACTGGCTCCACCCTCCCCCTTCAGCCTTGGCATCCCACAGGCCTCTGCCCTGGCTATGTGTTCTGTGGAGCAGGAGGCAGACACAGCTTTTGGGGTAGGCGAAGGGGCCCCTTAATACTTGGGGCCCTAGGCGGCCGCCTGCTTCACCTACCCCAAAAGCCGCCTCTGATAACACATATAGATAGATTGATAATATCACACATCTCCTGACTCTCACATGACTCAAACCCTCTCACATACACTTGCGTGTTAGTAGGCAATGAGTTTTGATCGGTTATCGCTTAAACTGCAGAAGTGAGAGAACTGAAGCATCTTCAGCTAGACACAGAAACTTTTAGCATTAGATATTCCAGTGCATTGTGATAATGCAAATCCTTTGACACACATAACACTCCCCCCACCGCCCCAATCCTGGCACACTGAACAGATTAAAGTACTTTTCTGGCAACTGGCAAATCCAAAAAAAACTGGCCAGCCTGAGCAAATACTAGGCAGGTGGTAACCTTACATGAAACAGCTAATGCATGCTATATACCAGTCTGCATTTGTTCGGTTTCTGTTATCTGGATTTTTTTTATAGCAAGGAAATCCTGACACAATCACCACTAAGAGTTTAGGATATAGTTGCTTTGGGGGATACAATTTACTTTAAATTTGTCCGGATTTTTTAAAAAAATTAATTGAATGGGTATCTATGCATGATTTCCTGTATACATATGGTAAAGTAATACAGCGCACGATTTAAGTATTGAGAACTGTAGCGGCAATCCCATGTGTTCAAAATAAAATTAGTGAGATGAGTATAGCTAATTATAGATGTTTCTTGGATTATTTTGTTTCTGCCTTCTTTATTCCTCTACTAACTACATACTTTTAATTATGAATCTTTTTCACTAAAACTTAATGCCCACTTTAACAAGTAGATAGCTCTCAAACTTTTATATCCAATAACTCTTTTTTGGCCACTTAACTCTTCAAAAACTGTTTGCCATTAAACATGAACACTTTTCAGTTATTCCAAGCTATCTTCCTTTGTAAAGCATTAACTGTATTTCACTTCCCAGTCATGAGAAGTCCACTTACAACAAACCCACTATTATTTATTCAACGTATTGAATGAATGTGTCCAATCATATAATATTCCACAGATACAAAGTGACTGTATGTTGCAACTTGCTTGCCAAAACCCAAACGTAAAAAAAGAAAAAGAAAGTGAAAGGCCACCATAAAAATTTTCAAAGTAAAGTTACAGTTCAAAAAGATAGTCTAAAAAACCATTAGAGTGGAAGCATACATTATCACCTCTGAGTTCTAGAGCAAATCTAATGAAGTTGCAAGCAACACGACATTATTCAAGTTGACAATCCTGCAAATTTAGCCTATGCTCCTGAAGAAAAAGAGTTTGTTCTAGCTCTGACATTATCAAGAAAAACCTAAAATTTAGCTGATAATTCTGCTGATATGCATGGCAAAGGAATCCAGTTTATTCTACTGTCCTACAGTGGTGCTGGCTCTGTGAGGCTAACATTTCTGCAACTTTTTTCTTATCTCACTTCTGACCCGGATTGATTTCTCGAGCATCCACAACATTGTCCGTAACCTCAGTTTCATGATTCAGGAATTACAATTGTTAGACTAGAGTGCATTGCCTGGTATATTTTTGCACTGAGTGTAGGCTACAGACAACCCTCTACAGTGGTCCCCAACCTTTCGCCAGTAGATGGCGCACTATTGGCAACTGCTCTTCAGAAGTAGATCGTGATCTACTGGTTGGAGATCACAGCAGTCTACCGTCTATGCTTATCAGTGTGGGGTGAATCATAACTAGTGTGTTTCCTGCATTTAGGGGGTAGTGTACATTAGACTGAGAGCAATATTAGAAGTCTTGACAGGTAGACGGTGCTCACATTTCTAGGTCTTTTGAAGAGTTTGCTTTAAGTAGAAACAAGGGAGAAGACAGAGTCATGGAGCACCAAATCAAGGAAGGCTATTGCATATGGAGCCAGCTTGAGAAGGAACTAGATGTGTGAGGGAGGTGAAGGTAGAAGAGAGAGAGGGAGACTGAGAAGTCTGATGGGGACTTGTAGTTCAATCAAAAAAAGGAAAGGGCAGCACCCTGATTTGTAGGTCATTTAACTAGCCAAAGCATGTAACCTGGAGGTTAAAGATGCATGATTGTAAGGCTTGTTCACAGTACGGCTGAACTCATTGATGGAAACATCGTGCTGAACCAAACTGACTTTATTATTGTCCAGATTAAAAAAAGGTCAAAGCTGAGCTACGACAGTCACCGCTTTCAAACTATAATGTGAAATTTTACCCACGTGCCGAGATATTTCACAATGCAGCCACGCCTAATGGCACCCATCGGGGGAAGGCTGTACAATAATCCTCTGAGAGATAGTATACAGACAAGATCATTAAAATGCATGACAGGCTCTGCTTATCAGATCAGTAGTGCATAGGAATATGATGTCTCTAATAGAGAAGACAGTGGCTCCAACCGTCTCATTCATCGGGGATACCTTCATTACATCAGAATTGAATTTACTTTTTTTTATAAAAGGGAATGAGCCATGTATACAATTCTCCAGTTGCCAAGCTCTACTAGGCAATTAAACACAAGAAAGCATACAAGTAGATTTTTTACTTAATCTCAATTAAAATCTCTGTAGGATTATTCAGTTTGCAATTTATTTGTGCATGGGTAAGAAAGTTTCTTTTAAAAAAAAAGATGCATCTTAATCATTCTTCTATAGATTATGTTTTCATGGGAGACAAATCAAAAACAGGAATTGATCTCTGCCATAGTAGGATATTAAAATATATGAAATCAGTCAGTGAAAGGAATCAGAACAAAAAGGGTCTAAATGTGTTTGACTGGTTTCCTAGCTAATCACCTGATGAGCAATATTAAACAGAACAGGAAACTTGAGAAGAGAGATTACATTCAATTTCAAGGTAAATAAGGGGATATTTTCTCTGTTCGACTTGAAGGCATTGCATAAGCAAAAGAAAAGGCAGAAGGGGGATGTCAGAGCAACTGCATCTCAAAACACATGCTTGGAAGAAAACAAAAAAAAAACCCTTTACTGAACAGGGGCCACTTGATCCTGAAAACACTATCATCAGTGGAAATAAAATGGAGCCCTTTCACTGCCCTATGAATCTTCATAACAGTATTTATTGTACTTATACTTAGCAGGTTTTTGGGAAAGAGAGGAAGAAAGTTAACTTGGACAGCAAATAATCTTTAAAACACTACTCATGCCTTGTTAAAGCATTTGAAGGTCAGAGAGTGGACACATTTTACATGTAAGAAGCAGCTGCCTGGAACTTGAAGTTCTAGGGAGCCTGTAAAGATATGGACCACCCTTGGGAACACCTTTGCAATGTGGTGGTGCACCATGGGGAAGCCTCACCCTAATCTTCCTCCACTGTAGCAGCAACAGGTTCAATTTAAGAGCCCAGGTCAAGAAGAAGTGAAACAGATGTTTAAGTAATAAGTCCCCTTTTTCATTAGTCTCAGGTACGGAAGCAATTACAACAAAACTTATTAGGTGCTCACCTTAGGATTCTCCTTCAGAGCCTCTAAACTTAACATCCATAATACCAACTCTCTGACTCAGCTAATTTCTTAGAGCCTAAGAAGAAACCACTACAGCCTAAAAGGTTTCCATTCCTCTCTCCTTGAGCTTCCTCTTCCTGTTTATATAGCCCAGCCCTAGTTCAGGGCCTCCTTGATTTTAAGTCCAGGCCATGGGCTCCAGCCTGTCTCTTAAAGGGGTAGCACAGAGCCCACTAAATAAAATAAAATGTCCCCTCAGCTCCCTGCTCTGGTCACATAGCTGGCTAGTGCCACAACTTGAAAACTATAAATGAATTTACACAAAATTACAAAAAGAGACTTGAGTCTAGCAGTCTGATACTCCAAGGTGCATGGCTGTCAACCTCAGTTGAACCCAAAACCACTCCAAAATTCACCATTTATTTTTTGTATTATGCATATCTCCCAGAGGCCTCAGTGGAGATCAGTTGCCCATTATGCTAAGTGCTACACACATATAGAGAAAGACAGTCCCTTCCCCAAAGAGTTTAGACTCAAAATAAACAAGAGACAAACTGTGTAGGAAAAAACAGAGGCACATAGAGGTAAAGTAATTTGCTCCTTATCGCAAAGCAGGTCAACTGTAAAGCCAGGAAAAGAATCAATATCTCCTGATGCCAATATGCTGCCCACTAGGCCACACTGCCTCCCAAATTAATAATGGATAACTGTCAGAAACCAAGCTTGCAAGGCAATTATTACAGGGAAGATGTCTTTAAGAGCAACTTCAGTTTAAGAGGTGATTTTGCAGATTGCCAGTTATCAGGGAATCATTCTAAAAATCTTCCGAAAGTCTACGGTAATGGAACATACAGAAGTTCAGTGCTGACAAGCATCACTTTTCTGAAAGAGCAGTATGCTTTTTGTGTGAAGGTTAGAGCATTACAGGCCTGATTTTATCTTAAAAGCAGGTCCTTGAAAACAACTGGGAGCATGCCAAGGAAGTACACATGCACTTCATGGATTTTGAAAAGATACAGAGGCAGATAGCAAGAGACAAATTACCAGAGATGCTTCAGGAGCAAGGAATGCAGGACAGTCTAGCTAATTCCTTTGTTAGGAGGGCGAACGCTTTATATAGGTTTGCCTCTGTTTCTCTCACTTGCTCTATTCTATTGGATGTGCTGACAGTGACTTGAGGAAGAAACATCTTGGCTTATATGCGGTTGTTAGACTTGACTTGATTGTACTCATTTGAATGAAGCAGCAACAACAACAAAAATATGCTGTATAATTTACAAAATATATTGCCAGTCATTAGGAAGAATTATGTGAAAAGACCAAGAATATTACCCTCTGGGGAAATCACCAGGTATTGGCATTTTGCATTAAAAACATCAGCAGTATACCAAGGGTACTGCCAGAATGGAAAGAATAAGAAAGGTTAATGTTTCTGTCTTAATGATCATCTGACACAGGGATAAATACTAATGCATGTAAACTAAACAATGAATAACAATTTTTGAAGGTATACAATTGACTGTATTCTTGGAATTAAACTGTGCATGTCATTAAGATGCAAATGGATGGGGTTTCTAATAACAAAATCCTAGGTAATGTGGCTTTGATGGAAGTAAGCCTCATGAATAAAACTTCCACAATGCCAGATATCAACTGGGGTCTATGAAGCTATATACTATATTACTTGGGTAAGATATTGATTCAGTTGTTCTTAAGCCTCCAAAAGGAATCCAGGAAAATGTTGAACTGAAAAATAGGCAACAAAATTCAACAATATAGTGCATCAATATGTGTTAGAAACTATTTTGGAGGTGTATTCACAGAGACACTGGAGAAGATTCTATAGATCAGTGGTTCTCAACCTTTTTTCCATTGCAACACACCTGACAGATGATAATCCGCTGCGTGACACACCACAATCATGGTGCTTGGGCTGGGAGTGCTTGGGGGGCTGCAGAGCTCTAGAGGATGAAGCAGTCTGGGACCTAGGTGGGGGCAGAGTCCAGCCAGCACAGGCTGGTGCCTTCGCATTCTGGCTCGATGGGGCCGGGTTTATTTTTGTGGGGCAGGCAGTGCCTCCCCCAGCTTAGGATCTCAGGGTTTCAGCCCTTAAGTACCTTTACTTATCTAGTCATGGCTGCTGCCTGTGTTGTGTAGCAGGAGTGGGCTTCAGAGGAGAGCAGTGGGCGGCAGGAACCCCAAGCTGACTCCAAGCTGAGCTGCCAATTTTCTGTGACACACTCCCCGCTCTTTGTGACACAGCTTTGTGTCCTGACACAGTGGTTGAGAACCACTGCTATAGATTGTCCAGCTATGCTGGAAGAAGGATAGGAGACATTGGATATGGGTTAATCAGGCCGTAACTTTATTATTAGAAGTCTGGAAGTACTCGGAAAATAAAAGTGTACAGTGCAGATAACTGCACGATCACTTCCATATATTCCACAAGCCTGCCCCCCCTTTTTCCATCCTGGTCCCCAACCAACCCACTGTACTATTCCCCACCCCTGGAAAGAGGGTTAAAGGGGGGAGGGTTAGATCTCTTCCTTGCCAGACATAGGTGCCCCAAACCTTCCCCCCACACACCCCATTTCACTCCTTTAACAAACACCTCCTTTAAAACCTTTATCAAGCCATTTATCTGTATCCCTTCCTTATGCAGGAGCTGCACTGGATCTGTCCCACATTTACATAATAAGTTATAACAGCATAACCTAACTCCCTTCCCTATTCACCATAGCAAAGACTCACCCTGAAAGGCAAATAAACCTCACTCTACCTTGGCCCATCTAAATTCCTTTTCAGACCCCTGAGAAAGGAGCAGCTAATGCAGTGCCCACAGATGGTCCTGACAAAACCAGGTATTTTGCCACATGGAAGGGTGGGTGCTGCTCCATGTGGTCCAGAGAAAAGGAGCTTCTCCTATTGGGCTTGCCCTTAATCAACTCCCCAGCCCTTCTGATCCCTGGGGAATGAGTCATCCTCACCACATTGACCCACTCATCCTTCACCCTTAAAGTGATCTATCTCTACTCCCAGCCAGCCAGCCCAATTCCCCCTCCCATGCTCCCATGGAAGGTGTGGCATGGTCATCAACATCAATGCAAAACCTAAGTAACGCCTTTGACTCCAGTGGAGCTACTCCAGATTTTAATAGATCAGAACAATGACTGTGTCTACACTAGTTTTTCTCTGAAAAATCTCCTACTATTGTTAATATTGGTACATCTTCACCACTTAAAGAAATGGTGCGAGTGCCAGTATAGATGTATCGACCCCAGCCCAGGTCACCGGACTGAATATGCTCAGAGCAGGATTTGGCCATGTTTTCTGAAACTGTGCTAGACTCAAACCGTCCTTCTCTACGTTTACAACAACCATACTCAGTGGCACTTGTAGTCCACTGCCAATAACTGGCAATTTTCAAGCCAAATCAAGACTCTTGAGGTAAGAAAACAGAAGAAGCTGAGGAATGTTATGCATTTTCCAATGTATTTGCCCCTTTTCAGCTGGAAATTCTCAAGGCTGAATTTCCTTGAGGGGGGGACTAATGAGGGGACAATATTATGAGACCTTTACAGTTAGTGTAATTAGCATGGCATAAATATTCTTATTTTGCCTTGTCAAAAATATATATTTTTTAAAACAATGAATTAATATGACTGGAAAGATTATTCCCTGCTTCCTGATATAAAGGAGTAGGTCACAGCCTTGTCAGATTGTTTCACTTGCAAGAGAGCGGTTTTTAAGGGACCATTATCATTATTGCTATTTGTTTTCTGGTTCACATCAGCAGTGTGATCCAATTTACTTACATATGAAGACAAGGTCTCTGCCCTGAGAGCTTATGGACCCCCCTAAAACCCACAGAATTCAACAAGAATCTTTCTGTTGACATTAGCGGGCATTGGATCAAACTCTAGTCTAAATAGAGAATATTGGGACTGTAATGACACTTGAAATAATCTAATAAGTGTTAAACTCTATTGATGAATTTGTGAATCTTTGAATAACAGGAGCCCCTTTTCATTTCCCCTTCCCTTTATCATAAATGATCCAGAAAAGGAGATAAACACTGAAGAGAACAAAATTTGCAGAAGATACAAAATGATGTAAAATAGTTAAGTCCATAGATGACTACAAAGAGTTATGAAGGGATCTCACAAAACTGGGCAACAGAGCAACAAAATGCCAGATGAAATTCAATGTTGATAAGTGCAAAGTAATTCACACGAGAAAACAATCCCAACATGCAAAATGATGAAGTCTGAATTAATTCTGACCAATCTAAAAAAGAGACCTTGGGGTCATCAAGGATAGTTCTTTGAAAACATCTGCTCCATGAGCAGCAGCAGAAGCTAACAGAATGTTAGGAACCCTTTGAAAAGGATAAATAATAAGACAGAAAACTCCATAATGCCATTATATAAATCCATGGTATGCTCATACCTTGAATACTGCGTACAGTTCTGGTCTCTTCACCTGAAAAAAAAAGATATATTAGAATTCAAATAAGTACAGAGAAATGATTATAGGTAAGGAACTGCCTCCTTCTGAAGAGAGATTAAAAAGACTGGGGCTCTTCAGTTTAGAGAAGAGATGACTAAGTGAGGATAAGATAGAAGATTATAAAATTATAAATGGTGTGAAGAAAAAGTTGTATTTACACCTTCACATAATACAAGAACCAGGAATCATTCAATTAAACTAATAGGGAGCAGCCACAGGTGACACACAACTGTGGATAATGTGGTGGGGGAGGTACAACTGATAGGTTGTGGGGATCATGTGACCACCCAATGCGTTGCCTATATCCCTACTCCCTGACTCACCTCAGTAGCTGCCTTTCTGGTTCTTCATTCTCTGCGCTGTATGGACATACAGTGAGTGCCACCACCAGGGAGGAGCCACTGCGTCCTCACAGCTGGGTGTCCCATCAAGAGGTGACCAGAGAAATCTGAGGGGGGGATATGTGAATCCATGTAGTCCCCACCCCACATGTTGCTTCTGGCACCAGCTTTCAAACAAATATAAGGAAGTGTTTTGTCACACAACGTACAATTAATCTATTGAACCAATTTCCAGGGGATGTCGTGAAGGCCAAAAAAAAAGAATTAGATAAGTTCACGGAGCATAGGTCTACCAATGGCTATTAGCCAAGACACAACCCTGTGCTCTGAGTGTCCCTAAACCTCTGATTTGCAGAAACTAGGATTGGATGACAGGAGATGTAACATTCAATAAATTGCCCTGGTCTGTTCATTCCCTCTGAAGCATCCGGCACCAGCCACTGCTGGACGACAAGATTCTGGGCTAGATGGACCATTGATCTGACCCAGTATTGCCACTCATACATTTTTACAATGCCCCTTTTAAAAATAATAGGCATTCAATGTCCTTCTCCAAGTCACCTTCATACTAATGGGAGCAGTAAGTAGGGGTGGCATCCTCTGTCTACTGTGATGAGGAAACAGAGCTTTGGTGGTTCAACATGGTGAGAATGAAGCTTAACCCAATCTTCTTTAACAGGAAAATTCAAGCAAAATAAATCTCAGGAGATTTCCCATGTTTCCTGATACAGACATACCAGTGTATTATTAAGTTCCAAAGGGGGAGCCGTGTCAGTCTAGTTCAGCAAAACAAACAAGGAGTCCTGTGGCACTTTTAAAGACTAACACATTTATTTATCGCATGAGCTCTTGTCATAGCCCATATTGAGAGGATTCGGAAGATTGTTAACTGTTGAAAGCATTCATTTGAAGTAGTGTGGCTTCTCAAAGGCAAAATGCTTTTTTCCCCTTCCTGTTCTGTAGGATGGAATCTGACTGTACCTAAAAAGTTGCCATTATGTTATGTCTTCATTAAAATAAGCAGTTCAAATGCATAGTATATTTTTTTTTTAAGATTTCATGGCTTAACAATTTACTGTAAATTGTTACACTTGTATTTAATAGCTATTTGTTCAGTTTATTGTTTTGGCATTTTATTATGGAACAGGATGTTGTGGAATCACAAGATTCTATACTTTCATTACTCCTTTCTACCAATTGATTTTTAAAGCAATCGTAGAACAGCCCAATCCTCTGAGATGCTGTGAACACTCTCCCCCTCATCACCTGAGCTTCCAGAATAGGATTTGTGCAGGACTAGAGCGATGGCTCTGGGGAACGAAGCAAAGTGCTGTTACTGATTAATTTTTATTAGAAATTAAACAGACACCTAATGAAACTGGGAAGTGCCCAGCTCAAGATACGGGTAACTAGAATAAGTTTCTAAGCCCTGAGTTATTCCATCCTGAAAGAAACCAAACACTATCTTGATATATTTATGCCAATATTAGCTACTTAATATACATGTTTAAAGGGTTTGACAAAGGGATTTCTTCAGTTTAATGTGGAAGAGAAGCTAAATGAGTCAGTAAATGTTAATGTGCCTGTGTTCCTTCCAGATAACTAGCTGCCCCTGGGACAATATCAATAAGTGGCATTTATGTGGTATTATGAATGTGTTAATTATGGGTAGACAAAATAATGAATAAGCAAAGGTCAAGGACTAATGCAATGTTCCCAGAAATACACATCAAAGTGCTTCCAATATTTGTCATTAACATTACTGAATATTCACCACTATTTAAATTATGTGCATTTTATTCACTGTACTTGTATTTCTGGTCTGGGAATTTTTGTGTAACTTAAAAAATGCATCAGACAGATTTTTAACAAAACCAGGCAAAACTCACTTGGTCTACCGCTTCAGTAAAGCTAGTCCAGACTTTGAGCAAGCTTATTTTTATTTTCAAATTGAACTTGGACTAATTTATGGGTTGAGAGAGAATGGCTTTGAAAAAGAGCTGAACAAAATTTGATCATACTATCTTTAAGTTTTGAACCTCAAAACTCAGTGGCCTGCAAAAGTATGCACATCAAACTGAAAAAGTCTCATGGACCTTTGAGAACTAAAACCACTAGTTTTGTCCTGAGCTGTTAATTTGTCTAGATAGATAGATAGATAGATAGATAGATAGATAGATAGATAGATAGATAGATAATTAAAAA